>CM055267.1:131353099-131963035 GCA_029237695.1 Conchocele bisecta
AATAAGACATTTCCTCAATGTTAAGCTTTGTGAACACGCCTGTTAGGGGTTTGAGGGTCGTGGATTTGTCATAGCATGATAAAAAATCATCAGAGGAATGTTGCAAAGAAAATATAAGTTATAAGAAATTTACCCGAACATTAAGTTTGTGGACGCCAAATACACCGACGACAGACGCCGGGGGTATGCCATTAGCTCTTCCTCAACCATTTGCAGGCGAGCTAAAAACAGCCACTAAAGGCCCATTATTAGATAACAATCGACATTTAGTACGGGGCGCCATGCAGGACAGGTTAATTATGTGTACAAAATTGAGTTTTGTAACACTAAAAATCACAAAATTCAATTCTGTGTCACAAAATTCAATTCTGTCAATTCTGTGTCACAAAATTGAATTCTGTGAATTTTGTGACACAAAATTCAATTCCGTGTCACAAAATTCAATTCTGCATACGTTTCGTATACAAAATTCATTTTTGTTATAAAGGATTCAATTTTGTAAGACAGAATTGAGTTTTGTGAAGAAAATTCAGTTTTGTGGAAAGAATTCATTTTTGTCCACAAAAATTAGTTTGCGTAGGATAGTCTATGTCATCTCTATGTTGATTGGTTGAGATCGGTCTTAGTCCATTTTACTAGATGGTGGAGTGAGTGAGTGAGTGAATAGGGTTTAACGTCCGCTTTTCTGACATAGAGGTACAAGCCTCAAGGAGTCTACACGCAGACGGCTGGAGTACACTTGCAGGTTTAAATATTTCAATGCGAAAATATAACCTAATATATCAATATTATACTTCTTTATGGACAGTTATTTTGGTTATATTATGATTACAAATGAGTGGTCACACCATATAAGCATATATACTTTGAAGGAGAAATAAGAAAAATATTCAGAATTTTCCCGCAATTATGTAAACAGGGTCAAACATAAAGTAGCCGGGACATAGCTAGACCTGATAGCATGCCCATATATAGAGAATACCAGGCTAGTGTATTTTGATATCAAGTTTATCAGGCAAGGCTAGGAAACGCGTAGGAATTCCGAGGCTTGCCGAGGAATTCCTACCGTTTCCGAGCCGAGCCTGATAAACTTGATATTAAAATACACTAGCCTGGTATTCTATTTATCAGGTAACGTTTTATGCTCAAAAATGACATTAGATGACGTCGTATTCTAACAGTAGATCTAACCTTGTGAAACAAATGGTATTGGATCTGTGTCTACTAGTTGTGAAGTTATGTGTTCGCAACTATGTGTCTACATGCATTATTTACAGTATACACCATCTTATATAAGTATACCAGCATGACATGGCGTTGTTTACATGCTTTGTTTATATAAACATTGGTGTATAAATAAACATGGAATTCCTGTAGGTATTTCCCCGTTTATTATGGCGCGTCGCTATAGTCATGATCGATATATTGCGATGGACAAAACAGTTTCTCATGCTGGAGCAGTGGGTAAACTGGCGGCCAACGGTGTCATTTGATTTTAATGTTGCACTGTTTATTATCTGAAGTGAGAGGTTTATTTTTCGACATGGTGTTCTCCGTAACATATTTGCATTTGTAGTGAGTCGAGGTGGACTTTCACAATAACACACGAATGTGCAGAATGCATTTCACAATGATTAGGTTCAAAGTGAAGTGTTTTATAATGTTGTGTAAAAGTAAATGCACGACTGTTTCGGGATGTGTGCGTTACCTCTGGCGCCAAAATAGTAAAAGCGAGAGAAAAATGTATGCCTTTGGCAGGATTCGAACTCACGACCGTCCGATCACCAAACAGCAGATCTACCCACTAGAACACTAAACGATGTTACTGGTATTAGCAATTCTATCGAATGTTAATGCGTTTGCGCTGGTATACAAATACCATGTCTACAACATATGACGTAAACTATTTAAAAATAGCACGTGTTTACAATAATATTTACAATAATAAGGCGCCAGCTCAAAGCGGTACACCTCTAGCATCTAACATTTTCTGTTGACTTAATATGATATTTATTGAACGTGTTAACTGATTCCATTAGAAACTCGGCATATCATCGTTTCTTATGAAATTGGTAAACTCGGTTAATAGATACATGTATCATATTCAATAGTCACTCATGTAAGATTTTCTATATGTAATAATAATAATATGAATGCAGTTTGCTGTAATCAATATGAATATACACCACAATTTGATAATACATATACTTATAACATAGAATGAGATACACAGGAACCCATTTCATATGGATATACTAGACCGTTTGAACGTACGTAATATGCACAGGAAGCCATATGCATTTTATTGAATATGCATGTATTACACAATTTTAACATACATATAACATGGAATATATACACCTTCCATAAGTTCATAATGGAAACGCTCGTTCAACGCATTTCGTTTATATTATCCCAATACATGACATTAGCCCCACGTGACGTCGCGCGACGTTGTAGATTCGTTCAAGTTTGTTTAACGTCACTACTGCATCGCTGTTGCATGAATTGTGACTAAATGACGTAAAACAAGCTGATTCTTAATGTTAACGCCATAGTTGGTTATTTACACTGTGAAACTATGAAATATACAATGTAGTGTGTGTTTGCGAGTCATTTTACTTTAAACGGATCAAATGTTGTTTCATACCACAGTAAACACAACAACCCATGGTTGTATTCCTTAAATACCATTCACATGAATCCAGTTACGTATAAGTTAGATCATGTATTTCAAATCGAATATGGTTAGTTAATGCGCATGGGGATGATGGGAGAAATTGAAGGGGAAATCGGCGAGCCGAACGGACCAAATGTTTTTCAATACTACAGTAAACGCAACAACCCATGGTTTTATTCCTAAAATATCATTCACATGAATCCAGTTAAGTATAAGTTAGTTGCGAACAGTAACCATTGCAATCTACTCCCGTAGCGTCCGTAGCCACAGTCCGTAGTCTGTAGATTGCAAGAGTTGAGCCTAAGTTTAGTGAAACGGGCCCCTGGAGCCTGATAACGATCTACATGTTAGAAGCATGACGGATATTTCATTTCGGGAAGGATGCACAGTCTGATCCGGATCTACACTGGTAGCACAACCCATAAGCCCCATTTCTCTAGTCACAGCCACAAATAATGCACCGTGATTGGGTCCTATCACAAAACAAACTGTTTAGCGGAACGACCCAATCACTTATTTAACGACAATCGTCTCGCCTGTTCCTGTTCTCTCGTATTCTCGTGCGCTTGAGGATCCATTCTATACTTGTTCATCGTTTGATTCAAACATAATTGCTTCCTATATGTGATGGGATATATGTATAACATATATTTGAACATTAGCTTATTACTGTATACTATACGACGCATGGAGTTGCTATGTCAGCCATCTTAGTGTGTACAAGCCATCAGTCGGTTTTACCTCTTGCTGTGTTTGATACGTACCACAAATAATATGACATATACATACATACAATTTGGTCCTATGGGTTGTTTTCATCACACTTATATAGAAAGTCTGATTTCTGAAGAGTTTGTAACATATACCTGTATTACCATACAAATTGTATCAAATCCAGTGACTTGTAAGCAATTATCTGAGAGTATTGTCACTGGTGTCTTACTCGCCTACTATGCGGGTAGATATATATTTAACTATGGGTAAACTGGTAGAATAACAATAAACTGTACATCAGATAGAAAAGTTTACACATTGAAATTTGTTTGGAAATTAATGGGATTTTGTAAAGTTTTCTGGCATAATAATTATAGCACGCTGTTTTCATATCTGTCTATGATGTAATGCATCACATTTTATTAGTTTTACTGTCATATTATTTGCTGTATGTGTCAAACGGTCGAAGTGGTGAAACTTTACGATGGCTTGTACCTATGACCTAATTATTTAAGCAACAAAAACTACATGTGCACATAAATGGACAACGATACATACACAGTTATATCAACATTACTATATAACAAACATAGTAAATTGTGCCCTCATGTCAAAACAGTTTTATCATGATATGTGTGCATTAATGAAACGATATCTTCTTAAATCAAGCCATATCGACCAGTCTGATTCACTTAAATGTATTTCATTATAATATTTGTGCATCTGATGGGTCATTTGTTTCTGTGACAACCAGAAGAATTTTTCTTTCCATTAGTTTGTCATCTGCAAAAGGAGGTTATACTCTTTACTCTGCATTATGTTTGGAAGAATTACATTTTGAAAAATGACCATGTTTTTTTAACATTCGGCAGACACATTCAAAATTTCTGAGCCACTCATTTCAGAAATCGGTACTGAAGGCGTGTCAGTATTGCTGTATTAATGATTTAGTGAATTGTTTAGATTTATTTTAATCATACATAGTAGGGTCAAACATCCCAATTCCGTGACCATTCTCTGGCTAACATGGTTTGATGATTGATTTGACTTCTAAAGACCTTTTATAAAAAAATTAGCCCCCCGGACCCTCTCAAAAATCCCGGCATTTTTTGCTAGAGGGCAAAATCCAAGATGGCCGCCGCCGCCATCTTGAAAAATTAACTTTTGAACCTGGGCACATAGAATCGTGTATGAATACATCTTTTTGGGTAATTTGACCATGAGGAATCTGATTTCCATATCAATTTCATGTTATGACACAATTCGGACCCATAAATCCAAGATGGCCGCCATCTTGTAGTGTGGAAAATGGTAACTTTTGAACCAAATGGGCTATAAACATGTTTAATATGTCTAATCTGACTAGTTTTCAATATATAACTCATCTTTCAATGTTCCACAACAATTCTGGAGATTGAAGTTGATGTACTTTTATACTTTTAATTGCATACATGTACTATTGTGTTAGTCATGTGCTTCAATGTGGTTGGATCAACATTTAAAAAAAAATCACTTTTGAACCAGGGCACATAGAATTGCGTATGAATACACATTCCGGGACAATTTGAGCATGATAATTCTCATTCTGATATCAATTCGATGTTATGACACACTTTTGACCCATAAATCCAAAATGGCCGCCGTCTGTAGAGTGCAAATGTAACTTTTGAATGGGCAAGGGAAGATATTGGGTATGGTGTATGGCTTAAAATAATTGATACCAACGTATACCAAGTAAACTAGTTGTAATCGCTTTTTAATAGCTGTAACATACAGTTATCAAATGAAATCAGTTAAAACATGTCAATAACAAATCATTTTACCCTGAAGATGGTACATTTTAGTCATTTCTATAGAGATAGGTTCAGTCCGAATCAGATAATTCTTCCGCGTCAGATTCTGAATCATCAGATCCGGATGAATACTCCCTCCTCCATACATCATCTCCCTCCCCACAATCATCCTTCTCCTTAACATCATCATCATCGCTTTCATTTTCCTCACTCTCGTCAGCTGGCCCTGATGAAGAAAGATGTATTGGTAGAGCAGACCGTGTGTGGCGGACAGGGCGACATCGACCACGCACCAGCTCCCAGCCATGTCCGAGTGGCGAGGGATGGTGCTTCAGAGAGGGGTGGCGCACTAGATATGCCAAGTAGTTGGCGCGGAGGCAGTGTTGGCGTAGGCTATCTGCATCTTGAGGAAGACGAATGAATGATTTCTTCTTCATTGTCTTCCACCTTGCAGCACGGGCCTCAGCCATGGTGGTACTCTTCTTATCTCCAAAGATGGCATGCCGTGTGAATTCGAAGAGCTCCTCTACCACCTCCTCATCGATGCCAAGGCTATCGCCACACAGTGAGTGCTTCTGTTGCATCTCTGGGCTCTTTGCCACCTGGTCATACACCGATTTCTTGCCCTTTCCATAGAAGCCCGAGTTGGCATCACACCCTGTCATACAGTGCAACTGCACAATGCAGTCTGCCATGTCGTCAGTCACGAGGCCACGACAGAGAACCGTCCCCTGCTTTCTCTTGATACAAAGCATACCGGGCAGCTGGCGCTCCATGACCGCTGCCGCGACATAGACATCAGTATCAGCAGCATCAATGACAACAGGGCCACCGTAGCCTGACTCGCGCAGGACTGCATATGCGGAGAAGAGGACAGTGTCAGCCTCAGACTGGTTAAAGCTGTAGTTATGCATTGGTTGCTGGGTCGTCAAGTCGGTGCAGTGGGAGCCGACAGAGTAGACGATAGCTGTATCAACACTCTGTGCAATATCGACCAGGTGGCTGCATATCAGTTTTTGCAAACGTCCTTTGTTGCTGGTGCTACACAGCAGTGTTTTGAATGCTGTGGCAGAGGGGAAAGGGTCACCCAATTTCATGTAGGTGTTTGGGACATGTGCATCACCTTGCACCCGCAGGTCTCGCTCATCATCTTTAGTTGAATACGCTGTATCGTACGGGTCATTCACACAGATGATGCGTTCAGCGTCACCTTGCCGGGTAATGAGGATGGATGACACCTTGTGGACGTAGTCTGACCACTTGTATGGGGTGCCATCTTGCGTCTGCCGATCTTCTGCGATGGAGTTGCCATCCTCCAGATCATGCCCATGTCAACTAGAGCGATGTAGGTCTCTTGCAGATCTACATATTGCAAAGAGAGCTTTCTCTTTTGAGTCTTTCTGTATGTGCCGTTGGGGTCGAATAAGGACACACACTCCTGAACGACACGATGTTCCAGCAACACTGGGAGATCCACAAGTTCACTCACCTCCACCAGGTTAATCACCGCTCTGAGAGCACTCCGCTCCATCTCAGCAGCTTTCGCCTTGAGTTCCTCCCAGGCCTCTCCATTGGCTGTTTGGCAAATGCCAATCGTTTGCTTAGAGGGACTGGGGCATGGAGGGAGGTATTCTTACTGAACACGCGCTCTCGCAAGAAGCTGGTCAACTTATCCTCCCCTGCGGCATGGGCTGAGTTGAAGTCTACAACAAGCTCGCTAGAGGCAGGCATGGCTAACTGTAAGGTGCGAAGGGTGGGTGAGGCCGGATCGAATGGGAAGGAGTCAAACTCGTGTAAGCATGCTAGCAGTCCTGTACGCACTGCTCATCTATTTGCATCCGTTTCGGGCCACATTCCACATGCTTACTCTTGTTTTGCTTTCTGTTGGCCAGAGCATTGTGAGCTGCCCGGATCTTGGCCACATTGTTCACATTTCTAGAGTGCACCAGCAACTGCTTTTCATTCTGGAGGATGGAGAGCCACCCAGACTTCATTTTGCTGCCCTTGTTCATGGTACACTCAATCCACATGTCCCATGCCATGTTGGAGTAGGGGTTACCTGTAATGGACTGAGTGAAGTCAGTACGAAGGAAGGCAACCTGATCAACAGGGAGAGCTGTCAGCATAGCCCAGAAGTCAGGCAGCCACCTCCCATACATATTGTTGTCATACGCTACCATCCATGGCAGCATGGCACGCATAGAGCTCACATACTCCCAGTTGCAGTCCCAGTTGCAGATATGGACTGCATGCACATTTTGCATGAGCGCATCCGTCATGGACAGGAAGTCTCTCCAGTAGTCTGCCATGTCACTGTTCTCAACTTGATTGAACAAGTCGCCGATTATGCTCTCGAGATCATCATCATCATTCAGAGCCGCATGATCATCTGTGCGTGATTCCTGGGAGCGAGTCGTATCTCTCAGAATCTCAAGTTTCTCCCTTGTCGCATCGGTCAGGTAAGGCTTGATCCTCTCCTCTGACAGCTGTCTCATAAGTGCCTCATACAACATCAAACAACGCAGCCCCCTCTTGTAATGTTTCCCTTTCAGTGCATGATCGACGGAGCCTTCGGCAATAACACCTGCAGCCACAAGTAGATCTCCTAGCTCACTCCCTCTGTAGCGCTTGTATATAGTGCTCATCATGACACACTGTGTATGGAAGGGACCAAGAAAGGGAACAATGTTATGAAATGTGTTTGGGTTCTCGGCCTTGAGCAGTGTGATGAGGATATATACAGGATGATCTCCCACTAAGAATGCGAAGGGCATGCGCTTATTGGAGATGATGGTAGACAGCTTGTTCATGATGTCGTTCACAACGGACTTGTAGGGAGGTTGATTATAAGACATATGAAAATAAGCCTTGCTCTTCCCATGGGCTATATTCAAACCAGCATGAAACCCATTGTAGGAAGGGATTGTCTGCTCCGCTGCATCAGTGCGGTCACCGTTCAGATCCATGCGAGCGAGGGCATGTATAATGCTCCGCTTACGCTGAGGCTCTGTACGTGATGAGAATGTAGCAGGTTAAGATCGGATGGGAGGCTCCCCACGCTTGATGGTCATATGTGGTGTAATTGCCTGCATTTCAGATGCCTTTTCAGTCAGTCTCTGTGACACAGTCTTTGTATCTTCGCTGTGCGCATGCTCAACCTGGGTGTTTGTCGTGTCCCCCTGTACAATACGATGTACACGCTGCAGGAACATCCAGTTAGTGCGGTGTGCAGTACCCCCTCCTGTCAATGTGTCATTGAGAAAGTCATCATTGTCAATGATACTGATGCTGGGTTCTCCAGTGGCGATCTCATCAGGACAGACCGAGCATCGCTCAAGGTCGTGCATAGTCCAAACATCACACAGAAGAAGCAAATTTGTGTAGCTGATCCCCATGCCCAACTTGTAATACGAATCAACAAGCTCCTTGCTGCGGGTAATCCCGTGAAGCGTGACAGTAGCATTTATGGAGGTACTTGTGGGTCGATTTATGATGTATTGTGTGATAAGAGAGGTGAGAGAGAGTGTGCTTGGAGAGAGATCTACCCCTTTCTTCCCTTGCAAAGCAGATAGAAGCTGCACAATGAGAGGTGAAAGTTCTTCCTCTTGCTCTAGTTCCTCGACCCTCGGGGGCCACTGGACAAGTTTGAGTGACTTGACGTCAACTTTGAGCCGCTCAGCCACATTGTGAACCAGTTGCTCACTACTGACACCGATGGAGGAGAGCGCTGCTTCGACATATGAACCACCCCTGGATGTGTCATATACTAGGTTGCTCTGATTTCTCTGAGAGCGGGAGTGGAAACCGATTTTGCCCTGCAACTCCTTGGTCAGAATGTCTTTGATGTAGGATGACTTGACCCCGGATGTTGAGAAGCCATACCGAGAAATTATATAGTTGTAGTCTCCAATGAGGCTCTGCAGTGACCTTAGCTCATGTTCCTCAAAGATAACTGTTCTGATGTGGTCAAAGAACATAGTCTGAGCCTCACGGAGAGTGACTTTGTGCATGCATGGGAGTTTGTCGCACATATTTCAACCAGCATGTGTGGTGATATCGGATCTCAACCGCATATGGCTGATCAGCTGCATAATCGATCAGACAGTTGATTCTGTCTCGCATTGTCTGATCTTCCAGCGTCACTGTGTGTCTCTTGAAAGCTGCCCATGCGTGCTCATATGATATCAGGAGCAGTTTTGATTCTGCGTGCTTGGCAGACTCCATCTTACAACACCAGACACATTTTGATTTATCATGAATGAACCCTAGACCTGATCGCAGCCGCTTGGCTGATGGAGCCTCATCCGGGGAAGGAAAATCAGCCATAGAGTCAAACTGAGATTCATTGTCCTCTCGCCGTTTATGTCTTTTGGTGGCCTTTTCCAGATTACTAGCACTGTATAAGCTAATTCTACATGTTTCGTGAACACATTGTCCTACAGGACCTTTATCCCAATCGACAGTTGTATGGACGTCTCCAAACTTGTCAAGACCACTCCATAACAGAGTTTTTTCCTCGAGATGTTTCCACCGCTCAGTTGAGGTAATGGAGTCAGTGGTGTTATCACAAAGCCTACCACACTGGAGGACACACGGAACAGTGGACATTGTCATGGGCTACATGTATGTTCTCATGTTGAGATGATATGGTGACGGTGGTTCATAATGTTGCTGTAAGTATGCAGGAAGGTGACCTGGTGAGCAATAATGGCTGTCAGCATTTCACAGAAGTCGTACAGCTGTCTTCTTCACTTGTACCAATCACTGAAGAAAACAGAAACAAGTATTAGATGTATGTGACAATAAGTATTAGATATATTATGCTTTCGAGTCAGCTACCAGCTAATATCACAGTGTGGGGGAAACCGGGGGAAAGTGATATGAATAATCATCGAGCCGTTTAAGGCGAGATTATTATTTATATCACTTGCCCTCGGTGCCTCTCTGAGATATGTGTCATTGTGAATGTGTGACCTCCCCGGCTTAATAGGGCTGATGCAACGACATTGTGCACACATATTTACCATGCTTCTTTGCATTGACCAATCACAGGCCGAAATATACTTCATTATTGACAGTGGTAGTGACTGCAAAATACATGGCCATTTGTGAGAATGTCACTGGTTATGCATCATCTCTGAACCAGAGCTCCAGTTAGAGTGCGTGATTTAATCGATTCAGGGTAACATCTTGTTTCTTCACTAAAAGTGGCAAGTTGGGAGTCCTTTAACATCGTCTCATTCAGACGATTCTAAAGCACTCCCAACTTGCCATTTTTTTATGAAGGAATAAGACATTTACCTCCGAATTACGCACATTAACTTCAGCTCTGCTGTAAACTGAATGCAATCATTTGCATGAGCTGAAATATTTCACAAGCTCAAAAAATAATGGCGTGGGGATATTGGAAGTCTCCAGTTAGACAACTGTAAACGAGTGTGATAACTGCAATATCTTCACGATTTATTTTAGTGCTTGTGAAATGCATGCATTGCAGTGGTCTCTGGAAAATAGCACACTGGAAACATCAAAGGATTGAGACGCGGCCATACAATAAACTAGAATATGTGGTCAGTCCACACACAGGGCCCCGTGGCTCCATTCAATAAAGAAGCCATTTACTCAAGCGTAAACGTTTGTGGATGCAGCCAGTATGTAAGCTTGTCCCTGGGTTGAGTGGGGTGACATGGATGTGGAATTGTCACATTGCAGTAGAGGACCCTTCGAGCAATGCGTGTGTGAAATATGAAGCAATTCCGAGCAAGAAAACAGAAAATAAAGGCCATTTACCTGTGCTTAAGGTTTCGGGACGCACCAAGTATACGACCTTGACCCTGTGCTTAGCGGACGTGGAATTGTCGCATGGCGGTAGCGGACCATGGGAACAATGCGTGTGTGAAATATGAAGCAATTCCAAGCAAGGAAACAGAACATAAGTGGTTAGGGCTTTATGAAAAAAAACGGACAGGCAGACAGACGGACGGATGGACAGACGGACAGCAGGGTGAAACCGCCGATTTATCACAATCCACGCCACAACCATTGGTGTACGGCCAATATGCATAACAAATAGCATCATATGCTGATGTAAATGTATCATAACCCAAGCATGTGGACGAACTTGCACATGGAAGAGACAAACATTTGCCATAATCAAGTGATAATGTGGGAAATAGCACATATTGAGCATATCTATGTGTATACTAGTATATATTATTATATTGCAGGGAAATCTTACAAGTATTACCATTTGACATGTGTGGGATCTGATTTTGAATTGATTATGTCAACAACTATTTGACACAATACACTTGTTGTTGTTGTTGTTGTTGTCATTTTCAGCCGCTATCTTTTTGTCAGGAGGTAGCACACTACTGTCAACAGGTGATTAACCAAAACTACTAGTGCAACCATCATGTAAATCAAAGCATTTTACTGACTACGACTTAAATAGCAATTAGATGCAACAGTAGTTGATCCCACCACATTGATGAACATGACTTGAACACACGAGTGCATGCTTACAATGAAAAGTATAAAAGTACATGAAAGCACATGTATAGCTAATTCAGAATATCATTCTCAAATAGATATGTTCTATATGCACATGTAATGCATAGTGTAGGACACACTTGCATGCAACATTACAGGATAAATTAGTTGATCTCACCTTAGTTCTCTGGATATCGTCATGGTTGTAGCTCGTCATGGTTGTAGCGGCCATCTTGGAAATATGCAAATTGTGTGTCGTCCAACTCCAGAATTGTTGTAGAACATTGAAAGAAGAGTTCTATATTGAAAACCAGTCAGATTAGACATATTTAACATGTTTATAGCCCATTTGGTTCAAGGTTAACATATTTCACTATACCAAATGGCGGCCATCTTGAATTTATCGTTCAAAATTGTGTCGTAACATCAAATCGATATCAGAATCAGAATTATCATGGTCAAAGTACCCCAAAATGTGTTTTCATGCACGATTCTATGTGCCCTGGTTCAAAAGTTATTTTTTCAAGATGGTGGCGGCGGCCATCTTGGATTTTGCCCTCTAGCAAAAAATGCCGGGATTTTTGAGAGGGTCCGGGGGGCTAATTTTTTTATAAAAGGTCTATAGAAGTCAAATCAATCATCAAACCATGTTAGCCAGAGAATGGTCACGGAATTGGGAGTTTTGACCCTACTAACATGTTGTTTTTTTCTTATCAAATATAACAATTTGGTGTAAATTTGACAACTTTTACTTTTGTTATATGTTGTCAATATGCACTTAAAGTAGTGCACGAATGTTATGACAAGCGACGAATTTATGAGAGCTTGGGATTTGTCTATGTCAATGGTCAAGGTCACACTGAGAGGTCAAATGTCAAATATATATCGCCACAAATTTTTTTAGCACGTGGACACTCATAGTAATTATTGGCAGGTGGTAAACATGTTAAGGCTTGTCGGGATCTACACTGGTGACACGCGCAGACGGACATGCAGACATGTTGTTTTATTAACAGTAACCATATGAACTGCCGCAAATCACAGTAAGTTTATGAAATAACATATTATTGTGTGTATATAAGTCTAAACCAACCTTCATGTAAGATTATTTATCTACAACATGGAAGCTACAATTAGTGATTCGCCACTTGACCCGGGCGAGGGTTATGGCACTCGGAGCTGGATGGACTAAAAACCACTCGGCTGAATTCCGCACTCAAAATAAACACGTAGTAGTTGTAAACTTGAATGTTGCATCTTGAAATGTCAGTTTTGTAAGTGATGAGTGTTATCTTGTAAGTTTAGCAGAGTTGCATCTCTAAAACAATTCATTTCTACATGATCTCCAACTAAATGTATTTATTTGTGTTGAGTAGTTCAATTATAATTAAATTAAAGTAGGAGTTGTATTCCATAGTTATGGCACATGGGTGTAGTTAGACAGTTTGAAAATGATGTAACTAAGAAAACAAACAAAATCTATCCTGAAATTCTAAAATTATTTCAACAAATCTAACAAACCCCATGTTAAAGGTACATGCCCACTCAGTAGGCAGAGACTGTTCTTTATAGGAATTAAATAAGTGTATAATTATGTCACTATTTCACCAGTTGTAAAAATTACGAGTGCCCGCTATACAGATATAATCATTTAGTAATATGCATTTTACTGATAGTGACTCGTGGTTGCATCAGGTTATTTTCATATGAAAATGAGGTATGATATTTTTAATTATTTATACTAAAAAAGTATATTATTATTTATACTGAAAAAATAATTTTGACAGATTATAAAGTATGATCATTCCACATCAAAAAATAAATACAGAGAATAAATAGTAATGTCCGTTAACATTTTAAGGAAACACGGTTATCGCCCCTGATATCAGCGTGGAAATTCACGTCAGATGTAAAATGTATAATAATGCCAATCAATAAATGGGGCTGTGTGAGAGTTGAACTGGTAGAACTACTGGAATAGTGACACAATTATACACTTATTTAATTCCTATAGGAACATGTTGTGCCTACTGAGTGGGCATGTACCTTTAATATCCCATAGAATATTTGTACTTTCCATAAAAACTCAAAATTTGATGGAATTTCATCAACTAATTAGGGCCCTGCGCCCTGCGCCACCCGCCCCGCTTTGCCCTATAGGTTTCGCCTGTCTGTCCGTCCGTCTGTTTCAGCACATATCTTCATGCATTACTTAGTAACGATACATCCTTCCACATTAATACAATTACCCTCGTTACTGATAGTACGTCCGTCCGACTGTCAGTTTATTTATTTGAAATTTTTTGTAAGAGTTTCTCTGAAATCACCTATAATTACTGTTTGCCTTCAGCTAATATCTTCATATTGCATACATGCATTACTTAGTAACGATACATCCTTCCACATTAATACAATTACACTCGCTACTGATCGTATGTCCGTCCGTCCGTCCGTCCGTCTGTATGTCTGTTTATTTATTTGAAAGTTTTTGTAAGAGTTTCTCAAATAGGGACCCTAGCTAAGCGCGTCGACAGACCCCACTTTCTAGTTTATTTGGGGCATGGTACGGGGCGCCATGCAGGACAGGTTAATTATGTGTACAAAATTGAGTTTTGTAACACTAAAAATCACAAAATTCAATTCTGTGTCACAAAATTCAATTCTGTGTCACAAAATTCAATTCTGTGTCACAAAATTCAATTCTGTCAATTCTGTGTCACAAAATTCAATTCTGTGTCACAAAATTCAATTCTGCATACGTTTCGTATACAAAATTCATTTTTGTTATAAAGGATTCAATTTTGTAAGACAGAATTGAGTTTTGTGAAGAAAATTCAGTTTCGTGGGACAGAATTCATTTTTGTCCACAAAAAATAGTTTGCGTAGGATAGTCTATGTCATCTCTACGTTGATTGGTTGAGATCGGTCTTAGTCCATTTTACTAGATGGTGGAGTACACTTGCAGGTTTAAATATTTCAATGCGAAAATATAACCCAATATATCAACATTATACTTCTTTATGGACAGTTATTTTGGTTATATTATGATTACAAATGAGTGGTCACACCATATAAGCATATATACTTTGAAGGAGAAATAAGAAAAATATTCAGAATTTTCCCTCAATTATGTAAACAGGGTCAAACATAAAGTAGCCGTGACATAGCTAGACCTGAGAGCATGCCCATATATAGAGAATACCAGGCTAGTGTATTTGGATATCAAGTTTATCAGGCAAGGCTAGGAAACGCGTAGGAATTCCGAGGCTTGCCGAGGAATTCCTACCGTTTCCGAGCCGAGCCTGATAAACTTGATTTTAAAATACACTAGCCTGGTATTCTATTTATCAGGTAGCGTTTTATGCTCGAAAATGACATTAGATGACGTCGTATTCTAACAGTAGATCTAACCTTGTGAAACAAATGGTATTGGATCTGTGTCTACTAGTTGCGAAGTTACGTGTTCGCAACTATGTGTCTACATGCATTATTTACAGTATACACCATCTTAGTATCCATGGTATCTACACAAATACTACAAATGGTTTCCTCAAATGGCCCAATACACACATTCTGTTTATAAACACAGACAGCAGTCAGAACACAGGCCACATCGCGTGTATTATTGATTTAACTGGGGCAGATGTACCTTGCGATACACACTAAATGAGGTCAGTACTCGCGGGACATCTACATGTACATGAATTATGTGTACAATTATAACGCAAATGAGTTTAAATACGAATGGGTTTGTCAACGTTTGACTGTTTGGAGATAGTTGAAGCAAAATGGCAGAATGAGAAATGAATCATCGGCAGAATGAGAAATGAATCTTCGACATTGAATGTGTAGATCGGCGACCGTGACCCATTTATCCAGTGCAGTTTCTGACCAATGGTAGTCCTTCTTACATGCGTGTGCAGAATTGACAGAATTGAATTTTGTAACACAGAATTGAATTCTGTGGCACAAAAGTGAATTTTGTGACACAGAATTGAATTCTGTGGCACAGAATTGAATTTTGTGACACAGAATTGAATTTTGTGGCACAAAAGTGAATTTTGTGACACAGAATTGAATTTTGTGACACAGAATTGAATTCTGTGGCACAGAATTGAATTTTGTGACACAGAATTGAATTCTGTGGCACAAAAGTGAATTTTGTGACACAGAATTGAATTTTGTGGCACAAAAATGAATTTTGTTGACAAAATTGAGCCATGTCCCACTTGGCGCCCCGTACATGATGCCTATGTATTATTAAGGAAAGACAGTTACATTTAATTATTTTTAAGATTTAATATGCTTAACAGTTTGTCGTCTGCAAAACGTGGAACAGACAATAGACGCACTCTGGGTGTTTCATCGACTGAATTGCGAACAGTGCAGGTCCTGATCAGACTGCGCGGACGCGCAGGCTGATCTGGGGCTGCAATGGTCGCAAAACCCATAAGCCGCATTTCTCCAGCCACAGCCACATATTGGACCAAACTACTAATTACAAACAAAACTAATTACAGAAACGACTACAAACATACTAAATTGAGAGTTAAACACAATACAAATAATCTGACCATCTGCATACCATGGTTGTCACTGACTGCGGTGTCCCGGTCTGCTGTGGGTGGGTCGGTGGCTCGGCTGCTCCGGCTCGGCCTGCGCTGTTGCTCCTCTGTGGGCGTTGGATTTGCCCATATCACGTGGATCCGTCTCTGCTTGGTCTGTCTTGCCTCGTCCAACCCTCTAATAGCATTAGCAGGTAATATAACAATGTAACGGCTGAGTATCCATATACCATGTGCACGCACACTCGGCCCTCTTCACGGTCTGACATATCGGCATTGTGCAATAGGAGAATGAACTAATTAGGTTAAACTCACCGCCTCATCGTCTCCTTCATTTAATGCACATATTTCGACTGTATCGCATATATTAGTAAATTCGGAAACAAAAGGGCCAACGGCCATTGGCCTGATCATTTACGGGCACATGCCCACATGCCCGGGTATGGAAGGTCTTCGAGCCATTTCCCACCCTTAAATATAAGAATACATGCATACCATGAGAAATAAACAACTGACTGTTTATGGCATAACACAGTCACAACTTGGTTTTAATCTCGCAACTTAAACACATTGACCATATTTTTATATTCCTGAGCCACATAAAGTGTATTGGTCACCTGGTTATAACATATGGCATGTGGATACACAACCTTTCCTTGACAGAGCACGCTTTTCTGCTTCATATTCCGAGAAACGTGGTGGATGTTGTCAGACAGCTCCCCACAAACATAGAAGCCGCCATCTCCGTGTTCGGTTATTCCCCGTGGCCACGTCAGGTTGCGGGCCGTATATTCCCGCAGCACCTCGCCATCGAGTGTCAGACAAGTTACACCGCCGTCATGGGACACACACAGTGTGAAGTAGGGGAGACATCGTACGTACGGTGTATAACCACCAGGACATGTCCATATCGTGGACTCCATCCGGCCCCCCATATCCAGCTTCACTATCTTACTTGGTTTACCTGGTGTACAGGCCACCAGTTTTTCTCTATATACATAGACGACCACACTCTCACATGGTACTACAGTCTGTATGACCCGCCCCGGGGTCAGGGTGTCCGACACGGACAGAAACTGGACGGTTTTGTTGTGTGGCATACTGACCACTACGGTATCCTCCATGTGGACCGCGACAATGTCCGTTGGTGTGGACTGTAGTGGGACACGAGCCGCCAACGTGTGGTCCGTGTTGTAGAGTTTCACTGCTCTATTATTACAATCACTCACCAGGAGCCTGCCATCAGCCAGGATGACCATGCCTGTGACATTACATGTCACACTGTCGGTAGGTGTCTGGGTGTTGATTTCAGTGCACAGATACGGGTAGCTTTCTGTGCCTAATTTCCCGATGGAGCCCGCATTACTCAACTCACTGAATAACTTTCTATTTTTCTCAAACATGCACGGCTTCACGGATAAGGAATTTTGCAATTTTGAAATTGATTTATTGCAATCACTCACTATTGATTCGGCCTTTTTGAGTAAGAGAAAAAGGCTATTCTCGTTAACAGCCTTTATTTTATTTGTGATGTCCGAGTGTGAAGATTTTATGATCTCGAGATGGTCATGGCTCGACGTCTGGACAGACGTCAGTCGTTCTATCACGTCGTCTACGTACATCTGTTTAGTCCGTTCTGCCTTTGCTGCATGGCGGTAAATAATGGCCACCAACTCTCTACGATATGCCTGCACGGCCTGTGTGTATTCCACGCTGGCTTTCTGCATGTCTTGTATTAAGTGGGACGTTTGCAGTTTGATGCTGTTTAACTTGTCTGTCAGTTTATTTAAAGAATTCAATTTATCTTTGCATTCCTGCGAGTCAGCTATGCCCTTCGCGATGTCGGGTATGTAGTTCACATCGGGACAGCCTCTGTGGTGTACCATCGCACACGCCGCGCATCCTGTTTGGTTGTGAGTCTTACAATAATATTCTGTTACCTTAGCAGCGTGTATAGAGCATGTGTCGGTGAAGTTAGCAGCTCCCCCGTTACGCCCGGAAACTTCCATAGCTCACACGTCACAGTTACTGTTACACTTTAAATCTCACAGTCACTGTTACGTTTGTACTTTATTAAAAGGTTACAGTTTACAGTTGTGCCAAACACGGTGGACTTTGTCAACACACAATGTAATGTATGGATATTACAAAACGAATTCACTCACTTTCCTGTCCGAATCTTCAATAGGCCACATTGATGACACACACACTGATGTCACACTTATGTCACAGTTAACCTGGCTTGTATAAACTTTCAAACTGTTTCTCTCACAATTTTTCAAAATTTCAAACTCATATGTTGTGACCACTCATTTGAACCGTCTCATTGACTGTGCAAATGAGTGGTCACAACATATACATTCAATGAGAAAAACTGAAAATAGAAACAGAAATATCTCAAAATGTCCATACGCCTAAATTTTATTCTGAAAGCAACAAGTTAAATCATGTACAAACGAAGTTCGAACCTCAAACTATTCCGGCAGTTCATCTGTAGACATGTCACTCACTTTTTGTCACTGTTGATGGAGAAACTCATAAATCCTAACGACTTATCTTCCCCCGCGTCTTCGTATTTATGAAATCCTTTCAAATCGCCCCGAGTTTATGAATACATGTACTAAGAAGTATATTTCACATATTAGTTTTTAATTTGACATTGCAGTCGAAAACTGCAACGAGTAATCTAAACTGTTTGTAGATGACCCGTATGTTGTATGTATAAAATATTTCACAAAACACCCGACCCAGTGTCCTAGATAAAGCTATAAATAGTTTACTAGGAAAGTAATTATATTACTTATTTTCTAGTTTCCATTTTTCTCATCAAAAACATGATTTGACGGCATTTTAGAATCATTTCCATGCTCTTATTTATCGGTAAATAATTTATTTGATTGAATGATTTGATTTAATGGTGTTTAAAGGCCAGTCAACAGTTAAGGTAATTATAGGCCGGGTTAACAGCGTTCCCATATGTTACCTGTTGTGATGGAGGTAATAAGCCCCATTTCGCCAGTCAGAGTCACATATGAGTCTGCGGTTTATTCTACTATATACTTTCATAGACTGTGATAAACATGGGAGATAATCTAGTAATTCAATTCAGCTACAGTTTCAGGAAATGCAATTTGTAAATCATAACACTCACTTTTTAGCTGTAAAATGATAATAATGTGTGTGATACAACAAATAGAAATATGTTTCCTTTCTAGTTGAATTTATTTGTTATCACTAAGCTAATCACTTCTCTGGCAGCCTTGATAATACTGATAATAAATAATATAAAAGTGACATTGACCCCTCAACAACAAAAGGTGGCCGGATTAGCTCAGTGGGTAAGAACGTCGGATTACGGATCGGTTCCCACCTCGATCGCTGCGAATGGTTGATTCTGTGTGTCCTTGTGTAAGACAACTTCGTGCTAGCCTAGTCCTATCGGATGCCGACTTAAATAGTCGGTCCCGACATGCAAGGTCGTTAGTTCATTATAACGCAAATTTAACAAGAGTGTTGAAGGCATATCCGTATCCAACACTTTTTAAAATGAATATAGTTCCTCGTTTTCCCAAGATAAACATGTGCATCAAGTAGAACTTGAGTTATTACGTGGACAAACTTTTTCACTTGATAAATACATCACTACATCAGTGATTACAGAGATATATCAATGAATACTGTAAGGATACAGTCGCGACTTGTCCCTGGTCATAGACATGCGTTTGTTGGCTAATTGTCGCATTTGTATGTCAGCTGTCGATGTCGTAAACATCAAGTCAAGGAAATACCGTAATACATTTAATCCTTTCAACCCTGAGTAACTGGAATGGATTTCCACATGTTTATTTTCCGACCAATTCAATCGTCACATATTGATTTTCAGACTAGTCCATTGACGAACAAGTGCCGAAGCAAAGCCACGAATGCCAGGTTTTCTTCAAGGCATAGACAATTAGATAACATATATTTGGCTATTAATGATATTACTAGATGACCACAATTGAAAGTGACAACTGATGGCAAAAAGGCCAGTGTATGAGAAAACCTACATGCAGTTGCAGGCTGGCATACATGTATTAGTACAATATACATGTGAAATTATTGACGAACAAGAGCCGAGACAAAGCCACGCATGCTGGGCTTTCTTCAAGGCATAGACAATTAGATAACATATATTTGACTATTAATGATATTATGATCACAATTGAAAGTGACAACTGATGGAAAAAAGGCCAGTGTATGAGAAAACCTCATTTATAAACATAAGTGTAGCTCCAGATTAAATAGCACACTATTGTAGCCTGATAACGATATACATTCATTGTTAGAACCGAGTATACATGGATGGAATGGCGAACAGTGCAGATTGTGATCAGACTGTGTGGATGCACAGGCTGATCTGGATCTACACTGGTCGCAAAAGCCATAAGCCCCATTTCTCCAGTCAGAGCCACATATATGACAAATAATTATTTAACCATGTTAACCGAGTGAGCTGATTATCAATTAATCAAATCCATTTAATTGACATTAACGATATACACAATAAGAATGTCTCTTTAACACATTTCTTTCGTATTACACTTTTTTGTCTTTGTTTGCAATCATTAGTCTTGAAATGTACGAATGAACAGTCCCTATAGTAAGCGCTCTGTCGTTTCTAATTATCTTTCAGTATTAATTAATACACAATTGTAATGCATTATCTTGTCAAAAATAATCTATAATTATATTAAGAAATTGTACATGTACATGTAAGGTATATAATGCATTTTGATTGTTACATGTATCGCCATTGTGTCATCCTACTATTATGTTGTATACCTCATGTTGTCATGTCATGTGACATGAGCGAATGAACGATTATTAGTATTAATATGATTTTAACCGAATAAACATTTGAAACATTTACTGATGAAGTGAGGAGATAAACGAGGAACGTGCTATATGAATATTCCTATCTTCCTGACGTTAATCGTTCGGAGCAGGGAGGCAAAACAGTGCGTACTCGCTCCACTACGTGGGGCTCGCCCCTGACGCACCACCCAATAGAACATCCTGCGTACGGGCCTGAATGCCCTCCTCTTTCGACATCAGATGGACCGAAAACGATTAAAACAAGGGGGATAATTGACGCGAGTATTTTACCCAGGATAGTGTTATGATGATAATTTAACTAGATGATTGGTCACATTTTACAATTTGAATATGTATGCGTATATTAATATTATAGTATAAATAATTATAGGTCTGTATATTATTTTATAAATGTTTCGGAAAATGCATGTAAACTGTTGCAATAGTCATACTTGTCCAATCATATGTGCAGTTCAAATATTGTGTTTACATTGTCGAAATATGTTTCTGTAGATGTGTATTTTATTATTAATGATCAAACAAATATCATTCTGGATACAGTTATGAAGGTGTAATATTGATAATGGATCTCAAATATGTGGCGATAAATGTGGTGATAACAATGCCACATATAATCTCTAAGTTTGCATCTCCACATATGTTATACAAGCCAGGTAATATGTCTCGTTCTTTGTTCCGCGTTTGCCATTTCGCAGTTAGCCCTTGCCATAAACCGCTTTGACGGTAATATGTTTGATTAATTATTGATATTACAAAGCCTGAATGACCACACCTTTTGTTCCGCCTAGACTGAATGTTCCTGCATGAAATCTGGTTCCGCCTGGATTGCCATTGAACAGACAAATATCATTGGTGGAAACCCACCAAATTATTAATCCTAACATGTTTGCAATTTCCATGCTAACATTGTGAAAACTATACTGGCAGTTAATGAAAAATTATTGTAATGTCAACACCTGGAGTTGCCAGTGTTTATGCGGAATTTCCGTCACTAGAATTGTATAGACTTGTGCTTTATTGTTATTCATATTTTAGAACATATTAAAAGTTTAAATGAGTATAATATAGGGAGGACTTGTCTCTAACATGGTGTCACAGGTGGTGACATCACCATCTCATTGATAACTTCCAGTCGAGGAAATATATGGTCTCGTGGTTGCTGAAACATATTTTTCACTCTTATCATCCACACCCGCCGAACAGTGGGGGAAAATCCAAGTAGTATATGGTCAGTGTAATATAACGTTTACGCGTGACGCTCCACGAATCTCAACCAATCATAAGCTTAGCTTCGATCAAATGTTCGATTGGAAACAATGTTGTTTCGATGCAAACTGTTTCTTAACGGGCCCGGACGACGTAAAGTGTAGTTTGAAGCAGATGTTTGCGCTGTCATATAGTAGTATGCGCCCGAAAAATGGTACCGAAGTATTACGACTAAAGATAAATGCGGAATTTTGTTGAACAAAATAATATCTAGCTCGAAAACGTGTTGGCATACATGTAGCGCATCGGGGAATATATAGTTGCGGAGGGCTGACATTTGCCTAACTTCTGCAATTGGCGGAAATGATATACATCGGTTGACTGTTTCGTGAGAGTCCGTTGTCCCGAGGACGTCAGAGTACGGACTATTAAAAACATAGGCACCTTGGTTTTGTGTTCTAACTGGGAGTAAGCTTTTTTTTCTCAACTGATTTATCCCCACCATTTATTGATACTTTTACGTATATTTGATGTATGTAGGTCCGTTACTTCAACCTATGTCTAAACTGGGGATGGGGGGGGGGGGGGGGGGGGGGGGGGGGGGCGGAACCCTCCCTCCAGATCCACCCCTGGAGGGTTTTGTCTACTTGGTTATAACAGATGGATACATTTATTAACTTTTATTATACTGAATTTATTCCATTATCACAGCCATTCTAGCTGTGATAATGTAATACATTCAGTATAATATTAATCATCAAATATATGCAGTCGTTAGTTAATATATGAAATAATGCATTTCGGGGAAAATGAATGATTACTCCCTCAAAGTACACTTTGCCAGATAAGTATGTTTTGTAATGTTGGTGAAATAGGCTACAGGAGCGAGTACATTTGACCAAAACTTTAACAAAGCTCACCTGAGGCTGAACAAAATTCACTAAACATGGACATCAACTATTATATATATACATGGATTATATAACTGTCCACCTGCTGACCAGGAGTACAATTCATCTGATAGTCAAGGGGAAGCAACCTACTTTCTGGAAAACAAATTGGCAAATTGTCAGCCTATCACACTCCCTCAAAGTATACTTAGCTAGACAAGTATGTTTTGCAATTTTGGTGAAATACGCTACTGAGGTAAAACCCAGGCGAGGCGAACCAAGTCCGGATACGGGGGCCAGGTAACATTCTCCCCGCCACCACCCGGGGTTTTGTTATGTTCCCGCCACCGAATGGTGAGGGGGGCGTATAGTGTTACCGGCGTCCGTACGTCCCGGACGGCTGATTTTCTTTTAATTTCTGTTTCATTCATGTAGCCTCTTCATATTTCACATATACATTCCTCTGACGGTCCTCCATCAACGATCCTTGGGCCCCCGCTAAACCCAAGGGCAAGGTCACATACTTGTTGCATTCAAAACTTTAACGCTCGGGTAAATTTCTTATAATTTCTGTTTCATTGCACGGATCTGCTTGATACTTCACACAAACACATTGCTTTAATGGTCCTCTACCGCCCTGTGACAAATCCACGACCGTCCCACCACCGCTAAGCCCATGTTCAAGGTAACATATACCTGGTGCGTTCAAAACCTTAACGTTCCGGAAATGTCTTATAATTTATGTTTCTTTGCACGGATCTGCTTGATATTTCACACACGCCAGTTGCCGGCTTTAGCATTCTATACTGTACCCAGGGGTAATCAGGCTGTGATGGATGCTGATGGACAAGTCCATACACACTGAAAGTTTGAGGTAGGTCGGTGGATAGTTGCGAACGGTAACTCGTGCAATCCACGGACGGTACGGGAGTAGACTGCAAGAGTTACCGTTCGCAACTAGCTCGGTGGACTGTAGTAGTGGCATAAACATACAACTCTGAACTCTGCAAAGTTTAGTCTTAGATGTTAGCAGTAGTTACGAGCAATAACTCTTGACATCTACAACGGGAGTAGATTGCAAGAGTTACTGTTCGCAACCAAGTTAATTTCCGCCGTCGATGTTACGTACACGACACGAACTTTTAGAGAGAGAAGAAAAAAGCGTATTAAATCATCAGAATTAATCTGGTAAGTTTCTACATTGAAACTATTTGACATTTACACCGTCTTTGACGGCAGATACGAACGTTAGTCGCCAGCTGAGTGACAAAGCAGATATATGTGGCTGTGACTGGATAGATGGGGCTTATAGGTTTTTGCGACCAGTGTAGATCCAGATCAGCATGTGCTATTCATCCGCACAGGCTGATCAGGGTCTGTACAATTCGCCATTCTATCAATGGAACACCCGACGGAACATTCGACCAATGGAACAAGCAATAAAGACCCTTATTATGCTACAGGAATGTGCTATTTGATCACCAACTACACTGGCCACAAAGCCGCATGCAGTATCTTCTGCATGTAGCCGAATGGGAACTCGTCAGGAACCCGGCGCATATTTCGACGTGAAACATTTTACGACCCTGGAGCATAGTGCAGCAGCCTCGGACCCTTATCTGCACAAGGATGTGCAGAAAATAGAAGATGTGCAGCGTAGGGCGGCCAGATTTGTAACAGGCAACTATGCGAAAACTGCAGGTACGGTGACTAACATTATGTCACAATTGTATCACGTGAAATATATTGCTGTATCAGTGTATAGTGACTTTAACAGTCGCGAAGATGCACTATTAGTTATTATTATCCAGATTTCATATGAATGTGGTTTTAACAAAACTAGAAAAGTGAAGTGGGTTCACCATAATCAGAAATACAATACACATCTACAAGTTCGTACTAAACTTAAAAAAATGTGGCTGTGCATGAAGAAATTGTGCTTATGGGATTTGTCACCAGTGCAGTTCTTGATCAAATAGCGCATTCATGTAGCCTAATAAAGATCTATTTTGATTGTTACAAGCATGATCGGTATTCCATTGATGGAATGGCGAACAGTTCAAATGACTGTTGGGATGCACAGGCTGATCTGCATCTGCACTGGTCGCAGGGCCTGTGAGCCCCATTTTCCAGTCACAGCCAATAATGTGAACTTTACTGGGATTCACACATGCGGGCCGGCTAATTGACCAGGTGGCCGTTTCAACAAACTTTGTACGACTAAAATGTTAGCAAGTGCAACATTATGATAGCCTGTAAATTTCACATTAACGCTTTTAACAATTACTGGATTTGCATTTATTGAGCCTATGTTCAATAAATGAATATCCATCAATTAATGTCCAGACGATCCTAATTTTGCACTTACGACGATTTTAGTCCTACGAAGTTTAGTGAAATGAGCCCCAGCTGTAGAAAGGGTGCCTAAACTGGATCAGTCTTTCCGTGTTGATCTTTTATGGAAATTTTAAGGCTGAACGTGTGAGAAACCCCCGATACAAGTCCCGTCTGCACACGACCTTGTTGTTGAATGGACGCAAAACCCAAATCAATCAATCAAGCAATCAATAAATAACTAATCAATCAATAAACAACCAACCAATCAACCAATCAATAAATCAACCAATCAATCATCACCTTCTGCTCATATCACTGATGATCTTGATCATTTAGGAAATGCGATTAGCAACATTGACATTTCACTGCTATTTTGTTTCAGTTGATTGACGTCGTTATTCGGCGGGAACTACAGATGTGACACTTCAAACCAGGGACCCGTTTCACTAAACTTCGTACGACTAAAATGTTCGTAAGTCCAAAATTATGATAGTCTGTAAATATCACATTAATTAATTATCGCGTCAGAAAACTGGATGGTAAAGTGTTGTGTCCGCATGCGCAGATGCGGAAGGATGACACAGTGGTGTCCATGTGTGATGTGTAGGTGCCCGCCCGTTCGCCCGCCCGCCCGTCCGTCCGTCCGTCCGTCCGTCCGTACGTACGTCCACCCACCCGTTCCGTCTTTGTTGGCAACATCAATGAAGAGGTATGCTTGTGTACTGCTGCCATCCACATTTTCATTCAATTACCAGGTGACTGGTCGTGACGCGTCAACGAGACCTGATGTCAAGCAGCGCTTTGAAACACACTGGTGCTGCACTCCGTGACAACATAAACTGTTTCAGGTCGAAATATGCGCCGAATTACATTCGGCTACATGCATAAATATTACTAGACGAAAAATGCGTTATGCGATAGCTGTAAGTAAAGCCGAGTGACATCGCGTCAGGAAAAAAACAGTGCAAATTCGCCATTTTACGCCGGCGCGGAGTGCGGTACTGATGTGTTTCAAAGCGCTGCTTGACATGAGGTATCGTTGACGCGAAGTGCGGTACTAGTAATACATCTGTGGCAGGGGTCCCATCAACAATTCGAAAATCAGCCCTGAAAGTGTAACTTGAAATTAAATTTACATATCAAGTTGTATGGAACGCCAACTCTACATACACTCAACTGATTATTGCTAGCTCTACATAATTAGAGCTGGTATTAACTAATTAGAGCTAGCATTAAATATTTAGAGCTAGCATTAATTATTTGAGTTTATGTAGATTTGGCGTTCCATACAAATTGGAGTTTTAACTTGAACTTGATATGTAAATTCAATTTCAAGTTACACCAAACGCGAGTAAAGCGTACCGCGGCCATCTTGTTTACAGTGGTAACCAATCTATTCGACGCTCCCTATAAACAAACATATATCTACTTAGTACCAATATAAATTTAATTTCCGCCTTCGTGGTGGAGGTGGGTGGGTGTTGCCTAGCAACAGTTTACGTTACGTTGTTGGCCGTAAGAGAAAGACAACACGACACTTTACGGAGAGAGAAAAAAAGCGTATTATATCATCAGAATGTATCCGGTATTATTTTACATTTACATCCTCTTTAACGGCAGATACGAACTTTAGTCCCCAGATGAGTGACAAAGTATATGTGGCTGTGACTGGATAAATGGGGCTAATAGCCTATTCATCCGCACAATCTGATCAGGATCTGCACTATTCGCCATTCCATCAATGAAACACCCGACATGCTTCTAACAAGCAATATATATCGTTATCAGGCTACAGGAGTGTGCTATTTGATCAGGAGCTACACTGGTCATAAATCCCATAAGCCCCATTTCTCCAGTCACAGCCACATACCTGTCCGTCTGTACGAACGATGGGAGTAACCGGCAAAATATTCTTGCGCCGGTCACTAGACTAAACTGTGTGTCTGCCGTACCTTATGCACGTAGCCGAATGGGAACTCGTCAGGAACTCGGCGCATATTTCGACGTGAAACATTTTACGCCGGCGTGGAGTTCAGCCACGATATTCAGTCTCTGCTGGACGGATGATTGTCACTAGACAACAATGTGTGTCTGCAGTATATTCTGCTCGTAGCCGAATTGGAACTCGTCAGGAACCCGGCGCATATTTTTACGTGAAACATTTTACGCCGACGTGGAGTTCAGCCACTGATATTGAGTCTCTGCTGGACGGCAGAGCTCCAGATAAGATGCGTATTGGCGTATTTTACGCTCTTATTTTAGCAGATTATCAAAAGTCGGCGTAGAAAATACCCACAACAGTAATGTGAAAATATGCATTTGTTGGGGTTTAAAGGTACATGCCCACTCAAAAGGCACAAACTGTTCTTTATACGAATTAAACAAGTTCATAATTGTTTTCCTATTTCCACCAGTTCTAAAAATTACGAGTTTAATAGTCTCATCACATGTGTACATATTAACAAGTACCATACAAATATAACAATACAGTTCACATGTGCCATTCTATCTATAATTATAAGAGACGACATACTAACATAATATGAATAGCATCATTACGAGTGCCCGCTATACAGATATAATCAGTTAGTAATACTTATTTTACTGATAGTGACGCGCGGTGGTATCAGGCTATTTTCATATGCAAACGAGGCATGAGATGTTTTAATTATTTATACTGTAATCAAATATGTCACCTGAAAATATAATATTTTCGACAGATGAAAGTATGATCATGGCACATCAAAAAATAAATACAGAGAATAAATAGTAATGTCCGTTAACACATTAAGGAAGCACGGTTATCGTCCCTGATATCAGTGTGGACATTTACGTCTGATATAAATAATGCCAATCAATATGTGGGATAATGGTGAATTAATGTTTATTTTGGCAGTAAATGTCTAGGATATAAAGAACAGTTTGTGCCTACTGAGTGGGCATGCACCTTTAACGGCCTATCAACAGCTAATGTCATTTAAGGCCGGGTCAATGGGTTTAGTAGTTAATCCCATATAGTACCTGTACATGTACATGTTTAAGTACATGTACAAAGGGGGGGGGGGGGATCCCAAAATCAGAACTGAATATTTTCAATAAAAAAACTATATACAGCCCTGAAATCAGAATAATCCTGGACTGATGCCAGGTCCTCGCCACACCTAGAATCACTTGCCCCCTCCCAAAAGCAGTAGGATCAGTAATTATTATTATCGGTTGCCCCGCCCCATAGCGGGCACCTGTCTATTAGAATGGATACTATTACATGATTGGCCGTGTGACACTGAATCGATCGTACACATGGTGTGCGTCACAGGAAATTACGTCAACAAGGCGGGGCCTGTTGTTCTAAATATAACTGCTGAGTTATTGCAACATTTAATGATTAATTTAATATATATTGGCGAAGGCGTCGCAATATGCGACTAATTGAGATGAAATGCTCTGCTTTCATTAGACGAGAAACTAGGGCAAACAATACGTAATGCAGTGTAATGAAATGTAATTATTATTATGTACTCGGAACTACGACAAACGTATTAACCGGACACACAGATGGATGGTCACAGTCCAAACACCATGGGACCGTTTCCTACGACTAAGAAGTTCGTAAGTACAAAATCGAAATCCACAATAACATTTGTTCTGACATTCGATTTTGGAAAATCTTTCGCGGATGTGATACATTTAATGACATGAACCCGCATATACAAAATGGTAGCATTAGAGAAACACGTTAATGTGAGAAGTCAATTCATATAAATATTCGGATGAACATTATTATCGTACGAAGTTTAGTGAAACGTGTCCCAGATGTCTCCCTGCTTTACGATCTGTCACAGCAAAATGCCTTACTATGTGGCTGTGACTGGAGAAATGGATCTTATTCGGATTTGCGACCAGTGTAGCTCCTGATCGAATAATTAATACACTCATGTGGTCTGAAAACGGTCTAAATTGTTTGTGATAAGCATGACGGGTGTTTCATTGATATAATGGCGAACAGTGCAAATCCTGATCAGACTGTGCGGATGCACAGGCTGATCTGGATCTACACAGGTCACAGAATCCATAAGCCTCATTTTTCCATTCATAGCCATATATTACTCTATAACATTATGAAATTTAAGTACATGTAAGTATGTGCCTATTATTTCTGGGCTCACGATATATGTAATATTATAGTTCACATGTTAAATTTTTAATCAATTAATTTCGAGAGAGCGCCAGCGAGCGAGAAATTAATTTAGTAAATCAAAGGACTGAGCGTCCGGAAACTCTTCGCAGTATATGTTTGTGGATGACACATAGACTAATAATTAATCTAGAGTGGATTTAGCGTTTCGCGAATAATGAACACTGGAATTTCGCAGCCGCAGCAACAACAACGAGTTAAAAATGGATTTTTGGAAAACAGCAATATTGTATTCGTGCACCGAACCATGGAGTTACGAATAATCATCAAGTATGGCGGTTAATCGTCGCACCCTTAGATTAAGGAAACATTGACAATAACATAAATTTAAAACATGTATCACACTGGAAAGGCGATCAAGCTAAGTTGTTAGAACTATTCTTTGTATGACGTAAAACCCGTGTTTTTAAAAAGTTCAACCCGCAAAATATATGCTGCTACCAACGTTAGCTCATTTGCTTAATAGCTGGAATACCTCAAATTTGGATGTTAAGAGCAGACCATGGCCGAGGGGTAACACCGTCGGACTGCCACGCTAGCAACATGGGTTCCATTCTGGGTGCAGTTCCAGGGCGTCAGTATTTCTGATATACGTTGTATTTCCTGCTCTACTAGTCCTTTCGGATGGGGACTTTAAAATGTGGTCCCGTGTATCAGATTTGAACCAGAGTCAGGGCACGTTAAATAACCAGATGGGACTATTCTAATAAGAGCTAGGCCCGGTTCCTCTGTATCCACCTTTTTCATTTCTTCCCTTCTTGGGAGACGACATGCAATGTCATCGAGCCAGTCCGTCGTGAAATCCAAGAATTTACATTTACTTAAAATTGGATATTGGCTGTATATAATTCTTCGCTAGCGCTCGAATAAATCAATATGTGAACTATAACTTAAGGTTGTCCTGCCTTCTTCGCGTACACATGTCTACTTCAAGTTCCTGACAACAAGCCATGACGTCTGCATCTATTAAAATAGGCTATACCTTTCTACGTATTGAAGAACATGTCACAATTTGTGATTAATTGAGACCACAAGCTATGCTTTCATTGGTCGAGAAACTAGGGAAAACAACTCTGTAATAATTTGCACACGTAAATATGGCAGTCTCCTGCACCGTTTACATTTGAAGCACTTTTAAAGGTGCATGTCCACTCAGTAGGCACACAGTGTTCTTTATAGGAATTAAATAAGTGTATAATTGTGTCACTATTCCACCAGTTCTAAACATTACGAGTGCCCGCTATACAGATATAATCATTTAGTAATGTTTATTTTACTGATAATGACTCGCGGTGGTATCTGGCTATTTTCATATGCAAATGAGGCATGATATTATTTTTTATTATTTAAAACTAATATATTTTCGCCAGATTATAAAGTAATGTCCGTTAACAGTTTAAGCAAAAACGGGACATATAAAATGTATAATAATGCCAATCAATATGTGGGGTAATGGTGAATGAATGTTTATCCCGTCAACACAGTGCATATGTGCCGTGAAACACGGTGCCGTGAAACATTTTTGATATCCAGTCAATACAATATTTGCATTTTACAGCCATTTGTAGGTGTTGACGGGATAAATAGAATAGTAGATTAGTGCCGTGAATGGGAAAAAATATCTGGCGCGGCTCGGAAACGGGATGTGCTCGGCAGTGCCTCGCCCATCCTATTTCCCGAACCTTGCCAGATATTTTTCCCATTCACGGCACTAACCTACTATTCTCTATTTATTTTCACAGAAAATCTCTCAGATGATGTCTCTGATATAAATAACACTGTGTGCCTGCTGAGTGGGCATGTACCTTTAAGCCTTCAATATTGGATTCTGTACAACAATTAACACATGCTAATTATCCCCATACAACCCCACACTCACACCTGATTTAAATGACACACGGTATAGTGAATATATACAGGCATATGCAGGCATTGTTATCGGTGGTTCTATGATAAATATCTTAAAATCAGAACGAAATATTTACATCGAAAAAAATATATTCAGCCCTGAAATTAGAATAATCTGATATGACCTGGTGCGAGGTCCATACCACAACAAAGTCACTTGCCCTAAAAGTAACAGGATTACGAATAATCGTAATACTCTCATAAGGGGTATAACCTATGGAAGCGTCCTGGTGTCAATGATAAAATATATTTATCTCCTAATTAGGAGATACTAACTCCTAATTAGGAGATATTAAGTCCTAATTAGGAGATAGTAACTCCTAATTAAAAATTAGTATCTCCTAATTAGGACTTATTATCTCCTAATTAGTAGTAAGTATCTCCTAGTAGATACATTATTTTTTAGCATTGGCACATACGGTAAGGAGATAATAACTCATAATTAGGAGATACTAAGTCCTAATTAGGAGATATTAAGTTCTAATTAGCAGATACTAACTCCAAATTAGGAGATAATTATGAGTTATTATCTCCTACTTATGACTTAGTCCTAATTAGGAGATACTAAGTAGGAGATACAAATGTATTGGCACCAGGACGCTTCCATAATAACCTGATTCAACTGTCACATACAAAAATGCCAAAGACATACGGGGGGGGGGGGGGCAAGCCGGTCGGGATTCCGGTAAGGATGGACAGCGATCGTTAAACTACCCATCGCATGCTTCCACCTGCCACCCACCGTTAAGGTTTATAATTTAATAAGTATGTGACTTTGACCTTGGGTTTAACCGAGGATCGTGGATTTGTTACAACATGATAGAGGACCATCAGAGGAATACATATGCGAAATAGGAAGGAGTTATGTGAAAGGAACAGAACTTATAAGAAATTTACATGAGCGTTAAGGTTCAGAATGCACTAAGTATGTGACATTGACCTTGGTATTAACGGTTTCCCCGAGGATCGTGGATTTGTTACAGCATGAAAGAGGGCCATCGGAGGAATGCATGAGTTATTGTACGAAATATGAAGTAGTTATCTGAAAGGAAACAGAACGTATTTGAAATTTACCCGAGCATTACAATTTGGAATGCACCAAGTAGCGACCTTAAACTTGGGCTTAACGGGGACCCGAGGCTAGTAGATTTGTTACAGCATGAAAGAGCGCCATCAGAGGAATGCACATGATGCATGTGTGAAACATTAAGTAGTCATTTTGAAAGGAAACAGAAATTACAATAAATTTACCTGAGTGGAACGTACGCACGGGACGGGCGGACGGACGGGACGTACGGACGCCGTTAACACTATATGCCCTCTCACCATTCGGTGTTGGAGGCATAAAACACCCCCTTATAAATGGACTAGTCTGAAAATCACTTTGTGACCCCAACATATCACAGTGCATTCCTATTGTTTAGGGTTGAAAGGGTTCACCATTCAGTTTAGTACCAACGCTCCAGATAAGGTGCGTATTGGCGTATTTTACACACTTATTTTAGCAGAATACGCATTGATTGTCAAAAGTGGGAGTACAAAATACTCACAGAAACGTGAAAATACGCATTAATTTTCAAATTGAGTAGTGAAAACCCGGTAATAAAGTTGAAAATCTACTTTTTGCAGCTCAAATAAGTGAATTTTTTAATTTCTTTTATTTTTGTTATCATTTGTTTCCTATTTAAGGGTACATGCCCACGCAACAGGTTACACTGTACTACTACGTTTCATTTTCTGTCATGCCTTATATGAGCCATTTGTCTGCCCACTAACGAGTTATTTTTAATTACGGCGCGTGTTAATTGGTGTTAAATCGCATTTTATATGCCTCGACCAGAAAGGGTATTTTCCGACCTCGTGCTATTTTTACCGACACGCGTTACGTGACAAAGCCAATCATATCACATATTTGACATGCGCATTGAAGTATCGGAAGTTGAGAAGCAAAATCTCTGTTCGAGTCCAAATCTAAATCTTCACGTAACTCTTTCCATTTGGTGATCTGGTCGCCAATATTAACCACTCTCTCTCTGTACTGCCTGTCCCTCAGACATTTCGCCTTTTTTTTGGCCAACGCCGTTTCATACAATTTCCGTCCTGGACGTTTCGACATGTTGATATTCTTGTTTACATATTGGGAAGCCTACTGGCGCGCGTAGTATACTGCGCATGCGCACCGCAAGCCGTGATGTGAAAGTCGTCGTCCCCGCACATTATCAAAATAGATTGTTAACGCCGCGCGTCGCTAACAGTAAATTGATAATTAATAAATGATTATATTTGTATAGCGGGCACTCGTAATTTTTAGAACTGGTGGAATAATGACATAATTATACACTTATTTAATTCCTATAAAGAACATGTTGTGCCTACTGCGTGGGCATGTACGGAAACACATCAATGATACATTTGTAAAAGTAAAATACGCATTGAATGTGAAATCTGGGGGTATAATACTCTTTAGATACGCAACTTATCTGGAGCGCTGCATGTTACTATCCCTACAACAGGCTATTCACCAGGGGACCGTTTCACTAAACTTCGTACGACTAAAATGTTCGTAAGTGCAAACTTATGATAGTCTGTAAATGTCACATTAACCCTTAGACCGCTACACACAACAATGGTCGTCTGCTGTTGCTTTTATATATTGCCTTATTTCTCAATACAAACATGGTTTGACAGCAATTCAGACTCATTTCCAATGGAAATGATTCTGAAGTAAGTGCTGTCAAAGCATGTTGTACATTATCCTAAAGTGCTGTCAAAGCATGATTTGATGATACAAATGGAAAATAGAAAATAAACAGCAGACGACAAAAAAAATAAGATAGCGGTGTACAATGTTTTCTAGTAAACAATTATCGGATATGCAGCCTTTGCTCAATAAATGTAAATCCATGAATTGTAATTTCCAGACGAACCTAAATTTGCACTTACGAACAAGTTTAGTGAAACGGCCCCCAGTGGTCTGAGTGTGGTTTTGACTGGAGAAACGGGGCTTGTGGCATTTGTGGTTAGTCGGGCTCCAGATATACTAGCTCACTCCTGTACGTAACCTGATCAGGTTCCACATTGTTGGTTTGGAATATGGCGGGTGATTCACTGACCGGATGGTTAACAGTGTAGACACCGATAAGACTGTGTGGATCTGGGTCTATCTGGACCTATACTGGTCACATACTCCATAAGCCCCATTACAGCAGCCACATGTGTACATCACAATATGAATGAAAGATAAAATACATACATAGATGGGTTTTCACAGTGTAACAACAGGGGCCCGTTTCACTAAACTTCGTACGACTAAAATGTTCGTAAGTGCGTATTTAGGATCGTGTGTAAATTTCAATTGATGAATTTACATTTATTGAGCATATGCTGCATAGACAGCATATGCTCAATAAATGTAAATTCAATAATTGTTTACAAGAAAAAATTGTTTATGTGAAATTGTACACTTACGAACATTTTAGTCGTACGAAGTTTAGTGAAACGGCCCCAGGTGCTTACATTTCATGGTAGATTACACAAATATGGCGGTGAATTACTCCTTATATGTGGCTGTCATTGGAAAATGGGGCTTATGGATTATGTACCAGTGTAGCTCCTGATCAAATAACACACTATTGTCACCTGATGACGATCTACATTCCTTGATAGAAGCGAGTTATTTCATGGATGGAATGGCGAACAGTGCAGATCGTGATCAGACTGTGTGGATGCACATGCTGATATTAATCTCCACTGGTCGCGAAAGCCATAAGATCCATTTTTCCAGTCATAGTCACATACAAGACAAATATTTATTTAACCAAGTGAATTGATTATCAATTAATCAAATCAATTTAATTGGCATTACAGACGAAGTCCGAAGTTAAGGGCCCGTTCTATACCTGATCATCGTTTGACTTAAAGATAATTGGTTCATAAATATGCTGGAATGTATGCATAACATACAGTAGCGCTTTTCCGCTCCTTACCTATTTGTATATACTAATATCGTATACATATCGTAATCGTATAGTATTGGTATATTTAATGAGCATATCGTATGATCACATACTATTGGTATGTATGTACCGTATCATCGTATAGTACAAACGTACTATACGAATAGTATACAAACATACGATATCCGTTCGTATATACGATGTATCCGTACGGATATGGTATGAATATACCATACACGAAGTGTGGTTTTTCATTCTACTGAAAACACCTCTCATTTTAAAGAAATTCTCGACTCCAATTAAAGAGGACCAAATATTAGGGGCGGACCAAATATTAGGGCAAATAGTACACGGCAACACCATTAATATATCGTATACATTTACGGTATTCTGGTACATTTATACCGTACACAAATCTGGTATGTTTGTACGATACAAACGTACCAGAATTATACACATGTATAAAAATCGCATAAACGTACGATTTGAATGATATATCTATACGATATTGGTTGGTATGTACGGTACAAACATACCGTACGTTTATATTATATGCATATCGTATAGAAAACATATCGTATTGGTATAGTATACGTATAGTATTGGTATATTACGTATAGTTGACTTGCAGAAAAGCGCTACTGTATATGTGAACACTGCCTCGTTAATGTATCCTAAATGTCACATGGAGTGGCCAAGTCGTCGGTCATCTTTGTGTGTTCCAGCCATCAGACAGTTTCACTGGCACTTGCTGTGCCGTTTGACAAATAACTCAAAATATGAAGTAGAACATATGATATAATGTAGTTAATCACATGTAGAAAAGCCAGGAGAACAGACTCCTATCAATTATATTACACCAAACTGTAAACTATGTCAGTTTTCTGGACAGGTTTGTGCCTGCGTTTTTAACAACATGAAGCACTATTATACATCGCATCATACACAGAAAATCGCACAGTGTATCACTTTTACCTGACAAACTACACAACACATACCCGCAACTGTACTCTGTTATCAAATCCAGTGACATGTAATAAGCAGTTACATGAGTATATTGTTCCTGGTGTCTACTCACCTAATATGCGAGTAAATATGGCTTTACCTATGGGTAACGTGTACACTAACATAGGCTGTGCATCAGATTGAACATACTATTTTGAGATTGATGGAAGAAATGATCAGATATCACGTCTTTTGTATAGTTTGCTGGCATAATATTTATAGTTTGCCGTTGTCACATCTGTCTATTTATGTATTGCACTAACTTTTATTTGGTTTACGGTCATATTATTTGCTGTATGTGTCAAACGCACGAAGTGGTGAAACTGTACAATGGCTTGTACATACAAAGAATTGCAGAGATGGCAATTAAATGCTCCATATAGTACACAGTAACAAGACGATATTCACATATGTTATACTCATATATCACATCACTGTGATGAAGCAATTATCATTGAAATCAAGTGTAAATATCTATGACCAACTACCTTAAACGAGGAACGTGCTACATGAAGATTCCTGTCTTCCTTACGTTAATCGTTCCACTAGTCCACGAGATAATCGGAACAGGGAGGCAAAACTGTGCATTGCATTCCTCTTTCCACATCAGATGGACCGAAAACGATTAAAACAAGGGAGATAATTACCGCGAGTATTTTACCCACAATCGTTACAGTTACTGCCCTTTACATATGCTTTGTGTTGGCAAGTTGCAATTCGCAGGTCGGCAGGACCTGGGTATATCGTAATTTTTATCAACGGTTTTTTATCCCACATTGGCAGGGCCGGATCCAGGATTTGAATAAAGGGGGGGGGGGCGTAGGTGGGAGGGGGTCTGGGGTCCTCCCCCATAAATTTAGATTGAAGTGCCTCAGATGCATTTTCCTGGCATTTGAGAACAAAATGAGTAAACAAATCATTGCTTCGTCAAAAATAGGGGGCGTACGCCCCCCCCCCACCCCCCCCCCACGCCCCCACCCCCCCCCCTGGATCCGGCCCTGCATTGGCAATCTATACAACCGGACACCAGAGTCATGAATAGTCGTGTCTCGAGTATCGGGCCCTACAGGCCAAACCAGGACAGCGGCTGTCGGCCATTGCTTGTTTAATCACTCAGTGCAACTTGATACCAGAAACACGAAAATAACGGTTTCTCGCATCAAGCAGCACAGGGTGGTTTAAACAGCAACCCGGGTGAACGGTGCGAATCAACTCTGATTTCTCATTTGTGACCATGACTTGAGAAATGCGGCTTATGGTTTCACTAAACTATTTACGTCTAAGATCTAAAATGTACCACAATGTTCGAATTAGCAATCGTAGCAATAATGAACCACGTCAATCTGTGAGAATTTATAGAATTATTTGCATGAACATTTTGTCGTACGAAGTTTAGTGAAACGAGCTCTGTAGCCCGATAACGATCTACATCGCTTGTTAGAAGCATGACGGGTGTTCCGTCGATGAACAGTGCAGATCCTGATCAGACTGTGCGGATGCACAGGCTGATCTGGATCTACACTGGTCGCAAAGTCCAGCCCCATTTCTCCAGTCACAGCCAGAAATAATGCAATCGTGATTTGGTCCTACCACAAAACAAGGCATGTACCTTTAAACTGCTTGACTGATTAAATAAGAAACTCTGAACAACTGTGTTGTACGACTCATTTGTTTTCTTTTGTCCGTAACATATAAACTTTACACTTTCTTAATACGAAATCAGTAAACTCGTTTGATAAATATCATATATAATCAGTACGCATGTAATATCATTTATGCACTTTACTATATGCTGTCCTTATGTACTATATGTAATCTAACATTTGTGTTAATTTAAAATATGATATTTAGTGAACCTCTTGACTGATTGCATAAGAACTTCGCATAGCCACGTTTCTTATGAACTCAATAAACTCGTTTGATAAATATCATATATAGTCATCACTCATGTAATATAATTTATGCACTTTACTATATGCTGTCCTTATGTACTATATGTAATCTAACATTTCTGATTTAAAATATGATATTTAGTGATCTCTTGACTGATTGTATTAGACTGTGTGGATGCATTGCCTCGTTTCTTATGAACTCAGTAAACTCTAGCTACAATAATCTGCCTCCGATATGTTATCTAGGCAAGAGGTATGGAAACTCTAGATACAATAATCCGCCTCCGATATGTTATCTATGCAAGATGTATGGAGCCGAGTAGCAACTATAGCTACAATAATCCGCCTCCGATATGTTATCTATGCAAGATGTATGGAGCCCAGTAGCAACTATAGCTACAATAATCCGCCTCCGATATGTTATCTATGCAAGATGTATGGAGCGGGGTAGCAACTCCAGCTACAATAATTCGCCTCCGATATGTTATCTAGGCAAGATGTATGGAGCGGTGGTAGCAACCTCTAGCTACAATAATTCGCCTCCGATATGTTATCTAGGCAAGATGTATGGAGCGGGGTAGCAACTCCAGCTACAATAATTCGCCTCCGATATGTTATCTACGCAAGAGGTATGGAGCGGGTAGCAACTCTAGCTACAATAATTCGCCTCCGATATGTTATCTAGGCAAGATGTATGGAGCGGGGTAGCAACTCTAGCTACAATAATTCGCCTCCGATATGTTATCTAGGCAAGATGTATGGAGCGGGGTAGCAACTCTAGCTACAATAATCTGCCTCCGGTATGTTATCTATAGTTTAGTTTAAACATAGTTTATTGCATATAAATACAATAGGCTCGGGCTACAAGTTCTCTCAACATTAGTTACAGCCCTCACCTAAGTGTTACAAAGTACAATAATTCAACAGCAATGGCGATACATGAATACATGTATACTGGCATATAAACACGGATACAAACCAATAATCAAGCGATAAATATATGTTTACATAATGTATGGAAAGGAAACGGACAGAAAGGTAGAGAAGAGGTGGATAGTAAGATATGAGATTTGGAGAAAGAATAAAAGTTGTTTTTGTCGCCAAGTACATATACTACATGAGCAAATCCATCAATGTATTAGTGCTAGTTGCAATACATTTCAGTGATCATTAATAACCGGTGGTTGTGGATGATGCTGGCAAATCGAATGGAATACATCGGATATGGATTACGTTACATACATCTATCAACGAAGTTACTCAAATCGTTTTGTAGTTTTAATATAATTTTGTACAGAATTGAAGATAATAATATTGTTTTCATTGTTTTGTTCAGGTATGCCGTTCAAAAGCATGTGCGCAGGTTCAGTTATGAAAACGTTGCAGTGACTGGCGTAGAATGAGACGCTGTGCATGATATTTGTTGCATTCAAAGAAGTAATGTTCCGCATCTTCTACAATTTCGCTACACTCGCAGTAGGGAGTTTCTCTGATATGGTTATTGCAAAGATCGGAATTGAGACTGCTACATTTATTACGAAGTCTTACAGCATAACTGACGAAAACTGTCTCCCACTAAGTAATATGGTGGGTATTTCATATTGAGTGTATAATTGTTTGGCGCATGCTGTTTTAAGTGTCTAAGACTATCTACATTTCTCATTGAAGGATCAGTTTCATTCCAAAGCTGTACCACAGATGGTATAAATGATTGTTTGTATACTTCCAGTCGAGTAGTCGGGACATTTATATCAAATTGGTTTCTAAGGTTGTAACGAGATACGTTATTAACAGTGGGAGGAATCAGGTTGGAGATATAACTAGGTACTTGATTGTTGGTTGCTTTGTACATGATCGAAAGCTTTTGAATACTACGTCGAACAGATAAAAGTTGCCATCTAACTTCTTTACTTAAATTATAAAGTGACACTGACTGTGTTAAACCGGTTACTATTCTCGCAGCTTCATTCTGAATTTTTTCCAATGAATCTTTTTCATATTCTGTACATCCATCCCAGACCGACGAAGCATATTCGAGTATAGGTCTCATATAAGATATATATATTTGGTTTAAAGACTGTCTGCTTATCTTAAATTTTAGGTTTCGCATTATTCCCAACACTCTCGCAGTCGAATTAATTATATTGTGTATATGTGTATGCCATTTCCCGTTATTGCTCAGCGTTAAACCGAGATGTTTATGGTCGTCGACAAAGGTTATAGGCGTGTTTTGAAAGATTAGGTTTACAGGTCGATCGAGTAGTCTTAGGGTTAAAAGCATCGCTGCAGTCTTGTTAGGATTGAAACTGACCAACCATTGTTTAGCCCAGTCAGCAATAGTTAGCAGGTCATAATTTATTATGCCTTCTAGGTCATCAGTATTTGTTGTGGAAAATGATAGAGAACTGTCGTCAGCAAATAATCGAACAATACTTAGTAGATGGTCAGTTATATCGTTGACATATATTAGAAATAGTAAAGGACCGAGCACCGAGCCTTGCGGTACGCCAGCAGTTATTAACTTGGTATCTGACGATGTGGACCGTATTGATACAGACTGTTTCCTATCCGACAAGTAGTTTTCTATCCAGTGTAAGATACAACCATTTAATCCATTTTGCCGTAACTTAAATACTCATCCCCTATGCCATACTCTATCGAAAGCCTTAGAAATATCACAAAATACTATACATGTAGATTGCCTTTCATCAAATGCCTGACATATTTGATGGTGAATGTCTATAAGTTGGTATACCGTAGAATGGCCTGGTATAAAACCAGATTGTCTATTGTAAATCAAATTCTGTGAGTGCAAGTGATTATATATATGTTTAAACATTATTCTCTCCATTACCTTACCTAGACAGCTTAATAACGATATAGGTCGATAATTTGAAGGCGTCTGCGGACACTCTTTTTTAAATAAAGGAATTACATTTGCCAATTTCCACGCCATCGGAAACTGACATTCATTGACAGATCTATTGAAGAGGATCGCTAGAGGTTTTGAGACAGATGTAATAGTTCCTTTTAGCATTCTATGACTAACTAAATCGTGTCCACAAGCTTTATTAGTTTGTAAAAACTTTATAGTATCTCTGACCTCAGATTCGTTTATATTAATCATATCAAGAACTTGGTTAGTTTTTAATTCAAGCGGCGGTAAAGTAGAGTTGCTATCGTCAACCGTTGATATTGAAACGAAGAAGTTGTTTTAGACAATTAGCTTTTTCAACATCAGAAAAAAACAGACAATTTTCACTATTACCGTCAGTCGTTTTTAATGGTGGAATAGTTCCAATTGATTTATTTGCTATCTTTCACAAAATGTCGAACTAGCTTCCAGAAGTATCTTTTGTTATTTGAAAATGATTCTGTTAAATTAAACTCTATGTCATTGTAAAATGCTTCTCTTGCATGTTTTTTCATATTATTAACTTTGTTCCGAGTTGTTTTGTATTTATTCCAGTCGTCCACCCTTCCAAATTGTATTGCTTTCTTACGTAATTTGTCTCTTAATTTGCTTATTTTGCGAATATCGGAATCATACCATGGTTTATCGTTAGGCCGTACTGTGACTTGACTGCATGGAATGCATTGCTTAACTAGCTCAATGAATTTAGATGTAAAATATATTAGATGCTCATCTACACTGCTATTATTTAAAATTGTCCAATCAGTGTTAAGCATGAGTTCGTTAAGTTTAGCAAAGTCTGCTCTTTTATAGTTCCATAGAGTTCGTTTGTATGAAGTATTGTGTGAACTATCAGCAGGTATAATGACACATGTAGCCTTATGATCGCTTATGTTTGGCAAAACAGCCAATACATCGCTTTTGAGAATGTTCTGTTCTTGGTTAACAATAATTGGATCTAACAAGGTTGAAGTAGTAGCTGTTTCACGCGTTGCGGATGTAATTAATGCAATAATTCGCCTCCGATATATCTACGCAAGAGGTATGGAGCGGGGTAGCAACTCTAACTACAATAATCCGCCTCCGATATGTTATCTACGCAAGATGTATGGAGCGGGGTAGCAACTCTAGCTACAATAATCCGCCTCCGATATGTTATCTACGCAAGATGTATGGAGCGGGGTAGCAACTCTAGCTACAATAATCCGCCTCCGATATGTTATCTATGCAAGATGTATGGAGCGGGGTAGCAACTCTAGATACAATAATCCGCCTCCGATATGTTACCTACGCATGAGGTATGGAGCTGGGTAGCAACTCTAGCTACAATAATTCGCCTCCGATATGTTATCTATGCAAGAGGTATGGAGCGGGGTAGTAACTCCAGCTACAATAATCCGCCTCCGATATGTTATCTACGCAAGATGTATGGAGCGGGGTAGCAACTCTAGATACAATAATTCGCCTCCGATATGTTATCTAGGCAAGAGGTATGGAGCGGGGTAGCAACTCTAGCTACAATAATCCGCCTCCGATATGCTATCTATGCAAGATGTATGGAGCGGGGTAGCAACTCTAGATACAATAATTCGCCTTCGATATGTTATCTAGGCAAGAGGTATGGAGCGGGGTAGCAACTCTAGCTACAATAATTCGCCTCCGATATGTTATCTATGCAAGAGGTATGGAGCGGGGTAGCAACTCTAGCTACAATAATCCGCCTCGGATATGTTATCTATGCAAGATGTATGGAGCGGGGTAGCAACTCTAGCTACAATAATCCGCCTCCGATATGTTATCTATGCAAGATGTATGGAGCGGGGTAGCAACTCTAGCTACAATAATCCGCCTCCGATATGTTATATATGCAAGAGGTATGGAGCGGAGTAGCAACTCTAGCTACAATAATCCGCCTCCGATATGTTACCTACGCAAGATGTATGGAGCGGGGTAGCAACTCTAGATACAATAATTCGCCTCCGATATGTTACCTACGCAAGATGTATGGAGCGGGGTAGCAACTCTAGCTACAATAATCTGCCTCCGATATGTTATCTATGCAAGATGTATGGAGCGGGGTAGCAACTCTAGCTACAATAATCCGCCTCCGATATGTTATCTACGCAAGAGTTATGGAGCGGGGTAGCAACTCTAGATACAATAATCCGCCTCCGATATGTTATCTACGCAAGAGGTATGGAGCGGGGTAGCAATGTTGTTTCTAAGTAAACTCGTGATAAATATCATATAAAGTAATCACGCATGTAACGTCCTTTGTGCATTTTAACATATGCTGTGCTTACGTAACAAACTTGCTCGATTAGCCTCGTTTCATGTGAACCAGTAAACTCGTTTGATAAATATCATATTAAGTCATCACTCATGTGACGTCCTTTGTGCATTTTGTGAAATTTACTTTTGAAATGAATGGGAGAAACGCTCAATTATCACGCCTTTGGTAAAGTTTTCTGGCATAATATTTATAGCACGCTGTTTTCATATCTGTCTATGATGTATTGAATCACATTTTATTAGTTTTACTGTCATATTATTTGATGTATGTGTCAAACGGTCAGAGTGGAGAAACTGGACGATGGCTTGTACATACAAAGATGGCGGAGATGGCAACTCAATGTACCATATAGTATACAGTAACAAGACAATATTCACATATCTTATATTCATATATCACATCACTCTTATGAAGCAATTATGATTGAAGCCATGTGTATCTTTATATGACCTAATTCCTTAAGCAACAACAACTACATGTGCACATAAATGGATAACGATAAATACATAGTTATATCAACATTACTGTATATAACAAACATATGTGCACTCGTGTCAAAACAGTTTTATCATGATATGAGTGCATTAATGAAACAATATCTTCTTTAATAAAGCCATATAGACCAAGATGATTCACTCAAATGTATCTCATTATAATATGTGTGCATCTGATCGACCATTTGTTTCTGTGACAACCAGAAGAATTTTTCTTTCCATTATTTTGTCATCCTCAAAAGGAGGTTATGCTCTTTACTCTGCATTATGTTTGGAAGATTTATATTTTGAAAATTCACCATGTTTTTGTTAACATTCAGCAAACACACTCAGAATTTCTTAGCCACTCATTTCAGAAATCGGTACTGAAGGCGTGTCAGTATGTCTTGTAATGATTTAGATACATGTAATTGTTTAGATCTTTTTAATCATACATGTTTTTTTCTGGTCAAATATCCCACTTTGTGTAAATATCACAACTTTTACTTTTGTTATATGCTGTCAATAAGCACTTAAAGTAGTGCACAGATGTTATGACATGTGACGAATTTATGAAATATGGGGATATATCTATGTCCAAGGTCAAGGTCACACTGATAGGTCAAATGTCACAGTAGTTAAATTTCGTTGCCGCTCTATATCTTGCCACAAATGTTTTTAGCACGTGGACAATCATAGTAATTATTGGCAGGTGGTAAATATGCTAATGCTTATCGGGATCTACACTTACACATCGACTCTATTGTTTGTCAGAGGTTGGTAAGCAATTTGAACCCCTCTGTAGACAAAAGAAAAGTTTGCATCTATATGCAAACATGAGCACGAAAAAGTCGTGGCTCACGTGCGTCTATGGTCATTGTGTGAATTGATAGCTTTACAGAAGGAACACCGGCTAAGAAAAGCGGTCTTACGATGTTTGCGTAGCCCAGAATGGCAGATAAGTCTGCGCATCCGCGCAGTTTGATTATTGCATGTGTTGGTCGCCATTCGATCAATACCATTTGCTATATTCACTACATGTCACCAATGTAGCAGTTGTTGATGTTTAGCGATCAGCAAAATTATTACATGTAGAACATAACACGTTAATTCGGATGGTGAATGATGATAACTGTACACATATTCGCCTTACAAATGCTGCAACATCCTTCTCCGTGCCAGTGACGCATATGTAATCACAAATCGTGCCAATACCGTGGACAGGTGTATAAACACAAATATGTATACCGACGGGCGGCAGAAATGTCTAAACTATAATGTAGAACATTGTTGAAATACTTTAAGTTAAAAATACCTGGTGAATCTCCCACACGTAGTCTACAGTATATTTCTGTTTACGTATAGTTTAGCACGTGGAAAGACAATTGTCAACGACAAAAATAGGGATATAATTGAGGGGCGTTCAGTAAGTAACAGAAACGTGTTATAAACCTACACCCACTCGTGAAGTGGCATATTTCATCAGGTCTAAAAAAACAGTGCTATATATAGAGAGAGAGGGTCTTACATGCGTGTTGATTTACTATGATATTTATTAAAGAGTTCACTGATGTCATACGAGGCTATGCTGAGTTTCTTTATAAATCAGTCAAGGAGCTTTAATAAATATAATATTACATCAACACAAATGTTAGATGTGCTTTATTGCAGGAGCACATCATCATACTAAGCATATATTTGTTACCTAATGTGTTTTATTGTACCCGTCTGATTTGCACATTTATTACACTAGTGTATAATGATATTGAATATAAACCAGTGCCGGTATAACGTAATTTTTGCTAGTCACGTAAAGATTGAGAGACAAATACGTCTGCGCATGCGCAGAAAGTACAATCGCAATTGGGGACAGGTGTGTAGGAATTGCTAGTCATCGACTCAAAACATACGAGTCGAACTTAAGCTATGAGGATTGGAATACAAACACATACAATGCATGTTTCAGTACAATAAATACTGTAAGATGTGTGCATGTTGCGTAATGCTTTCTATAAAGCATGCATGGTGCATTTACCAACGAGAGAGTGATTGAAACACGCAGGGTGACACTATATTAGTCACATTTTATATCTGTCTTGCAATTCTTACGGGTGGCTATGTATTGTCCCCGCCGTGAGGATTGGAATCCAAACACATACAATGCATGTTTCAGTACAATAAATACTGTAAGATGTGTGCGTGTTGTGTAATACATTCTATAAAGCATGCATGGTGTATTTACCAACGAGAAAGTGATTGAAACACGCACGGTGACACCATATAAGTCACATTTAATATTTGTCTCACATTTCTTACGGGTGGTCATGTATTGTCCCCGTCGAGAGGATTGGAATCCAACAACAAAAAATGCATGTTTCAGTACAATACATACTGTAAGATGTGTGCGTGTTGCGTAATGCTTTCTATAAAGCATGCATGGTGCATTTACCAACGAGAGAGTGATTGAAACACGCACGAAGACACTATATAAGTCACATTTAATATTTGTCTCGCAATTATTACGGGTGGCTATGCATTGTCCCCGTCGTGAGGATTGGAATCCAAACACATACAATGCATGTTTCAGTAAAATAAATACTGTAAGATGTGTGCGTGTTGCGTAATACATTCTATAAAGCATGCATGGTGTATTTACCAACGAGAGAGTGATTGAAACACGCACGGTGACACCATATAAGTCACATTTAATATTTGTCTCGCAATTCTTACGGGTGGCTATGTATTGTCCCCGCAGTGAGGATTGGAATCCAAGCACATAAAATGCATGTTTCAGTACAATAAATACTGTAAGATGTGTGCGTGTCGCGTACTACTTTCAATAAAGCATGCATGGTGTATTTACCAACGAGAGAGTGATTGAAACACGCACGGTGACACTATATAAGTCACATTTAATACTTGTCTCGCAATTCTTACGGGTGACTATGTATTGTCCCCGCCGTGAGGATTGGAATCCCGCCCTATTTAATAGTCACCATTGCTTTCTATTGTACAGTATTGTTTTCTAATCATGTCACGTTCATTGGGGAAACGTCCCGGACCCTAGATCACACTACTGAACACAATTATTTACCAGAAATATGGATAATTCAACATTTGGCAACATTTATAGGACACTGTTTATTAGAGTAACTACGGTACAACGTTCGCACATTGCGCAAAATGCAAGAACACATGTTCTGTGTTTCTACCAATAAAACGGTCTGCACAACACGGCAGTTTTACTTGATGAATCAGATATACTCACTGACTATCAATTCTCAGGGGCGGATGTATACTGTCCCCGCCGTGAGAATTGAAATCGAACCACACATAATGCATGTTTAAGTACAATAAACACGGTGAGATGTGTGCGTATTGTGTAATACTTTGAATAAAACATGCGTCGTGTTTTTACCAACAAGAGAGTGACAGAAACACGCGGGGTTACACTATACAGGCCACATTAATGTTTGACTTGCAATTCTCACGGGTGAGTATTTATTGTCCCCGTCGTGAGGATTGAAATTCCGCCTATATAATAGTCGTCATTGCTTTCTAGTGTAATATAATGTTTTGTAATCATGTCACATTCAGTGGGAAACGTCCCGGACCCGATATCACACTACTGAACACAATTAATTACAAGAAATATGAATAGTTCAACATTTGGCAACATTTATAGGAGACTATTTTTAGAGTAACTACGGTACTACTTCGCACATTGCGTAAATACAAGAAAAATGTCTACTGTGGTTCTATCAATAAAACGGCATGCATAACCACTTAGTATTACTGTATCAATCGGATATACTCACTGACTTGCACTTCTTACGGGCGGATGTATAATGTCCCCGCCGTGAGAATTGAAATCCAACCACATATATTGCATGTTTAAATACGATAACTACGGTAAGAGGTGTGCGTATTGCGTAATAATTTTAATAAAGTATGCATGGTGTATTTACCAATAGGAAGGTGGCAGAAACACGCGCGGTTACACTATATAAGTTGAATGTAATATCTGACTTGCAATTCTTACGACTTGCGGGGCTCATACCGCAGCGTGAGCCCCGCAAGCCGCTATATTTTTTCTTACAATTCTTACGGACTAGCGGGACTCACGTTACACCGGCCTTTCAGAACATACGAGTCGAACTTAAGCTATACTTATTGATAACTTGTGATCAGTGCATATTTAAGATACAATAAAATGGCTGTAACGTTTTTTTTGGCTCGAGAACATTGTTCACTTGATCCCAGTTATACAAAAATAGGACACACTATGTTTTACGCTACCTACGAAAGTCAAATGTATGCATTATAATAATAAAATGCATGTACACGTGGACTGGCATACAACTATGATATATTCTACATTTTGACTGAGAATAGTTTTATACAACTGCATCAATCTCTTAAGTTCAATCACTTACGTTGGTTTATTACTGAAACAAACTGCATGTAAAATTACAGTGGCTAAACATATGAAGGATTAAATTGTTAATGATGTGCACTCTACAGAGACCCAACTGATGATATATGACAAAAGAGATGTCCGAACGTATTATAAAGAAACAGTGTCTGCTTTAATTTTCGCTTTATTGACTCCAAATGCCATATACAGGGACTGTGTGTTTTATTATATACAATGTACTACAATTGACTCTGATGAAGAGGGGAGATAAGTTGGTAGCGCATTTCCGTTCGCTATTTCAGTACCAGCTAGGAAGCACACTTAGTGAAACATAACATGTTTGTAGTTTGTAATCAAAATACTGTTCCACACATATAATATGTTGCTATTTATAGACACATGTGGAATTAAATCAACTAAATAAAAATAGTACCATCGACTGTCAACAAAACTAGCGTTCGCAACGCTATTTATGATTTGGTATAATAAACATATTTTACCAAATACTGATTCTTTTCAAGACGATTTATAAGCACGATTTGGTTAAGACAGTCCATGTAAATCTACCATTAACTTATTGTTTCCTAAATTAAACATGTTTCATCACTTTATGCACATACCTAAGACCACGTGTCTTTAAATTTGATTGTTGTTTTAATTATGCTAATAGTTTTCATTCATTAAATTAATGTCATTTCATTTTATTTGGATCATGTATTTGCTGGGAAATTAATTATTGAACACCCCTCGTAAATGACTTTCATAACTGACCATCCAATACTAGATATATGTATGCATATGCTGCACGTGCAGGTACAGTTGTACGCACTGCACCAGGCGATGAGAGGCCCTTCAATTACAAATATATTCTATATGACCGGGTGCTTATCAACGATCAATTCGTCGATGTTTTCACAGAGAACTGCTGAACGTAAACGTGGTGGGCTATGTATACACGTCTAAACCGGACACCATGGGGACCCCATTGCGTTTCATTTACTAGTACATGTATATGGCATTGATTGTAGTTTGTTCATGGTTTGAAAATGAGAAACAAATCTGCATGAAAGTATCCCCTTGCCGATAGGCATTTTAAAAAACTCATGAACCGCTTCACTGATTTTGATAATATTTGGCCACAATGTGATCGTGCTTTGCTATGCATGCTACCCACATCAAACCGCACAAGGTCAAGGTCACTGAGGACTTATGTTCACCTTGTTTGTAATAAGACACATCTGTAAGGCAATAATGTTAAAGTATTTATTTCATTATCAATGCTGTCAGTACGACCGCCCAAGGTGAAAGTCACCGAGGACTTGTGTTTTTTATTATTATCAAGGCAGACAGCGAGGGCATAAGCTTCGATTAACGCTGCCATTTTTGTTACGGTGGTACCTATCTAAACTGAACACACTGCGGACCTCCCAGTGTGACGGTTTTCTAGAAGTTCCACTGTACTGTTTAATTATTTGTTATCGGGAAACGAGCTTTGTATTGATCCAATACGTACTGACTGATAACATACCATGGTTACAACGAATTGAAAAGTGGCGTTATATTGGACGAACGACGTCACATGACGTTACCGAACGACGTCAGACTAATCACGTAACGTAAACAAGTAAAGTCCGCGTTCTTTTCAACGAAAACTGTTTTAAATTTGATCATTGGCTAGCATAAAACGTTACCTGATAACAAAAATCTAGTCTAGTGTCTTTCGATATCAAGATAATGAGGCTCGGCTCGGAAACGGCCTAGTCTTGCCTGATAAACTGGTATTTCAAACTACACTAGCTTGGTATTCTCTGTGAATTAGTATGATTTATGCAAGCATGTCCCAATGCATATCATACAGCATATTGAGTGGTTGCTTCGTATACGTATACGTTAGACATCAAACACAAATAATAATGAAAACATGTGTCAATGGGACACGTATAATCCCACTGGCAGCATGCGTACATGGATGTTATTGATCGGCTGTCACAACTGTAGAGACAGTTCCTTTAATGTCAAATGGAAATTCAAAATTCCCACTGAATACTAGCCAACGGTAGTCAGTAAGTAGATGTGTAAGTCAGTTGCTGCCCTAATCGAGGTGTTCCATGGGCACATGTAGGTTGTTCAAACACATGAACACCTCGATTATGGCAGTAACTAGTACTGGTCACACATGCAGATGGACATACAGACATGTTGTTTTATTAACAGTAACCATATGAACTGCCGCTAATCACAGTAAGTTTATGCAATAACATATTATTGTGTTTATATACGTATATGGTGTATCAACCTTTATGTAAGATTATTTATCTACAACATGGAAGCTACAATTAGTGATTCATCACTTGACCCGGGCGAGGATCATTGCACTCGGAGCCGGATGGGATAACAACTACTCAGAGGGCTGAATTCCGCACTCAAAATAAACACCTAGTAGTTGTAAACTTGAATGTTGCATCTTGAAATGTCAGTTTTGTAAGTGATGAGTGTTATCTTGTAAACTTTAAATAAGCAGGGCTGCATCTCTGAAACAATTAATTTCTATATGATCTCCAACCTGAATGTATTTGTTTGTGTTGAGTAGTTCAATTATAATTAAATTAAAATCAACTGCACGGTTTGCATATAATAAGTCTATAGGCAGTAGGATTTGTATTCCATAGTTATGGCACGTAGGTGTAGTTAGACAGATTGAAAATGATGGAACTAACAAAACAACCGTTTCATTTTGAAAATTGGAATCCATCCTCATATTCTAAAATATATTCTTAGCCCCCATGTTAAAGGTACATGCCCACTCAGTAGGCACAAAATGTTCTTCACAGGAATAAAATTAATTGTGTAATTGTGGCACTATTCCACCAGTACAAAAATTACAAGTGCCTGGTATACAGATATAATCATTAAGTAATATTTAGTTTACTGATAGTCACTTGCGGTGGTATCAGGCATTTTCATATGCAAATGAGGCATGATATTTTTTAATTATTTATACTAATTAAATGCGTTACCTGCAAACATAATATTTTCGACAGATTATCAAGATTATAAAGTATGATCATTGCACATCAAAACATAAATACAGAGAATAAATAGTAGTGTCCGTTAACATTTTAAGGAAATACGGTTATCGCCCCTGATATCAGTGTGGAAATTTACGTCCGATATAAAATGTATAATAATGTCAATCAATACATGGGGCTGTGTGAGAGTTGAACTGGTTGAACTGCTGAAATAGTGACACAATTATACATTTATTTAATTCCTATAAAGAAAACGTAGTGCCTACTGAGTGGGCATGTCCCGTAGAAAAATTGTACTTTACATAAAAAATCGAAATTTGATGGAATTTCATCAAATAATTAGGGCCCCGCCCCGCGCTGCCCTATAAGTTTGGCCTGTCTGTCCGTCCGTCTGTCGATATGTCCGTCCGTTTATTTTTTGAAAGTTTTTGTAAGAGTTTCTCAAATCACCTAGAATTTCTGTTCACCTTCAGCTAATATCTTCATATTGCACACATGCAATACTTAGTAACGATACATCCTTCCACATTAATACAATTAGCCTCGCTACTGATCGTACGTCCGTCCGTCCGTCTGTCTGTTTATTTATTTGAAAGTGTTTCTAAAATAGGGGCCCTAGCTAAGCGAGTCGACAGACCACATTTTATAGTTTATTTGAGGGATGGTGCCAGTTTATTATTGATGAAAAAGCACTTTCATTTAAATATCTTTAAGATTTAATATGTTTAACAGTTTGTCGTCTGCAAAACGTGGAATAGACAGTAGACGCGCTCTGTGTGTTTCACCGACTGAATGGCGAACAGTGCAGGCCCTGATCAGACTGTGCGGATGCGCAGGCTGATCTGGGGCTGCAATGGTCGCAACACCCATAAACCGCATTTCTCCAGTCACAGTCACATATTGGACCAAACTACTAATTACAAACAAAACTAATTACAAAAACAACTACAAACAGACTAAATTGAGAGTTAGTTAAAAGAAAATAGTCTGACCATCTGCATAACATGAGAAATAAGTAACTTACTGTTTATGGCATAACACAGTCAACTTGGTTTTAATCACGCAACTTAAACACTTTGACCATATTTGTCTTATGCTCAGAAACATGAAGTGTATTATGCACGTGGTTATAACATATGGCCAATGGAAGCACAACCTTTCCTCGACAGAGCACGTCTATCTGGATACATTCCGGGGACACGTGGTGGATGTTGCCAGACAGCTCCACACAAATATAGAAGCTTCTATCTCGGTGTTTGGTTATTCCCCGTGGCCAACTCAGGTTGTGGGCCGTATATTCCCCCACCACCTCGCCATCGAGTGTCAGACAGGTTACACCGCCAGCATGGGACACACATAGTGTGTCGTCGGTGAGACGTCGTACGTACCATGTAGAACCATCAGGACATGTCCATATCGTGGCCACACTCCGGCCCCGCATATCCAGCTTCACTATCTTACCTGGTTTATCCAGTGTACTGGCCACCAGTTTGTCTCCACAGGCGAAAACACTATGACATGGTACTGCAGTCTGTATCACCCGCCCCGGGGTCAGGGTGTCCGAGACGGACAGAAACTGGATGGTGTTGTTCAGTGGCATACTGACCATTACCTCCTCCCCGCTGACCGCGACAATGTCCGTTGGTGGACACTGTAGTGAGACACGGGCCGCCAGCATGTTGTCCGTGTTGTAGAGTTTCACTGCACTATTCCCACAATCACTCACCAGGAGCCTGCCATCAGCCAGGATGTCCAAACCTGTGACATTACATGTCTCACTGTCTGTAGGTGTCTGGGTGTTGATTTCAGCGCACAGATACGGATAGCTTTCTGTGACTAATTTCCCGATGGAGCCCGCATTACTCAACTCACAGAATAACTTTCTGTTTTTCTCAAACATGCACGGCTTCACGGATATGGACTTTTGGAATTTGTAAATTGATTTATTGCAGTCATTCACTATTGATTCAGCCTTTTTGAGTAAGAGAAAAAGGCTATTCTCGTTAACAGCCTGTATTTTATTTGTGATGTCCGAGTGTGAAGATTTTATGATATCGAGTTGGCCCTGGCTCGACGTCTGGGCAGACGTCAGTTGGTTTATCACGTCGTCTACGTACTTCTTTTTGGTCAGTTCTGCCTCTGCTGCATGGCGGTCAATAATGGCCACCAGCTCATCACGATATGCCTGCACGGCCTGTGTGTATTCCACGCTGGCTTTCTGCATGTTTTCTATCATGTGGGACGTTTGCAGTTTGATGGTGTTTAACTTGTCTGTCAGTTCATTTAAAAAATTAAGTTTATCTTTGCATTCCTGCGAGTCAGCTATGCCCTTCGCGATGTCGGGTATGTAGTTCACCTCGGGACAGCTTCTGTGGTCTACCATCACACACGCCGTGCATCCTGTTTGGTTGTGAGTCTTACAAAAATATTCTGTTACCTTAGCAGCGTGCATAGGGCATGTGTCGGTCAAGTTAGCAGCTCCCCCGTTTCGCCCAGTAACTTCCATAGCTCACACTTTAAATGTTACAGTTACGGTTACACTTTAAAGGTTACAATTACACTTCAAGGTTACAGTTACGGTTAGACTTTAAAGATGACAGTCACACTTTAAAGTGTACATTTTAAATCTCACAGTCACAGTTACGTTTACACTTCTGTATTAAAAGGTTACAGTTTACACTTGGTTTGTGCCAAACACGGTGGACTTTGTCAACACACAATGTAACGTATGAATATTGCAAAACGAATTCACTCACGTTCCTGTCCGAATCTTCAATAGGCCACATTGATGTCACACACACTGATGTCACACTAATGTCACAGTTAACCTAGCTTGTATAAACTTTCAAACTGCTTCTGTCACAATTTCCCATTTCTGGTCAAACGCATATGTTGTGACCACTCATTTGAACCGTCTCATTGAGACGGTTCAAATGAATGGTCACAACATATACATTCAATGAGAAAAACTGAAAATAGGAACAGAAATGTCTCAAACTGTCTATACGCCTAAATTGTATTCTGAAAGTAACAAGTTAAAATCATGTACAAGCGAAGTTCAAACCTCAAAATATTCCGGCAGTTCATGTGTAGACATGTCACTCACTTTTTGTCACTGTTTTTTTATGGAGAAACTCATTAATCCTAACGACTTCTTCCTCTTCCTCCTCGTATTGAGGAAATACTTTCAAATCGCCCCAGAGTTTATAAATACATGCATTAAGAAGTATATTTCACATATTAGTTTTTAATTTGACATTGCCGTTCAACACTGCAACGAGTAATCTTATCAGTTTGAACTTGACCCGTATGTTGCATATCGTCAATATGAAATATTTCACAATACACTCGACCCAGTGTCCTAGATAAAGCTGTTTACCAGGAAATAATCAACAACTAAGGTCACGTTAGGCCGGGTTACCAGGGTCGAATCCCATGTTACCTGTTGTGATGGGGGGTAAATACCAAAATCAGAACTGAATATTTACAGAAAAAAATAGAAATGTGCCCTGTAGCACACAAATGCCCCCGCTGGCAGGCAAAGAAAACGAGGCACACTTGAAAACACAGAGGATCAGAGAAGCGTGGATTTGTCACAGCATGAAAGCAGAGCAATGGGTTTGTGAAATGTCAAGCAGATCCATGCCAGGAAAGCAACATTATAAGACACTTACCCGAGTTTCGAACGCAGCAAGTATGTGACATTGACCCCGGGATTAGGGGTATGTGACCTTCCCCACGACGATCGTGGATTTGTCGCAGTGTGTGAATATCAAGCAGATCCGTGTAAGGTAGTAGGAGGTATAAGACATTTACCCGAGAATTAAAGTTTCGAACGCACCAAATATATGACCTTGACCCTGGGCTTAGCGGGGGCGTTACGATCGTGGGTTTGTAACAGGGCGGTAGAGGACCATTGAATCAATGTATGTGTGAAATATCAAGCAGCTGGGTACAAGGAAACATACATTGGAAGGCATTTACCCGAGCGTAAAGGTGTCCAATGCACCAAGAATGTGACATTGACCCTGGACTTAGCAGGGGCGGAACGATCGTGGATTTGTCGCATGCCGGTAGAGGACGATTAGAGCAATGCGTGTGTAAATTATCAAGCAGATCCGTGTAAGGAAACAGAATTTATAAAAAATTTACACGAGCGTTAAGGTTTCGGGACCTACGGACGTACGGACGGAACGTGCGGATGCGGGTAACACTATATGCCACCCTCACCATTCGGTGGCGGGGGCCATAATACATATTCAACCATGGAATTAGAATAGCTTGACCTGCTGTCATGTCCTCTCCACATCCGAGTCACTTAGCCCGACTCCCAAAAGTAATATGATTAGTACTAATCGTATTACTTTTATAATTCAACTATTACGTACCAGAAAGCCAAACATGCACATGAGGGTCAAACCAGGGATATCAGGATTCCGTCAAGGATGACACCCATCGGTAAATGTACCCGTTGCATGCTCCCAACCAACCTATTGAGAAAGAAGACGAAATATAAAACAACAGCAGAGCAGACAACAATTTTCTAAAAACACTGTTTCTAAGATGATGTCAGATATTTCAAAACAGTAAGTGTTTCTTTTTTTCTTTTTTTCTTTTTTTATTCGTTTTGTTTGTTTTTGTTTTATTGACTGCAAATCAATAGAATGTACCAGTTTACTTATATGTGGCTGTGACTGGAGACATGGGGCTAATTGTATGTGTGACCAATGTAGCTCCTGATCAAATAGCATACTCCCGTAGCCCGATAACGATCTATATTGCTTCTTAGAAACATGACGGAATGGCGAACAGTGCAGATCCTCATCAGACCGTGCAACTGCTCAGTGTGATCTGGATCTACACTGGTCGCAAAACCCATAAGCCCCATTTCTCCAGTCAGAGCCGCATATGAGTCTGCAGTTTATTCTACTATATACTTTCATGGACTGTGATAAACAGGAGAGATAATCTAGTAATTCAATTCAGCAACAGTTTCAAGAAGCGCAATTTGTGAATCATAACACTCACTTTTTAGCTGTAAAATGATAATACATTGTGTAATACAACAGATAGAACTAGGTTTCCATTCTTGACATTAGTTGAATTTATTTCAATATATTTATCTCCTAATTATGAGATACTAAGTCATAATTAGGACTTACTATCTCCTAATTAGGACTTACTATCTCCTAATTAGGAGATAAAAAGAGTTAGCATACGCCCGTCGAAGTAGTGTCAGTATACAAGGGGAGATAATTCCATGGACAACATACTTATTGAGAGTTAAGTACAAGGAGAAAATCTAACCATCTGCATAACATGAGAAATAAGCAACTGGCTGTTTATGGCATATTACAGTCAACATGGTTTTAATCTTGCAATTTAAAGGTGCATGCCCACTCAGTAGGCACAAAGTTTTCTTTATAGGAATTAAATAAGTGTATACTTGTCTCACTATTCCACCAGTTCTAAAAATTATGAGTGCCAGCTATTCAGTTATAATCATTTAGAAATATTTATTTTACTGATAGTGACTCGCGGTGGTATCAGGCTATTGTCATATGCAAATTAGGCATGATATTTTTCATAATTATTTATACTATTTATGTGCGTCACCTGAAAAAATAATATTTTCGACAGATTAAAAAGTATGATCATTGCACATCCAAAAATGAATACAGATAATAAATAGTAATGTTCGTTAACATTTTAAAGAAACACGGTTATCGCCCCTGATATCAGTGAAGAAATTTATGTCTGGTAAAGGTGAATGAATGTTTGTTTTGCCAGAAAATGTCTCAGATGAACATTTGTGCCTACTGAGCGGGCATGTACCTTTAAACACTTTGACCGTATTTTCTCTTCCTCAGCAACATATAGGGGTTTGTCCACTTAGTTATAACAGATTGCCCGTGGAAGCTCAACATATCCAGGGCCGTAACCAGAAGCCTATTTCACAAAAAGTGCAAAGTATACTTATCTTGCTCAGTACACTTTGAGGGAGAAATTTTCAGTTTAAGAATAAATTTATTATAAAAAATTATACTGAATTTATTACATTATCACGCCCCTTTTGACCAAAGCCGCCAATGTGCTACCAAATAATACTCTGGGAGTCTGGGTTTGGTCGTACCTATTTCGCGTGCGTAATAATGCTTGTCCGTCCTGTCATCTAGTGTGTGTCGTGTTTATTATATGCTAATGCGCATGCTGATCTGGGGCTACACTGGTTGCACATGTTACAAATTATACGCTGTTCTTGGCCGGGCCGACTTAGTCGTCAAGCATGGGTTAATTCTCAGCACTATATAAAGCCACCCATGTTGTTGGCACAACCTTTCTCTCGACAAAAAGCAACCAGATCAGACGTAATTTCATACCAGATAAGTATTGTGTTTACATTGAGTTTTTATTATTATCTTTTGTTGTACACATGTTGCCTTGTTTTAAAACTATTTCACTACGAAGTTGCTACATGTATCTAGCTGCACTACTGGGTATATGTTCTATATTACTCCATTGGTAATTTAAGCTTGGAATTAGATCCTACGTGTTCAGAGTTCGTGGGTCGGCCCGATGCGTACTGCTATCGAGGACGAAGTATTTATGCAACTTGCTTTCTAGTCACCGGCGCTGGGCGGTGCTGTTTTCCAAAGGGCATTCCCTGCGAGTGCAGCTAGTATGTGTTTAGACGTGGCAGCTTCGTGTATTCACATAACGTTGTCATGCCACTTCGGTCCATCTTATCAAGGTCCCATGCAACTACAACCTAACCAACATTTATAAGCAGTTTACTATAAGGACATATTATTTATACTTTGAATTGACCTAGTAACCACAGCTACATGTATGTTCATGGCATCGGCCTGTCCTGTGCACGTTTTGTGCAATCGACAGTTACCATTCTCTTTCTTGCATACGCGTGATTGAATGTCTGTTGGTTGTACCTCGCAATGATCATACTTTATATTATAATCTGTCGAAAATATTATTTTTTCACGTGACGCATGTAATTTGTATAAATAATCAAAAAATGCCATGCCTCAATTGCATATGAAAATAGCCTGATAGAACTGCGCGTCACTATCAGTAAAAGAGATATTACTAAATGATTAATATCTGTATAGCGGGCACTTGTAATTGTTAGTACTGTTGGAATAGTTACACACTTATACACTTACTTAATTCCAATAAAGAACAGTTTGTGCCTACTCAGTGGGCATGAACCTTTAACAATTAATACTCAAATTTCCAACACTTACTTGCATGCTTTCTGAGGGCTGAGTCGAATCTCAGAATGGAGTACGTGGAAGCGACGCTTCCACTGGCCAATTCCCCGCTCGACCACCGCTCTTGTACGCTTATGTGCTCTGTAAAAAAATATAGTAATATACATGTAGTACATGGGTAGACGCATATATATATATATATATATATATACACATGTACATAGTATATTACGGGGCTTCCTGTGTACATAACATGTATATATATATATATATACATGTTATGTACACAGGAAGCCCCGATTATACTATATATATACATGTGTGTTATGTATATATATATATATATACACCTCCTATAAAGAAGGTAAACATGTATTTGCTTCTATTATGTAAATTAGTTGCATGCCAGCTGAAGGAAAAATTAGTACACAGCAAGGATGCAAACTAAAAATCGAAAACATGTTCATAGAACACGGACGCCCCACATACATGTACCAGTATTGCTTTGAGGTAAAATTCCAAAAGTATTAAAGGGGCAGATAATACATGGCTCAGTATCAAGCAAATGTAGAAATTCTCTAGCTATTACGGTTTAGATGTTTTACAAATTACAAGGCAAAATGTGAATTCTAAGTCGAAAAGGGACAGATAATCTATGACCGGGTGTCGAATACAAAAATGAAATAACCTTTGCACATCTACTCATCATACGGAAGCTACATACCAAGTTTTAGGTGTGTACCTATTAGGGTTTCAAACTTTCATGAGTTACAAGTCAAAAATGGAAAATTGTAAGTTGAAATGGGGGAGATATTTCATGAACCGGGGTCAACTCTGAATCGAAATAAAGTTTGCGCATCTACTAATCATAAAGAAGCTACATACCAAGTTCAGGTCTGTAGCTAGTACGGTTTAAAATAATACAAACCTATTGTACGCCATTTCTGCAGGGGTGGCTGGTCGCAAAAATGGTGTCAACAACCATCGCTTTGCAGGGTAACCGCTGTCTCCTAACAGATGGGCATTACCCGGAACACTATTACTTTCAAATAAAGTTTTCAGACCACTTTCATTCAGAATACGAGCATCATGTGTTGCTCCTGGCCACTTGGCAACAAGGTCAATGATGTTGTAATCACCGTCAAAGAAGACTTAAACATTTATGCTGTGGTAATGGTGCCTGTTGACGTACTCCGGTTCATTGTGGGATGGGGCCTGGATTTGGATGTGTGTGCCATCAATGACACCCACAATGCCCGGAAAGGTGGCAATGCTATATAAGTCTTGCTGCTTCACACGTACATCGTGAACACTTGTTGGAAATTTAATAAAACGTCTAATCAATTCTGGTGCAGATAACATGTCCAGCACTTCGCTGATCACTCTGGATACTGTTGGCTGGGATACTCCGAAGTGATCAGCGCTGCACAGTTGCATGCGTCCTGTCGCAAGGTACCTTAACGTGATCAAAGTCTTTGTCATTGCACTTATGGCTTTGTTGCGACCAGTAGCCGGAGCTACATCATCCTTTATTAGGTTGCATACATATGTTATGCCTTCACGATTTAAACGAAACCGTTGGACAAGTTCAAAGTCACTGTATTCGCCTAAGCAATCTCGTCTAACTTTGAATATCCTTGGCCTTCTTGCCACAGCCATTTCAGTCCTCTTTAGAATGTTGATATCCTTTACATTTCATATTTACATATATAAAGCCACTGTGTCTCAAACATTTATGATCGCCACGAAGGTCAGGTTCAAGGTCACTTTATATGAATATTTGAGACAAAGTAATGTTTGCTGACATTGATATAGAATATTGCTGGGTATTTACGTTTAATTTTCTAGACATTATAAAAATGAATATGCTGCAATCATAATGGTAATACATGATTCCAGAATAATTAACTACATGTATAATAAATGGCCAGTGCCTTCTTTAGACATTTTTTAAATCTGAATTAAATTTCATAATAGATTGCTTCTTATATCATGTAAATGCATATTAGCAGTATTTACACATGAAAATTCCTTGAAAATAATGTTAGGTAATAAAAAAATTACTGGTAGCTAGGAGACCTTTTCCGTCCAGTAATTAATAATTTTCCTCCATACCTTTTTTAATTTGCATTCCACAATAATTTGCATGCATCAACGAACATGTTGGCTATTCTGCTATTGAATGCCACAAGATAAAGAACGTGTTATTGTGCCGAGAGTGTGAGCAGCAGAACCAAGCCATCCTCTTGAACATGTTCCAGGAAAATTCTAGCTGCACATTTTCCCTGTTATAGAAAATAGGTTGCACTATATAGCTACACCACAGCTGGGTCGTTAATTGATAGGCACTGAACAGTCAACGCTAATAATTAGTGGAATAACAATTTCATTTCGAGCATTAAAATGTAGCAGTAAACTGCAGGCGTTGATGAGTTCATACTTCTCTATATTCTTATAGAGAGACAAATATACATGTGACAAAAATATTATCATAAACTCAGCTAAAAAAATGTGTAATAGCAACATTCTTATGCCACTCTCAATTAAGTAGACAGTAAACGATTCAAACGCAAATTTGAAAATACTACTCAGTACTGTGTCATAACGCTTATGTAATGTAATTAGAGTTATGTACTCAGAACAAGGAAAATTCCATCCCAACACTGCCCAAAGCCAGTTCTGTTAGCTTACATTATCAATGTTGACACTAGACATAGCACTATGACTACCGATAGCAAAGTAAATAATAAAAAAAGTCAGATAATGAAAAATAGAAGTTAAACATGATATAGAGACATGGCTAGCTACACGTTTGCCGCTTTATATGCAACAGGTTATAACTATATCGCTACACCACGCTATAATAGCATTTACACTTTGCGCACTAAGATATAGAACAGACCAGCAAGGTGTTGACGTTCATACTTCGCTATATATAACCTGATATCAAAATAAAAACCAGTTTACTTTACACAGTTTAACTTTAAGTTCAACTGTCAGTTGTGGTTTTTTGATACCATTTGAAACCATTTTATTGCCACTATATACAACCTCTGTAATTTATTTTCAATTAGTGTCTATGCAAGTTGACATTCCGGCCAATGTGTAGTGTTTCAATGACATATTTGTGTGTATTAGAAATGTTTGATGTACCGAGGCCGAAACGGAATGAGTACGAAGTGAAAAGAAGTTACAAGTGGCCAGCAAAAGGTGTCCGAGAAATGGGACGCACAGCTTTTAATTACGTACCGTACACAACCAGGATATACGTGGATTCGTTCGTCATCATGTCAACTAAGTAACAGGCATAATCCCCGATTGAATGACGATACAATTTATACGCAAAATTACATTTTACTATGGTACGTTCGTGAAACGAAATTTGTTTTTCACGGCGCAACACCAATATATTCCCAGCAATATTACCCGCAGTCAGCTTTATTTTCAAAGGTCAGTAACTGTTACGAAGTAAAATCCAAGGTCTGCATCCACTAAATACGCAAGTTATGAGTTCACTTTCAGAAATACCTTCTAAAATGGATTTTATAAAGTGCAAGCGGGGGCACGATACTTGGTGGACGCCATTTTTTTTTAAATCTTAACTTTTTCTTAAAGTTAAGATTTCTTTAAGACTACACATGAGGTGTCTTAAGTTTTACTTAGATTTAACAGTATTTAAGACAATTCTTAGTCGAACTTACCTTTATGAATAGGACTTAAGATTTTCTTAAAATTTAAGACGACCGTAAGTCGAAAACTAAAAATTGTTTTCGTTCCCCACCCACCATTCTTACTTGGACTCGATTGCGCATTGGGCGGCTGGCTAACATCAAGCTCTTTAACCTTAGCGATAAGCGCTAGCAATAACCCGCTAGCGATAACTTTCGGACCCATTAGCAATAGTTTATAACGGACCAAGCGTGTATTATACAAGGATACAAGGAACAAGATCACACAACGGACTGTGAAGAATTTGTTGTATAGATAATAGTAATATAATAGAAATTTACACTTCGAAAACAGAACTTGAAAAATATTAAAATACAAAAATAACACGAAAATGGGCAACTAGTGACCCCAAGAGGTACCCCAATTGTACCCCTTAAGGGGAATATGAGTGACGGCATGAACCCCCGTCTATGTTGTCCAGTATATATGTCTCAATAATAGGAAAACACCATTGAGTGGGGGCATTTCTCCCGAAGCACTTGTAAAAACATATGATTTATCCAGGTATGACAAAAATAACGCGAAAATGGGCAACTGGTACCCCAGGATCCCCATATAGACCCCTTAAGGGGAATGTGACGGCATGAATACCCGTCTAAGTTGTCTAGTATATATGTCTGAATAATAGGAAAACACCATTGAGTGGGGCACTTCTCCCGAAGCACTTGTCAAAAATTATGTTTTATACGGGTAAGTCAAAAAATAACTCGAAAATGTGCAACTGGTAACCCCAGGACCCCTATTGCGACCCCTTAAGGGGAATGTGACGGCATGAACCCACGTCTATGTTGTCTAGTATATATGTCTCAACAATAAGAACACACGATTGAGTGGGGCACTTCTCCCGAAGCACTTGTAAAAAGTATATTTTATCCGACAATGACACAAATAAGTCGAAAATGGCCAACTGGTGACCCCAGGACCCCTATTGCGACCCCTTAAGGGGAATGTGACGGCATGAACCCCCGTCTATCTTGTCAAGTATATATGTCTGAATAATAGGAACACACGATTGAGTGGGGCACTTCTCCAGAAGAACTTGTAAAATAATATGTTTATCCGGGTATGACAAAAATAAAGCGAAAATTGGCAACTGGTGACCCCAGGACCCCTATTGCGACCCCTTAAGGGGAATGTGACGGCATGAACCCGCGTCTATGTTGTCTAGTATACATGCAACAATAGGAACACACGATTGAGTGGGGCACTTCTCCCGAAGCACTTGTAAAAAAGTATGTTTTATCCGACTGTGACAAAAATAACGCGAAAATGGGCAACTGGTGACCACAGGATCCCCATATGGAGCCCTTAAGGGGAATGTGACGGCATGAAGCCCCGTCTAAGTTGTCTAGTATATACGTCTGAATAACAGGAAAACACCATTCAGTGGGGCACTTCTCCCGAAGCACTTGTAAAAAAGTATGTTTTATCCGACTATGCGACCCCTTAAGGGGAATGTGACGGCATGAACCCCCGTCTATGTTGTCTAGTATACATGTCTCAGCAATAGGAACACACGATTGAGTGGGACACTTCTCCAGAAGCACTTGTAAAATAATATGTTTTATCCTGGTATGACAAAAATAAAACGTAAATGTGCAAATGGTGATCTTAGGACCCCCATTGAGACCCCTTAAGGGGAATGTGACGGTATGAACCCCGTCTATGTTGTCTAGTATATATGTCTGAACAATAGGAACACACGATTGAGTGGGGCACTTCTCCCGAAGCACTTGTAAAAAAGTATGTTTTATCCGACTATGACAAAAATAACGCGAAAATGGGCAACTTGTGACCCCAGGACCCATATTGCGACCCCTTAAGGGGAATGTGACGGTATGAACCCCCGTCTATGTTGTCTAGTATACATGTCTCAACAATAGGAACACACGATTGAGTGGGACACTTCTCCAGAAGCACTTGTAAAATAATATGTTTTATCCTGGTATGACAAAAATAAAACGTAAATGTGCAAATGGTGATCTTAGGACCCCCATTGAGACCCCTTAAGGGGAATGTGACGGTATGAACCCCGTCTATGTTGTCTAGTATATATGTCTGAACAATAGGAACACACGATTGAGTGGGGCACTTCTCCCGAAGCACTTGTAAAAAAGTATGTTTTATCCGACTATGACAAAACTAACGCGAAAATAGGCAACTGGTGACCACAGGATCCCCATATGGACCCCTTAAGGGGTAGAGTTAAGGGGAATGGACGGCATAAGCCCCGAGTAAGTTGTCTAGTATATACGTCTCGATAATAGGAAAACAACATTGAGTGGGGCACTTCTCCCGAAGCACTTGTAAAAAAATATGTTTATCCGGGTATGACAAAAATAACCCGAAAATGGGCAACTTGTGACCCTAGGACCCATATTGCTACCCCTTAAGGGGAATGTGACGGCATGAACCCTCGTCTATGTTGTCTAGTATATATGTATGAACAATAGGAACACACGATTGAGTGGGGCATTTCTCCCGAAGCACTTGTAAAAAAGTATGTTTTATCCGACTATGACAAAAATAACGCAGCAACGGCGATCACAAGAACCCTCAACTGGCGACACAAGACCCCTATTGCGACCCCTTAAGGGGAATGTGACGGCATGAACCCCCGTCTATGTTGTCTAGTATACATGTCTCAACAATAAGAACACACGATTGAGTGGGGCACTTCTCCAGAAGCACTTGTAAAATAATATGTTCATCCGGGTATGACAAAAAATAACGCGAAAATGGGCAAGTGGTGACCCCAGGACCCATATTGCGACCCCTTAAGGGGAATGTGACGGCATGAAACCCCGTCTATGTTGTCTAGTATGTATATTAGAATAATAGGAACACACACTTGAGTGGGGCACTTCTCCCGAAGCACTTGTCAAATAATATGTTTTATCCTGGTATGACAAAAATAAAACGTAAATGTGCAAATGGTGATCTTAGGACCCCCATTGAGACCCCTTAAGGGGAATGTGACGGTATGAACCCCGTCTATGTTGTCTAGTATATATTTTTGGATAATAGGAACAACCGATTGAGTGGGGCACTTCTCCCGAAGCGCTTGCAATCTTTTTTTATTTCATGCGGGCGTGATAAAAGCAATTCATCAGGACCCCTATTGCGACCCCTTAAGGGGAATGTGACGGCATGAACCCCCGTCTATGTTTTCTAGTATATATATCTGATTAATATGAACACAATATTGAGTGGGGCACTTCTCCCGAAGTACTTGTGCAAATGTTTCATGCGGGTATGGAAAAATAACACGAACATGGGCAACTGGTGACATCAGGACACCCATTGCGACCCATTAAGGGGAATGTGACGGCATGAACCCCCGTCTATGTTTTCTAGTATATATATCTGATTAATATGAACTCATGATTGAGTGGGGCACTTCTCCCGAAGCATTTATGCAAAAAATATGTTTTATCCGGGTATGACAAAATAACTCGAAAATGGGCAACTGGTGACCTCCAGGACCCCATTGCGACCCCTTAAGGGGAATGTGACGGCATGAACGCCCGTCTATGTTGTCTACTATATATATCTGAATAATAGGAACACACGATTGAGTGGGACACTTCTCCAGAAGCACTTGTAAAATAATATGTTTTATCCTGGTATGACAAAAATAAAATGTAAATGTGCAAATGGTGATCTTAGGACCCCCATTGAGACCCCTTAAGGGGAATGTGACGGTATGAACCCAGTCTATGTTGTCTAGTATATATTTTTAGATAATAGGAACAACCGATTGAGTGGGGCACTTCTCCCGAAGCGCTTGCAATCTTTTTTTATTTCATGCGGGTGTGATAAAAACAACTCATCAGGACCCCTATTGCGACCCCTTAAGGGGAATGTGACGGCATGAACCCCCGTCTATGTTTTCTAGTATATATATCTGATTAATATGAACACAATATTGAGTGGGGCACTTCTCCCGAAGTACTTGTGCAAAAGTTTCATGCGGGTATGGAAAAATAACACGAACATGGGCAACTGGTGACATCAGGACCCCCATTGCGACCCATTCAGGGGAATGTGACGGCATGAACCCCCGTCTATGTTTTCTAGTATATATATCTGATTAATATGAACTCATGATTGAGTGGGGCACTTCTCCCGAAGCATTTATGCAAAAATATGTTTTATCCGGGTATGACAACATAACTCGAAAATTGGCAACTGGTGACCTCCAGGACCCCATTGCGACCCCTTAAAGGGAATGTGACGGCATGAACGCCCGTCTATGTTGTCTACTATATATATCTGAATAATAGGAGCACACGATTGAGTGGGGCACTTCTCCAGAAGCACTTGTAAAAAAACATGTTTATCCGGGTATGACAAAAATAACGCGAAAATGGGCAACTGGTGGGTATGTGGGTATGACAAAAAGATAACGAAAATGGGCAAATGGTGATCTTTGGAACCCCATTGAGAGGGAATGTGACGGCACGAACCGCCATCTATGTTGTCTAGTATATATCACAGAATAATAAGAAAACACGCTTGAATGGGGCACTTCTTCCGAAGCACTTGTAAAATAATATGTTTTATCCTGGTATGACAAAAATAAAACGAAAATGGCAAATGGTGATCTGAGGACCCCCATTGCGACCCCTTAAGGGGAATGTGACGGCATGAACCCCCGTCTATGTTGTCCAGTATATTTGTCTGAATAACAAGAACACACGGTTGAGTGGCGATGCACGTCTCCCGAAAAATATGTTGTATCCGGATATGACAACAATTAACGCGAAAATGGGCAAATGTATCCCTTAAGGGGAATGCGACGGCATGAACCCCCGTCTATATTGTCGTTTTTATATGTCTGAATAATAGGAACACACTGTTTAGTGGGGCACTTCTCCCGAAGCACTTGTAAAGAATTGTGTTTACATAGACGGGGTGTGATTCAGGAGACGTGCCCCACTCAATCGTGTGTTCTTGTTACTCAGACAGTTAATGATATATACTAGACACAAAAGACGGGCGTTCCTGCCGTCACATTCCCCTTAAGGTGTCGCAATGGGGTCCTCAGGTCACCCATGTTCGTGTTATTTTTTTCATACCCGGATAAAACATAATATGTTACATGCGCGTCGGGAGAAGTGACCACTCATTTTTATGTTCTCCTTATTCAGCTATATATACTAGACAGCATAGACTAGGGTTCATGCCGTCACATTTCCCTTAAGGGGTCACAATGTGTCACAAGTTGCCCATGTTCGTGTTATTTTTGTCAACCACGCATAAAACAATATTTTGCAGGTGCTACGGGAGAAGTGCCCCACTCAATTATGTGTTTCTGTTATTGAGATGATTATACTAGACAATATAGACAGGGCTCATGCCTTCACATTCTCCTTAATATGTCGCAATAGGGGATCCTGAGATCACACGTCCCATTCAATCATGTGTTCCTATTATTCAGATATATGTATTATACAACATAGACAGGGCTTCATGTGCTGGATTTAAAATGTCAGTTACTGTGCATGTAGAGAAAAAACACATATTGGATATTTGAGACATCATCTGAGACAGTCTCCATGTTTATCTTGGAAGCAAATTAAATTTGTTGAAACGACTGAGCATAAAAAGTACATAGGTAAAGATCATGGCTAGCTAAAAGAATAAACAATAACTTCAGTTTCTAATATACACCGCATTAGGTTATTGTGGTACAAGCTATAGTTGTTGCATTCTGTCAGAAGCGGGCTAACACAATACACAGGCAGATGCAGAGAAAGCACCCTTCAATATGTCTAGCAGTAGAATTGAAAATAACAATGCTTGTTTAACGAGAATGGACCCCACTGGGACTCGAACCCAGGTCACTAGTACGAATACCAGTATGCTAACCGCTGCACTACAAGGCCTGACACAACCGATAAACACAACATTGTTAAATCCAATACTATGTTCATTTTAATAAAGGGTCTGTAAAAAATGATTAAAGTTTGCCGGTAGATTACTATTATCCATAATGTACAGGTCAGGAACACGGGAGGGGTACGGTACGTTGGTACACTGTGATATGTTGTACATCACGGGGACAAGGGGGGGGGGGGGGAGTGGGAGGAGTGACGACTGAGTGTACATTATGTGACATGTTGTATATGTCGGAGACACGGTGACACGTTGTATATGTCGGCAACACGGAAGGAGTACGGCGCGCCGGTACACTATGTGACATGGTGTACAGGGCGGGAACACAGAAGGAGAACGGAGCGCCGGTACACTATGTGACATGTTGTATATGTCGGCAACACGGAAAGAGTACGTCCCGCCGGTACACTAAGTGACATGTCGTATATGTCGGCAACACGGAAAGAGTACGGTCCGCCGGTACACAATGTGCCATGTTGTATATGTCCGCGACAAGGGGTCGGGGGGGGGGGGGGTACAGTACGTCGGTACTCTATGTGATATATTGTATATGTCGGCGATACGGGAGGAGTACGGTACGTTCTTACACTACGTTATATGTTGTAAATGACGGGGACACAGGATAAGTATGGCCTGCCTGTACACTATGTGACATGTTGTAATGTTGTATAGGTCGGGGACACAGGTGTGGAGGGGGAAGTGCGGCCCATCGGGAGAAGTGCCCCACTCAATAGTGTGTTCCTATTATTGAGACATATATACTAGACAACATAGACAGGGGTTCTTTCCGTCACATTCCCCTTAAGGGGTCGCAATAGGGGTCACCAGTTGGCCATTTTCGCGTTATTTTTGTCATACCCGGATAAAACATACCTGTTTACAAGTGCTTCGGGAGAAGTGCCCCACTCAATCGTGTGTTCCTGTTGTTGAGACATGGATACTAGACAACATAGACGGGGATTCATGCCGTCACATTCCCCTTAAGGGGTCGCAATAGGGATCCTGGGGTCACCAGTTGGCGATTTTCGAGTCATTTTTGTCATACTCTGATAAATATATTTTTTACAAGTGCTTCGGGAGAAGTGCCCCACTCAATCGTGTGTTCCTGTTGTTGGGACATGTATACTAAACAACTTAGATGGGGGTTCATGCCGTCACATTCCCCTTAAGGGGTCGCAATAGGGGTCCTGGGGTCACCAGTTGGCCATTTTCGAGTTATTTTTGTCATACTCTGATAAATACATTTTTTACAAGTGCTTCGGGAGAAGTGCCCCACTCAATCGTGTGTTACTGTTGTTGGGACATGTATACTAGACAACTTAGACGGGGATCCATGCCGTCACATTCCCCTTAAGGGGTCCATATGGGGGTCCTGGGGTCACCAGTTGCCCATTTTCGCGTTATTTTTGTCATACCCGGATAAAACATACTTGTTTACAAGTACTTCGGGAGAAGTGCCCCACTCAATCGTGTGTTCCTATTGTTTAGACATGTATACTAGACAACATAGACGGGCGTTCGTGCCGTCACATTCCCCTTAAGGGGTCGCAATAGGGGTCCTGGGGTCACCAGTTGGCCATTTTCGAGTTATTTTTGTCATACCCTGATAAATATATTTTTTACAAGTGCTTCGGGAGAAGTTCCCCACTCTATCGTGTGTTCCTATTGTTTAGACATGTATACTAGACAACATAGACGGGCGTTCGTGCCGTCACACTCCCCTTAAGGGGTCGCAATAGGGTTCCTGGGGTCACCGGTTGGCCATTTTCGAGTTATTTTTGTCATACCCTGATAAATATATTTTGTACAAGTGCTTCGGGAGAAGTGCCTCACTCAATCGTGTGTTCCTGTTGTTGGGACATGTATACTAGACAACATAGACAGGCGTTCATGCCGTCACATTCCCCTTAAGGGGTCGCAATACGGGTCCTGGGGTCACCAGTTGGCCATTTTCGAGTTATTTTTGTCATACCCTGATAAATATATTTTTTACAAGTGCTTCGGGAGAAGTGCCCCACTCAAGTGTGTTCCTGTTGTTGGGACATGTATACTAGACAACATAGACAGGCGTTCATGCCGTCACATTCCCCTTAAGGGGTCGCAATACGGGTCCTGGGGTCACCAGTTGGACATTTTCGAGTTATTTTTGTCATACCCTGATAAATATATTTTGTACAAGTGCTTCGGGAGAAGTGCCCCACACAATCGTGTGTTCCTATTGTTGAGAGATATATACTGGACAACATAGACGCGGGTTCATGCCGTCACATTCCCCTTAAGGGGTCGCAATAGGGGTCCTGGGGTCACCAGTTGGCCATTTTAGAGTTATATTTATCATACCCGGATAAAACATACGTTTTTACAAGTGCTTCGGGAGAAGTGCCCCACTCAATCGTGTGTTCCTATTGTTGAGACATGTATACTAGACAACGTAGATGGGGGTTCATGCCGTCACATTCCCCTTAAGGGGTCGCAATAGGGTTCCTGGGGTCACCGGTTGGCCATTTTCGCGTTATTTTTGTCATACCCGGATAAAACATACTTGTTTACAAGTGTTTCAGGAGAAGTACCCCACTCAATTGTTTGTTCCTGTTGTTGGGACATGTATACTAGACAACATAGACAGTCGTTCATGCCGTCACATTCCCCTTAAGAGGTCGCAATAGGGGTCCTGGGGTCACCAGTTGGCCATTTTCGCGTTATTTTTGTCATACCCGGATAAAACATACGTTTGTACAAGTGCTTCGGGAGAAGTGCCCCACTCAATCGTGTGTTCCTATTGTTTATCCATGTATACTAGACAACTTAGATGGGGATTCATGCCGTCACATTCCCCTTAAGAGGTCCATATGGCGATACTGGGGTCACCAGTTGCCAATTTTCGCGTTATTTTTGTCACACCCGGATAAAACATACTTGTTTACAAGTGCTTCGGGAGAAGTGCCCCACTCAATTGTGTTTTCCTATTGTTTAGACATGTATACTAGACAACATAGACCGGCGTTCGTGCCGTCACATTCCCCTTAAGGGGTCGCAATAGGGGTCCTGGGGTCACCAGTTGGTCATTTTCGAGTTATTTTTGTCATACCCGGATACACATATTTGTTTACAAGTGCTTCGGGAGAAGTGCCCCACTCAATCGTGTGTTCCTATTGTTGAGACATATATACTAGACAACTTAGACAGGGGTTCATGCCGTCACTTTCCCCTTAAGGGGTCCATATGGGGATCCTGGTGTCACCAGTTGCCCATTTTCGCGTTATTTATGTCATACCCGAATAAAACATACTTTTTTACAAGTGCTTCGGGAGAACTGCCACACTCAATACTGTGTTCCTGTTATTGAGACATATATACTAGATAACATAGACGGGGGTTCATGCCATCACATTCCCCTGAAGGGGTCGCAATAGGGGTCTGGGGTCACCATTGCCATTTCGAGTTCTTTTTGTCATACCCTGATAAATATATATTTTTTACAAGTGCTTCGGGAGAAGTGTCCCACTTAATTGTGTGTTCCTGTTGTTGGGACATGTATACTAGACAACATAGACGGGAGTTTGTGCCGTCACATTCCCCTTAAGGGGTCCATATAGGGATCCTGGTGTCACCAGTTGCCCATTTTACGCGTTATTTATGTCCTAGCCGGATAAACATACTTTTTTTACAAGGCTCGGAGAAAGTGTGCCCCACTCAATAGTGTGTTCCTGTTATTGAGACATATATACTAGATAACATAGACGGGGGTTCATGCCGTCACATTCCCCTTAAGGGGTCGCAATAGGGGTCCTGGGGTTACCATGCAGTTGTCCATTTTCGAGTTATTTTTTACTTACCCGTATAAAACATACTTTTTTACAAGTGCTTCGGGAGAAAGAATAACGGGAGAAAGAATAAGCTGTTATTGTGACAAAAAAAAACACAGTAGGTGTCTCAGCTAGGAAAGCAGAAAGCATACAAGACAGATGAAGTAGTAAAAGTCTTATCAGTATAGCCAAGATTATCTAAGCTACATTCAACTTGACTTGAAATCATGTCATTCATGACCTGCTTAAACCACATGGCCACTAAAATAAGTTCATTGTATTCAACTTTCAAGTCAATACGCATGCATTCACATTGTAAATCTTTAATGTGGGTTCAAGTGGGGTGGAGTAATATTTAGTGTTGCGATTTTACCTGTGTCTTAAACTGCTACACAACAGGATTCCAGACAATAATTTGATTAAAATGCTTTAACTTATTTATTAACTGAGTGAATATAATATTCAGTTAAACATTTATTTAGCTATAGTTGGACATATTTGAGATATGTTCTGATAGTTCGTGCCACCATGCACATGTCATAATTTACAGGCCGATTTCGGGACGAACAGCGTCGGAATGACTTGGAACCTCATCCTAAAATAAAAATATTATCTAAATTTATGAATAGTAAATGCTTAATAAAATATTAAAGTATCTATTTCTGTGTAATTATGTTGAACTTACATAGTGAAATGCTTGTAATACACAGATTTATGCAGAATATACAGTTCGCAATAATCATCATTGGTTCATTGTTGACGAAGGCAAACTGAATGAATAAAGCCGAGTAATCCGTACTACTGGAAAGAAACACGCTGAGGTACTCCGAAACTATCGTCGACTAGTTTGATTTCAGGGGCAGACCGGAAGTACCGGAAGCATGACGTCTTCAGCCAATGTTTACATTTTGTTCCTAGTGAATTCCATCATTATTCTGAATATTTGTTATCAACCTCAGCCATCGAACAACGAACTAAATTCCAAGTCTCCATATCACCTTGAAAACTGTAGTAAGCCTTGTGCATTGATGAATTTCCAGACTAGCTTAGCAGTGAGCAACAGAACCAGCCAAAAAATGAAAATAAACTGCAAACACTCTTCTGTGTTGTTGATGTACATCCTGATTATGCAATGTGGCGATGTGGAGGTCCAACCGGGACCCACTAGATTTCCGTGCGGCGTGTGTGACAAAAATGTAGCTTGGAACGCAAAAGCCCTACAATGTGATGGATGTGACATATGGTTTCACACCAAGTGCACCAACATTTCTGCCAGTTTATATAGCCTTTATGGTAAAACGAGCCTTACATGGATCTGTCTGAAATGTGGAATCCCAAATATCTCTACTACACACTGCCTTGAACTTTCATCGTTTGAAAGCATTAACCAGTTTAATACACTTGACCAGTCGCCTTGTAATGTCCCGAATATATCTACGCCTCTTAGGCCAAGCCCGCCACAACTAGTCGATAGCAGGATGGACATTTCAAAGGTATCTTCCCACGGTGACAGTATAGTAACTGATCCGGACATGTCTTCTTCATTATCGTTTGATGGACCGAATAACGTATCTTCTCGTACGACTGAACAATCAGTGAATAGCATCAGCGCACCCGCTGTGAATGCATCTAACTTTAACATACTAATTGTTAACTTTCAAAGTATACGTAATAAGAAAATGGAACTTTACCATATTATATCAAGCCTGGAACCTGATGTTATACTTGGAAATGAAACGCACTTGGAACCTTCTTTTAATGATGCGGAACTATTCCCTCACAACATACCTAATGAACATACCTATAAAGTTTTCAGGAAAGATAGGAATTCTCCTGTTAAGAAAGGAGGTGGCGGTGTAATTATCTTGGTGAAACCCACATATGACTGTGAGGAATGCTTAGATCTTAATGTTGACTGCGAACTGACATGGGTTAAGGTCACCACGGACAAGAAGAAAGAAGTACTAGTCGGAGCATATTATCGCGAACCGAAATCATCACTCGATGCACTTGACCAGCTGAACAACTCGCTGTCTAAAATCACAAACAATACTAAATACAAAAACTGTATCATTACACTTGGTGGCGATTTTAATCTTGGTGATATTGACTGGGGAAGCGTATCAACACCAGTCGGTGCGAAAGATAAAGCGCATTGTGACAGTCTTTGCTCCATAGCTCGCAATCACCTCCTCGAGCAGATAAACTCTACTCCCACGTGCCAAGGCAGAATCCTCGATTTATTGTTTACTTCTCATCCGAACACCATTCAAAAACATTACACGTGTCCTCCGATTGGTATGAGTGATCACGATATGTTATTTGTAAGCACTTCTTTGTCATCTGCCCCACGTAAACGTGTAAGACGGACTGTGTTTAACTATAAAAAAGCTAACTGGGACCATATCAAGTCGGACTTGTACTCCTTTCGTGATAAGTTGCTATCTCCCAATCGCTCTCCAGATGTTGAATCAACCTGGGAGGATTTTAAGTCCACCATTATCTCTGCTATGAATAAACACATTCCGACGAAATGTCTTCGTTCGAAAGCTGATCTTCCTTGGATGACGAATGAAATCAGAAAACTCATAAATAAATAAACGTAATAAACACTGTATACTAAACTACGTAGAATAGTATGTACTGACTCTACAACCTTAAATGATACTTACCATAATATAAAGAAAGAAATCAAATATAAACTACGGAAATCATACCACATGTACTTGAATGATATGTTGGATCCTGATAAGGACCAGAATTCCAAGAACTTTTGGAAATATATTAAGAGCAGGAAACAAGACTCCGCAGGAATAAGCACACTGAAATCCAACGGCAATATAGCTGACACAGCCCAAACAAAAGCTGACATGTTGAATGATCAATTTACTTCTGTTTTTACAAAAGAAAAACTTATCAAACATCCCCAACATGGGATCTTCCCCATTTAAGTCTATGTCGACTATTATCGTCACACTTAAAGGCGTCATTAACAGTATCAACCGTTTGAACGAGAAGAAAGCAACTGGTCCAGATAAGATACCAATCATTATATTCAAGAGGAACTGTGATGTCGTCGCATCCATACTACAACATATATTTCAACTTTCATTGAACACCGGTGTCGTTCCAATGGACTGGAGAACAGCCAACGTTGTGCCTATTTTCAAAAAAGGTGACCGTTCAAAACCGGCTAATTATCGTCCTGTTTCCTTGACTGCCGTCGCATCTAAAATGCTTGAACATATCGTTGTCTCGCAAGTTATGTCACACTTGGACTCTCAGAATATACTGCATGATAACCAACATGGATTTCGCCAAAAACGTTCATGTGAATCGCAACTACTTCTCACTACGGACGATCTCTCTAAACACATTGATACTGGTAATCAGGTCGACATGGCTATTTTAGACTTCTCTAAGGCTTTTGATAAAGTCTCGCATCAACGTCTATCTTCCAAACTCGATTTTTACGGAATACGTAATAACACTAGACAGTGGATTGACTCGTTCTTATCAGGTCGGAGCCAGAAAGTCGTGGTCCAGGATGCGACTTCCGCTTCTTCACAAGTCACGTCTGGGGTGCCGCAGGGGACAGTCCTCGGACCCTGTTTGTTTCTACTGTACATCAATGACATAGCCAACAGTATTTCCTCAACAGTCCGTCTTTTCGCTGATGACTGTGTATTATATCGTCCAATTATCACTCCCGAAGATCAACGGTTACTGCAGGATGACCTGAATCGCTTAGTAGAGTGGAGTAACTCGTGGCAGATGGAATTTAATGTTAAGAAGTGTGCCATTATGAACTTTTCAAACTCTTCAAATAAAAAACAGTTTAACTATACTACGAACGGAGAATCTCTTGATGTCGTAAAACATCATCCATACCTTGGCGTTGAATTAAGCGATAATTTGAAATATAACACGCACATCGATAAAATTACAAGCAAAGCTTCACAGACGTTGGGATTCATTAAGAGAAACTTGAAATCTTGCCCACTAGCGGTGAAAGAAAGAGCTTATCAAACACTCGTACGCCCTAAACTGGAATATTCATCACCAATTTGGAACCCCCAACAACAAACTCAGATAAAGCAAATTGAACAAGTTCAACGAAACGCTGCAAGATTTGTCGCCAGTAAACCTTTCAATCCTCATAAACCGGATAGTGTCTCATCTATTATTACATCTCTCCAATGGCCATCCTTACAACAACGTCGACAACGTTACGACGTAGTCCTACTCTACCGCGTGGTTCATGGACTTGTTGCAGTACCTGCTACCTACCTACCTATACCAGCATTGGTTAGGTCTACACGCAACAGTAATAATTACAAGTTTCTGCAACCTCACTGCCGTGTGAACGTCTACCTACATTCCTTTTTCCCACGAACTGTACCATTCTGGAATGCTTTGCCCTCCACCGTCGTATCAGCGCCGAGCCTGGACGCATTCAAGTTATCCGTCCAGTCGCTCCCAGAGTTCCACGCCTAGAAATTATGATCATGTACAGTGTACATATATGTTGGCAACAGCCTTTTAACCACGTTGAAGCACTTCACACTCCGCCGTGCACAGTTTTAATCCCTCTCCAGTAGATGTCCGACGAGGCGTTGGAGAGTATTTCGTTGAAGTTGAAGTTGAAGTCGAAGCAGCAAGTTAAGATCAACTTTAAGTTTAAGACGTGACTAAGATTCTTTATGAATACGGGCCCTGGTTGTACCTCGCAAGATAATCGTGTATTTAATTGCATCCTTTCTATTTATCCGGGTATTGCTACGATGTCATCTCGTAATTATTGTCTCCATTTATGATGGGCTATGCAAGAGACGATCCATTCAGCACCTTCATGTACATGTAGCTGGTCTCCAATTCCGATATTCGTTGGCGCTATTTCAGAAACATATTCGTAAACCACAAACTCCCGATACCACCCCATGCCCCTTTTTTGTATACGACAAGATATCATTCTGTCCCAATATCTCCCCTAAACACATTCCGGAATTCGGGCCACATATATGGTTAGAACGAATATGCTCAAATCCGTCTGGGGGGGGGGGGGGGGGACCATCTCGCCTGTGAGGTCCGCGCAGCATCGTGTGTGAAATGGCGGACGTACGCGGGGTGAGCAGACAGATGGCAATATTATATATCTCCCAATAATTATTTTGGCAATTATGATTTCACTAAATTAATAATTGAAAATGTGCGTCTTAAATTCTGTCAAAATGTGCAATTTATACTCGGCCACTTTAGAAACGTCCCACTTTTGAACCGATATATCTCTGGGTATGTTTATGTTACACATTTTGTGAATGTACATGCGAGATGCTGCTTAGTTTGTGAATACACCCGTGGTAAATTTCCACGAAATACGCGAAATTCAAAATGGCCACCAACCGGAACGTCTAATTCCACTTATTGCACGTGCGCGCTATACCTGTACTCGATAAATGAATTTAGCCAACGTGGTCCGATAATTGCGACACAGGCCAATCCGAAAATTGGAAAATCACTTTACCATTGTTTTCATCATGCCACGCTTGTTCACAGTTGATAGTATATGTAGGGTCACCGGAACGGTACTTCAGGATCCAGGGTTCGAGCCTACGATGCACATTTCCCATCCTGCCTAGATCACATGGTGCGGTGTTACATCCGAGATGGGCAATGCATGAATGTGATTTTGAGGTGGAGGTAATTTGTTCGCGCCGATATATTGCGCGGTGTAATGTCCTGTAGTTGGTAACCGGTTCTGTCTCTACGAATCGTCATGTGTTCACAGAACGGTAACTAAACATTTTCGAACGCGATCCACTGGACAAAGTAACTATTTCGGGTGTCCAACGATCAGTTATTTCTCTTTGACCACAAAATATCGCGCGAATGCACCTAGTAATTCCCATAATTGTAAAATGATCGTTCAATACTTTAAGTTCAACCATAGCTCGTAAGCCGCGAGATAACGGAATGAAATCGGAACATAATTATCATAATCGTATACTTGTAACCAAACTGCCATTTCATTTCTCTGCATACTTTCCCCAACGTGTTTACATGTAAGATTAAAGCGGCAATATGTCATCAGACGCATACACATGATTCTGGTCACGCATGCTTTAGCAGGACCGGGACGTAGGATTAGCAATTTCGTCGTTGTCGGCGTAAACCCTTCAACGATTGACATACTTTTCTAAGTACTTTCCAGTATTTGGTCATGAGGTGTCCATAGGTATGCCGCCACATCGGTGTACACATGATCACGTCCCAATGGCGTTAACGTTCATGATAATGTTTCAGGTATGCCGCATTGTTGCACACATGGCCCACACGTCCCAATGGTCAAGGACACTTCATGGCAAGGTCACTACACTTGGTCATTTCAAATGTTAAGTTGTGTTTAGCTCGTTTTTTACATCATTACATTGTAAGTACTTGTCACATTTTAATAATATTCGGTACAATGTGCATCCAGGTATGCTGCATTGTTGCGCACATGACCCACGTCCCAATGATCAAGGACACTGAATGTCAAGGTCATTAAACACTTTATGTCAAACACTAAGGATTTGGACAATATTTGGTCACAATATATAACTACGCATGCCACGTTATAGCACCATGCTAGGGTTATATGACCATGACCACATCGCGATGGTCAGACAACCAGGGTCAAGATCATTAATGACATATTCATTACAAATATTAGTATACGTTTAGCTATGCGAGTTACATCAGTACCTCGTACACTTTACCCAATGATTGATTTGACCCAGTGCTTTCTAGTAGCACTAGCAACATATCGCACTGATACTAATAAATAACTTCCAACCTTAGATATAATGCCCAGACGTTACCCGATGCGAAATGTACAGCCGCGAGGCGACGTAGGTCCGGTGCGACGTGGCCGCCAGAGAAACCGTGGACGGCACCCTGCCCAAGCACCACCGCCGCCCGTCCAAGCGGCGCCGCCCGTCCTAGCGCCGCCGCCCGTCCAAGCGCCGCCGCCCGTCCAAGCACCGCCGCCCGTCCAAGCACCGCCGCCCGTCCAGGCACCACCGTCAGGCATGGAACACCCACCCGTCCAGGCACCGCCGCCCGGCATGGAACACCCATTCGGCCAGGCATCGCCGCCCGGCATGGAACACCCACTCGTCCAGGCACCGCCGCCCGGCATGGAACACCCACCCGTCCAGGCACCGCCGCCCGGCATGGCACCCCCATTCGCCATGGCACCACTCGTCGTCCAGGCACCACTACCCGTCCAGGCGCCGCCGCCCGTTGTTGCACCGCTATCCGCACGGGGACCACCGGCCACCAATGCACCAGTGATCGGCGACACTGTACAGCTGAGTACGGGTAAGGACAATCAAATGTTTATGGAATTCCCTGAACAGCCACAAAAAAATATGTCTCGATGATGAGAGTATTGCACCCCATATTTCCATTAATGTTAAAAACAAGGTATGGAACAATGAATATATAAATCTAGTCACCTTGTTAAAAGGCTCACTTGACGAGCCATCCAATTGCAACATGCTAGTTGTGAATGAAAATGGTGTCCTCTCAAGTAAAGCAATAACACCGACCCGTAAAATATGGTCGATCGAACAATGGTCCGACGCATTCCTCGTTTTTATAGAAATATACTGTCAGAAATACCCCGGGAAACTTGCCGAACTACTTTCATATTTTTCGACGATAAGTAGCTCAGCAAAGTCCCATGCCCAATGGCAGCTATATGATGAACAATTTAGAATGCGCCGGTCCACAAGTTTACAACGCTGGGACCAACTAAACCCAAATCTTTGGCTAAAAATAATGACCTCACCATCAGCGGAAACCCGTACAGACAACTCTGGCTCGAATGCATCAACTGCCACACATACAGATAGTATTGCACCGCAAGCGCCAATCTGCTTATCGTACAATAAGGGTAATTGCACGTTCTCGGCTTGCAAATTTCGGCACGTATGTGACAATTGTACGGGCCCGCATATGCGTGTGACATGTCCTCAGGGGTTTCGCACCCCGATCCGATCGGCCCCTTATCGCACCAGAGGCAACAACCGCGGTACCAGCGGCCATCCCAACCCAAACGTCACCAGACTTACATAATAACTTAGCTAAAACGCCCATTAATGTCGAGAAGTTAGCCACCGAATTGTCCTCTTACCCAGATGAACCTACTGAAAATGAAATAATGGCAGGTTTTATGCATCAGTCAATGTAAGTCCCCGCCCCCCCCCCCCCCACCCCCCCCCCCCCCCCTCCGGGGGAATAGCGGGGCTTATATTTTCGTTGCTGTTAAAGCCCCGGTGAAGGCCCCGCACTGCGGGCAACATGGTCGGTAAAAGCCCCGGTAAAATGCCCCGCACTGCGGGGCCATCTGGTTGGAAAATAAAAGCCCCGGTAAAAAGCCCCGCCCTGCGGGCAACATTCCTATTAAATTTATTTACGGTTCTAATATTGTAGACATATTGAAATACTATAATGTTTTAATATAACTCTGTGACCAGGTAACACTCTATGTATTAAACATATCATCAAAGTTTCTTGTATTTTTATATTACTTACTTCCCAAGAGTTGATTTGTGTGAGCGAGTTCAAATGTCGAGTGTTTATAATACTGCAAAAATTGACAGAAAACTACCTGACCATTTTCCCTGCTTGTGCAAGTACATGTACAAATATTAACTAGAAAATCGTGTCTGTATCAAAAACACAGCGATGGCCCCACGAGACCATTTCCCGAATAAACATGATTTCACAAAAAACACTAAGTCGATATAAACGTGGAAAAAGTAGGTCAAGGTCAAATGAAGGTCAAAGCTTTATGTTGGTTTCTGGTGTACAGCTGATCACATTGTCCAAGTTTGTGGTGGCTGTATATGTTCCAGTGGCTGAGAAACAGACTTGAACGCACAAGGTATACATAGTGTGACGGACGAACAGACAGACGGACAGACACGTGCAAAACATAATGGCCACAAAATTCCATTTCTTGGGGCCATAATAATAGTCAACAATGGATAGATACGTGTATCTTAACCCTTTCAACCCCAAGTAACTTGATGGATTGTTCCATGCTTTATACGTTCGGAGCGATTGCATTGGGCCATTCAAATTTTCCGACTAGTCCATTCTTGAGATGGGGATTTTTCAATTTGATTGAGTATTGGTGTTTAACGGCCTATCAGCAGCCAGGGTCATGTAAGGTCCTGGCCAACAGGATGGAGTATCCTGTATTCAACCTGTAAAAAATGAGGGAAATTCCCAAAATCAGAGCTCAATATTGAATATCCTGACCTGGTGCCAGGTCCATGCCACACTAGAATCACTTAGCTCAACCCAAAAGCAATACGATTAGCTTTTATTCCTATTACTTGCTTAATGGGGAATAACAGGATTTAGCTCTCAAGTACCAGGGGGCCGAAAATGGTTGCACATGAGGGCCAAACCATATAAGTCGGCATTCGGTAAGGATGAATGCCGATCGTTAAATTACCCTTCGCTGCGCCTCCTACCTCCCACCCATGACGAAAGAACCCCTCCGTGTGACTAAATTTGAGAGAGTGCTGCGAACAACATACAGTGAAAGCGACAGACAATGTGTTGATCACCGTCTTCATGAATCTAAAATAAAACAGTACAACTTACACGGTGCCCAAGAACACCGTCTACAGCGTCTTGGTAATAGGTTTAATACTCAAAGCGTACGTGTATCAAAATATCAAGCCAACACAAACACATTCTATTTTTGAAGATTTATTTTGTGCCAAAACATTATGAGAATGTTTGCAAGCGGTGCAGGTCCTGATGAGACGGCTCGTTAGAAACCGCCTTTCAGGATCTACACCGTCCACCAAAGCCTATAAAAAGGTATGTGGTGTTGGAAAGGTTAAAGAGATATCTTTTCTTTTGAAGGGAAGCAAATGGAGTAAATTAAACAATACGTGGTTTTCAATTGTATGTGATGCAGATAGTAAAAAATGAGGGAAATTCCCAAAATCAGAGCTCAATATTGAATATCCTGACCTGGTGCCAGGTCCATGCCACACTAGAATCACTTAGCTCACCCCCAAAAGCAATACGATTAGCTTTTAATCCTATTACTTTCTTAATGGGGCATAACAGGATTTAGCTCTCAAGTACCAGGGGGCCAAAATGGTTGGTACATGAGGGCCAAACCATGTAACGTCGGCATTCCGGTAAGGATGAACGCCGATTGTTAAATTACCCTTCGCTACTCCCTCCTACCTCCCCCTTTTAATTTTGAAACCGGGTGGAATAATGACAGTATTATGTACCGACTCAACCTGTATATTGGTCTCTATATCCGTGCATATGCCTAAAAGAAAAGATATCCCTTTTAACTGCTAGGTATACAATTATTTACAATATATTTACATGTGAATAGCTCCTGTGCACCGTATGCAATATAAATCAGAGCTTCAGATAAGATTGATTGATTATTGGTGTTTAACGGCCTATCAACAGCCAGGGTCATGTAAGGCCGGGCCAACAGGATGGACTTTCCTGTATTCAACCTGTAAGAAATGAGGGAAATTCCCGAAATCAGAGCTCAATATTTACATAAACTATATATTCAGCCCTTAAATTAGAATATCCTGACCTGGTGCCAGGTCCATGCTATACCAGAATCACTGAGATCACCCCAAAAGCAATACGATTAGCTTTTAATCCTATTACTTTCTTAATGGGGCATAACAGGATTTAGCTCTCAAGTACCAGCAGGCCGAAATGGTTGGTACACGAGGGCCAAACCATGTACGTCGGCATTCCGGTAAGGATGAACGCCGATCGTTAAATTACCCTTCGCTACTCCCTCCTACCTCGCCTTTTAATTTTGAAACCAGGTGGAATAATGACAGTATTATGTACCGACTTGACCTGTATATTGGTCTCTATATCTGTTGGCCCGGCCTTACATGATCCTGGCTGTTGATAGGCCTTTAAACACCAATAATCAATCAACCTGTAAAAAAAAATGAGGGAAATTCCCTAAATCAGAGCTCAATATTTACATAAACTATATATTCAGCCCTGAAATTAGAATATCCTGACCTGGTGTCAGGTCCATGCCACACCAGAATCACTTAGCTCCGGTAAGGATGAACGCCGATCGTTAAATTACCCTTCGCCACTCCCTCCTACCTCCCACGCTTCAGATAAGAATATCATTGCTTGTTTGTTAAACTGATGCATACTTGTAGTGTTTCAGTGCTGTACCAGTAGCAGAATTTCAGACCGATCCATTCACAAAATGGGGTTATTTTGTGCTAAAAAAATTATGAGAATGCTTGGAAGCGGTGCGGGTCTTGATGGGACGGCTCGTTATGAACCGCCTCATCAGGATCTACACCGTACGCCAAAGCCTATAATGAGGTATGTGGTGTTGGAAGGGTTAAACTGCTAGGTATACAGTTGTTTAATTACAACACATTTACATGTGAATAGTTCCTGTGTACAGTATGCTGTATAAATCAGAGCTTTAAATAAATAGCCGCTAACCTTTGGCACCACCCACGGACTCGGTAGAAGGAAGGTCGGATATGTGTGAATAGTATTAAATAGCGCAAAAGTGGACCCTTGCATGATACAAACTTCTTAACCGTATTAACGCACGGACACACGGACGGTGCAAACACTATATGACACCGGCTCTTCGAGACAGGGTTCATAAAAAGTACACCCCCCCTATTAATAGTATAAAATGCAGCACTTTATACTTTTACTTACATGGGGAGGGTGTGTGTGTGTGAGAAATAGGATTTTTCCAGTGGGGGGGGGGGGGGGGGGTGGGGGGGGGGGGGTCTCGGGATTTTTCCAGGGGGGGTGGGGGGGGTCTCGGGATTTTCCAGGGTTTCCAGGGTTTGTTGGGTAAAGAATCACTTTGGGGGTTTCCAGGTGGGGGGGGGGGGAGGGGGGGGGGGGGGTCTCGGGTATGGGGGCTGGGGGGTGGTCTCGGGATTTTCCAGGGTTTGTTGGGTAAAGAATCACTTTCCAGGTGGGGGGGGGGGGTCTCTGGATTTTCCAGGGGGGGGGTTTGGGGGGGCGGGTCGAATTTTCCAGGTTTTGTTGGGTAATGAATCACTTTCCAGGTGGGGGGGGGTCTCGGGATTTTCCAGGGTTTTGTTGGGTAAAGAATCACTTTCCAGGTGGGGGGGGGGGCGGGTCTCTGGATTTTCCTTTGGTGGGGGGGGGGTTTCGGGAGGGGGGGTTTTCAGGGTTTGTTGGGTAAAGAATCACTTTTCCAGGTGGGTGGGGTGTCTCGGGATGTTTTTTTTTTTCCCAGGGTTTGTTGGGCGGTAAAGAATCACTTTTCAGGTGTCTCTGGATTTTCCAGGGGGGGGGGGCGTTTTCGGGAATTTTCCAGGGTTTATTTGTTGGGTAAATAATCACTTTCCAGGTGTGGGGGGGGGGGGGGGGGGGGGTCTCGGGATTTTCCAGGGTTTGTTGGGTAAAGAATCACTTTCAAGGTGGGGGGGGGGTCGGGGGGTCTGGATTTTGTATTTTGGGGGGGGGTTTCGGGAATTTTCCAGGGTTTGTTGGGTAAAGAATCACTTTCCATGGTTGGGGGGGGGGGGTCTCGGGATTTTCCAGGGTTTGTTGGGTAAAGAATCACTTTCCAGGTGGGGGGGGGGTTTTTTTCGGGATTTTCCAGGGGGGGGGGGGTCTCGGGATTTTCCAGGGTTTGTTGGGTAAAGAATCACTTCCAGGTGGGTGGGGCGGGTCTCGGTATTTTCCAGGGGGGGGGGGGGGGGGGTGGGGGGGGTCTCGGGATATTCCATGGTTTGTTGGTAAAGAATCACTTTCCAGGTGGGGGGGGGGTGGGGGTCTCGGGATTTTCCAGGGGGGGGGGGGGGTCTCGGGATTTTCCAGGGTTTGTTTGGGGTAAAGAATCACTTTCCAGGTGGGGGGGGGTCTCGTGATTTTCCAGGGTTGGTCGGGTAATGAATCACTTTCCAGGGGGGGGGGTCTCGGGTTTTCCTTCAGTGTGTGTGGGGGGGGGGGGGGGGGGGGGGGGAATGTCTCAGAATTTTCCACGTGTTGGGGGGGGGGGGCTGGGATAACGGATAACGGATAACGGCAGTGCAATATAAACAGAGGAATTATTTGAAAACAATTTTGTTTATATTAAACAAAATTTGCCAGTATTAAACAGTCCACAGTGAAAGTAGATCGTATTAAACAGTTTAAACCCATGTCACCCCTCCCACACAACAGTATTCAGGTAAACATACATGTACATATCTTGATAACAGTCTGATAAAACCCCGGTAAAGCCCCGGTAAAGCCCCGGGGTATGTCCCCGCTCAATTTCTTAGCAACAGTTAAAGCCCCGGTAAAGTCCCCGCAGTGAGGGGCATCATGAAAGGTAAAATCCCCGGGGTATGCCCCGGTAAAGCCCCGCCCCTCCCCCGGAGGGGGGGGGGGCGGGGATTTACATTGACTGATGCATTACACACGGTTTTGAACTTCATTATGATGGCCCACGAGTCGCAGTGGAGGCTAAGAACTTAAAATCTGCGCGTCAAAATCCTACGATTGTAACTGACAAACTTACAAAAGAGGTAAATTTAGGTCGAATGGCTGGCCCCTTTTCTAGCCCAGCCACTAAAAAATTTCAGAGCTAGCCCTGTCGGTTTAGTCAGTAAAAAGTCTGGAAATGAGTATAGGCTTATTCATCATTTATCTCAACCAGAAAATCAATCCGTTAATGATTATATCGACCCTACATTGTGTTCTGTAAATTACACGCACTTTGATGAAGCGGTAGAAATGGTCCAGCAGCTTGGAAAAAATGCAGATTTGGCCAAACTCGATATTAGTTCAGCGTACAAATTACTACCAATATCGCCAGCTGATTTCGAACTGCTAGGAATAAAACACGACGGGTTTTATTACTACGATAAAACTAAAAACTCTCCCTTTCGGTGTTTCAATCGCATGCGCCACATTCGAAACAATTTTCCACCTTTCTAGAATGGGCTGGGCGCAAACATTCGGAATCGGATAATATCAAACACTATTTAGATGATTTTTTGATCGGGGGTAAAGCAGGCACAAACGAGTGTAAACATGTCATGGACACATTTATTGGTGTATGCGATCATCTATCCGTCCCTCTGGTCACGGAGAAAACGGAAGGTCCTACAACGCGACTCTGATTTTTGGACCTTGATATAGATTCGGCGGAAATGTATGTTAAAATACCACACAACAAGCTACTCGAACTCCGTGAAAAAGTTAAGTACATATTAAGTCGAAAAAAAGCCACACTGAAAGAAATGCAATCACTACAGTAACTGGGAAGTCTTGCGTTTGCATGCAGAGCAATAAAACCGGGCAGGGCATTTAATCGCCGGCTCATAAACTCGACAATTGGTCTAAAACAGAAGCATCACAAAGTGCGTGTTAACTCCGGAATGAGAGAGGATTTACATATGTGGCTTGCATTTCTTGATAGTTACAATGGGGTAACGTTCTTCAGCGATTACATGTGGGTGGATAACCGCGATTTAGAATTGTATTCCGATAGCGCAGCGGGCGTAGGTATGGGATTCAGTGTGTACTTCAGTGGGCATTGGGCATATGGGGTATGGCCACGACAGTGGTTCAAAATAGGCGTAACCAACGACATCACGATTCTAGAATTGTTTCCAATCATTGTGGCTACATTCATCTGGTCGAGTTCTTTGAGCAACAAGAAGATTTGCTTTAGGTCTGATAATCTAGCCGTTTGCCACATTATCAATACATCAACAAGCAAATCTGAACGGGTTATGTCATTCCTAAGTGCGTGTTTGTATTGCAATGCCTCAAGCACAACATATTGTTCAAAGCAAAACACATTTGTGGTAGCAAGAATGATGTTTGCGATAACATATCCCGAATGAATTTTCAGAAATTCCGCAGACTTGCACCAACCGCCGACCAACTCCCACAGCCTGTTCCAGCGCATCTTTGTGCCATCTTCAAATGAATGTGAACACACTTCTCGATGCAGCCCTATCTAACACTACACACGTGACGTATGAGTCGGCCATACACATATTCCAGTCATTCCGCATTAGTTTCAATTTGCCATTGATATGGCCCGTGCCTGAAAACCACATTACTCTGTTTATAGCACATCATTATGATAGAAACGTGTCGCCAGCTTCCATCAAAACATATATTTCTGCTATAAGCTATGAACATAAGCTGGCAAACGACTCAGACCCTACTAAAACGTTTGTAGCGGCGAAAATGCTAGAAAGATATAGCCGTCTATGCCACCGAAAAGATATGCGGCTACCTTTAACAATGGACATCCTATCGTCACTCGTAGTAACATTGCCAAAACTATGTTCGTCTAAGTACGAATCCTTACTGTTCAAGTCCGCGTACTTGCTGGCATTTTTCGGCCTATTTAGAGTCGGTGAACTCGTGTACACCACACCGGCATATTCGGCGCGCCCGTTGAGGCTAAATGACATACGTTTTTTAAATAACGGCATTTCAATAAATATTCGCCAGTCAAAATGCGATCAAAGGGGCATTTCACAAAACGTTTTCATAAACAAATTTCACGAGACGCAGATATGTCCAGTTGAAACGTTACGTGCATTCTTACTAGTGAGACCAAACACGGCAGACAACCTATTTGTCCACGTTAATGACGCACCATTAACACGTTATCAGTTCAGCAAGGTCTTGTCAAAATGCATAAGATTTCTCGACCTCCCACAAGCCAGATTTAAAAGCCATTCATTCAGAATCGGAGGTGCATCATATCTTGCAGAATTGAATCTACCACACGAGTCGATCCGGAAACAAGGCCGTTGGTCGTCTGATGCATTCCGCTTGTACTTAAGATGAAGATTTGGAATGTAACTTGCATGGATTTTCACTGCAGTATTCTTCCATCTTGCACCTACAACCATATCCAATGTTGGTAATGGTGAACTGCGGAAGATTTTACAATTTCTGTTTATTAATACATGCAAGGGCATTAGGATATTTACGCCGAAAGGACTGTGGGGAATTGTAAATAATACTATCAATTTTAATAGTAAGTAACCCTCATTGACATGAGGCTTCATTTGATTTCCGTTGAATATACTTGGCCAACGCCGAACTAGCAAAATATTCATGTTAAATTACTATACGCCACCCCCCCCCCCCATCCCAATACCTTGTGCGTTCACCTGTTCGACCGTCCGTTCATTGTTTGTAACAATTTGGTTTCCATGCGTTAACTCTAATTATGTTATGCACACATAATTCAGCATATACATCGATATCAATGTCGGCATACACCTATTGCATTTGGATTCGTCCTAGGTCAAGGTCACTGTTGCTACAATAATTCATGGCTGTTCATAATCGCCGTTCCGCACGATAACTATGTGTTCGGGCTTCATAAACTTTCCATGTGCATTTATATCAATGATGACGAGATACCTATTTAACTTCGCATGTATAAGGCCAAGGTCACTGTGGCCACAAATATATCATTATGCAAAATTGTGTTTGTTCGTCGCCGCACATTAACTTTAATTCTGGGTGTCGTATATTATGAAAGCTTTACATTTGCATTGCTATCAATGGCACCAGGACACCATTGAATGGGGGTTTGGCCGCCCAAGGTCAATGTCTGTGCATTATTATCAAGGACAATATACCTATTGAATATGGTCATTGGCCGCCCCGGGTCACTGTTGCTAGAAATGGGTTACTATTTTAAAAGAAAAATGAATATATATATTGTTGGCGGCTGACAAATCGAGCTGACTTGCTAGGACTTGCTACATGCAAGACGAAACTACAGATACTTGATCTAGTACTAGTTGTTTCAGACGTGTGGGTGGCCGGCTCCTCCATCGTCTACTGGGCGGATCAGCGGGCCCGCCACAGCTTGGGCATACACCTAGGCCTCCAGGACACCGGCACAGCCATCCGGTGGTTTGGGATTAGGGGCCTAAGATGGCAACGGCTGATGTCTGTTATCAGGGCCAAACTGCGCCAGTTCCCGTACCCGGATATTCTGATACTGCACTGCGGGGGAAATTCGTTGAGGCAAGTACGGGTTGGAAAGTTGGACCGTGATGTCAGAAATGACATTGAACAATTACAGGCTACACTACCTAACACGCTTATTGTATGGTCAGATATCACACAACGCGCTCCGTGGCAATACTTTGATTCGCAACGCAGCGCAGAGCAGGCCCGCAGGCGCCTCAATCGAACAGGCGGTCTTGTGGCCTGTAATGCAGGCGGTTGTGTGATCAAGCATGCCCAACTTAAATCTGAATGTCCATTTCTCTTCCGGGCGGATGGTGTACATTTTTCGGAATTTGGCAATGATCTTTTTATTAACAATATCCGGGGCGCAATCATGCAATTTTCAAACTTTACCGATAAACCTGTATATCCATCGTAAATTAACAGGCCCATCGAATCACGAGCAACGCCACTACAAATTACAATGTACGACCATTATTTTATGTATACCCATAATTGGCGGAATTTGTCTATACCAAATTTATGGCGGATTGTTGCGGGTGGTGAGATGTTTGATAGTTTTGATATAGCATATCAGTTGCACAATACCTAGCTGGTTCTCTGCAGATGGCGCGTGCACGGACCGTCCCGGCACAAGCTCGCTGAAGCTGGATGGAGGTTCCCGTCAGCTTCCCCCGATCACTGGTCTGCTAATTCACTCAGTGTAGCTGCTGAGGGCCACCAGTGCTATCGGGGCACTGCAGTATGTGCTTCCTAGCATTGCCGTGCGGTAATGGGCATTACCAGGTGGTGGTAATGGGCATTACCAAGCGGCAATGTTGCATGCATCCAAGCGGATCCTTCTTTACCCGGCAGTAATGGGCATTACCATGCGGTAATGGCGCTCACATGTCACCACCCGCAAACATCTGTCCGCCACTTATGAGGCCTGTATTTGCTTCTGTCCAATATTTCTCCAATAAAGTCGTGGCCATTTATTGCCAAAATCGCCTTCCTTGTCCATGTTGTATTTGTTATTATGCTTGTGTTGGCGTGTGTGAGGTAGCGGATACGAACGTGCGTATTATGGTCATGCTTCTGTTTGTTACTATCATGATCAACTCACGTTGGTTTCCGTCTCCGGGCAGACGCGGTCACCAGTATGATACATATAGTTGATTCCCTAACATAAACCCATCTCAATTTAGGCTGTCCTCCTAATGTACCGCACTGAACGGCCAATCATCTTGTAATAAACCATAAGACAACGTGATCTACACATTTATATGCAACAACATTCCACCTACTAGCTATAAATGACAGACGATAATAAGTTGCTGGAGGTCAATCGATGAGTAAAAAAATAGGTTGACAAGGTGTATTATCATATCATAGCCTCGTTTCCGTGTATAATAAATACATGATGGAGTACATGTGTATGCAGTTCACTATACTAGTGAATATTGGTGCTCAAAAACACACATGTAGTGTGACTCGGTGATATCGAAGCGGGAGATAATCCACAATTTTGCAAAACTTGTGTTCATTCTATCTTGTCGAAAGTTTGAATCTCACAAACGCATTACTTTTATCGATATTATTGTGTTCCTTTTATGACTGGTTGCTGGAGAGGGAAATATGTGGAACGGCGAGTGTTAGCACTATTGCTGTATGACCTCTGTACGATGTACTGCAGGCATGTCAAATGATAGAAACAAATGAAATGTGCATTTAGTTAGTAGTTTTCTTCAAAGTGAGTCTAACTTTCTACATGTAAACTATATCATGCTTAGTTAATGTACTTTGTAACAGAAACACATATAAAAAAGAAATTTATAATAAAATGTAAGCAAACAAAAATATATCTATATGTAAAAATCAAAGTACTGAAAGTACTGACTGGCGGGAGACAAGTAGCCACTTGTGAATTTGCATACTCAGAACTTCCTTGTTAGAAACATATTCGATGTTGATTATTTTATGTACAATCTGCAAATTTGGAGAACTTGATCAGTTACTGGTGTTTGTAAAATACAGCCTGCTCTAAACACAAATAGGTTGATGAAGCAAAGGTGCTTTATGTCCGACTAATAAACCGTTTTACGAGGTATATTGCAGACGTATTTATTGGGGTAGAACCCAGAATTGAAGTGGTGATATACGCCTTTATACGGATATGGTGAGACGTGCCCTCTGCCAAAAAGTTTGTGCTTCATAAATGTAACTCATCAGGTACCCTCCCCATTTTTGTAGTCGATGAAATTTGGTCAAATATTGACGTTAGGGTGAAAAAAACATATTTTCTATTATACATAGATTTTCTTCCATGATTTTTGCTTTACTGGACTGATTTTCACACAGGACCATGCCTGTAAAGTTTCATGTCCATAGGCCAAGTAGTTCATGAGATGAAGAGAATCAAAGTTGCTAATGGAAAGGTGACATTTTGACCTTTCGACAGCCATCTTGGATGACGTATAACCCATTTTGAAAATAAATACGCCATAGTGATCAGCTCATCAATACCTTCGATTTGATATACGACATGATCAGGTCCGACTAAATATGAAATTTGACCTACATTTGACCCCCGGGCCACGCCCATTTTTGACCCCGGGGTAAATTCCTGAACATGTTTGAAAGTCCACCAGCCAATGATCATTCGTGCAAAATTTTGTCGAAATCCGCTACAGGAGTAGGCTTTTTAAGGATTTTACCTACTTTTCTATGGCGGCCATCTTGGATTACGCAACAACTCCATTTTAACAATTTTGTATTCCCCCTACCTAAGGATAATACGAAAAATATTTTTTTTTAGAAATTAATCTCGAAACCTGGCGAGATAGCTCGGAAATGATCTAACTAACAACAAAACATTATTAATGATAGTAAACAGAACAACCCATGGTTTTATTCCTTAAATACCATTCACATGAATCCAGTTAAGTATAAGTTAGATCATGTATTTCAAGTCGAATATGGTTAGTTAATGTGCATGGAAATGATGGGAGAAATGTAAGGGGGTATCGGCGAGCCGAACGTGCCAAATGTTTTTCCGGACTACAGTAAACGCAAAAACCCATGGTTTTATTCCTAAAATAACATTTACATGAATCCAGTTAAGTATAAGTTAGTTGCGAACAGTAACTCTTGCAATCTACTCCTCCCATACCGTCCGTAACCACAGTCCGTAGTCTGTAGATTGCAAGAGTTGAGCCTAAGTTTAGTGAAACGGGCCCCTGAAGCCTGATAACGATATACATGTTAGAAGCATGATGTATATTTCATTGATGCAATTTTGAACAGTGCAGATCCTGATCAGACTGTGCGGAAGGATGCACAGTCAGATCCGGATCTACACTGGTAGCAAAACCCATAAGCCCCATTTCTCTAGTCACAGCCACAAATAATGCACCGTGATTGGGGGTCCCACCACAAAACAAACTGTTTAGCGGAACGACCCAATCACTTGTTTCACGACAATCGTCTCGCCTTAAAACAGTATCCTGTGCTCTCGTATTTGCCTGCGCCTAAAGGTGCATGTCCACTCAGTAGGCACAACATGTTCTTTATAGGAATTAAATAAGTGTATAATTGTGTCACTATTCCACCAGTTCTAAAAATTACCAGTGCCCGCTATACAGATATAATAATGTAATAATATTTATTTTACTGATAGTGACTCGCGGTAGTGTGGAAACACTTTACCATTTTTTGATGTCAACAAGTTTCTTCAACCTTCACCTTTTTCGTGTTTTAAGCATGCACTTCTGTGACGGTTTTTGTGAGGCTTACTTTATTACATGCTGATGATCATGTTACGGTCAAATGCCTCGGCAGGCGTGACACCGCTTCCGTGGCGGAATTCTTGTATAAGAAATGTGGCAGCGCTCCAGATAAGTTTTGTATCTAAAGAGTATTATACCCCCAGATTTCAAATTCAATGCATATTTTACTTTTACAAATGTCTTATTGATTTTCTTCCTTATTAAATAGGGAGCAAATGATAAAAAATGAAACACATTTAAAAAATCAATTATGTGAGCTGCTTTCTGCAGCTCAACTAAGTACATTTTCAACTTTATTACAGTATTTTCACTACTAAATTTGAAAATCAATGCGTATATGTTCACATTGCTGTGAGTATTTTGTACTCATACTTTTGATAATCAATGCGTATTCGGGGTAAATAAGTGCGTAAATATGCAGTGCCAGAAGGTGTTCAAGTCATTACCGACTGCGCTACGGAAAGATCTGACAACTCGCATCGATACTAAATATATGGCACGCCGTTCTTATATTTATTCCCGAAACAAGATATCTACTAAACTTTACTAGATATCTTATATATTATATGAGATATCTACTAAAGTTTAGTAGATATATTATATAGTTTATAAGATATCTTATATACTTTTTTATATAAGATATCTACTAAAGTTTAGTAGATATCTTATAAACTATATGAGATATACTATATGAGATATCTCATAAAGTATATAAGATATCTACTAAAGTTTAGTAGATATATTATATAGTTTATAAGATATCTTATATACTTTTTTATATAAGATATCTACTAAAGTTTAGAAGATATCTTATACTTTATGAGATATCTTATAGTTTAGTAGATATCTCATATACTTTAGTAGATAATCTTATATAGTTTATAAGATATCTTATATAAATGCAAATTAATTAATTAAGATATCTTATATGTTTAGTAGATTATCTTCATATACTTTAGTAGATATCTTATATAGTTTATAAATTATCCTTATATAAATGCAAATTAATTAAGATATTCTTATATGTTTAGTAGATATCTTATATATTTTAGTAGTATCTTATATCTTTTAGTAGATATCTTATATCTTTTAGTAGATATCTTGTTTCGGGAATAAATATAAGAACGGCGTGCCATAGCACGCCGTTCTTATATTTATTCCCGAAACAAGATATCTACTAAACTTTACTAGATATCTTATATATTATATGAGATATCTACTAAAGTTTAGTAGATATCTTATATAATTTAGTAGAATATCTATATAAAAAAAGTTTATTAGATATCTTATAAACATATAAGATATCTTATTAAACTTTAGTAGATATCATATACTTTATGAGATACCTTATATAGTTTATAAGATATCTAATAAACTTTAGTAGATATCTTATATAAAATTTTATATTAGATATCTACTAAAGTATATAAAGATATCTACTAAACTTTATGAGATATCTTATATAGTTTATAAGATATCTACTAAATTATACAAGATATCTACTAAAGTTTATAAGATATCTTATATAAATGCAAATTAATTAAGATATCTTATATGTTTAGTAGATATCTTATATATTTTAGTAGATATCTTATATCTTTTAGTAGATATCTTGTTTCGGGAATAAATATAAGAACGGCGTGCCATATAAATAATTATTATATGATTAGTCGTCGGTCTTGAACAGACGTGGGAAATCACGAAGGAATTCCCTTTATTATTTATAACTGATTGTTATGTAACAAAAGCATGTAAACAACGCCATGACAAAATGGTATTATTATACTGTTGATTTCCGATAAAGTGACAAGGGCACGTGACGTCACGGGGTCAGCAGACTATGTCATTTTAGCTTTGTAGGGATGTAGCCAGTTTGCAGTCAGTTTAGATGGTTGAATCGACGCCTTATCTAGAGCAATTTATAGCTTGAAAATATATAATCCTCATAGCTTGGGAGATAATTTAAATTACCAATTGGTTGACTGTTGAAACAGGTGATTGTAATCAACAATAAATGCCATATTTGTACATGTACAACGTATCGATAGTTGATTCATTTTGATTGCCCAGTCATGCGCAAGCATAAGCATTAGTGTCCCTACAGCTCAGAGATAGTAGCGCGCTCGGTAAATGCATTCGAACTGTGTTTCTTTTGTGCGAGTTCGAGCCTCGGACAAATTGTTATTTGGTTTTAATTTGTTATTCATAACTGATTCAACGTTTTCCCACATTTATATGTATTTTATAGAGATGAACAAAGGGTCATTGTGCCGTGTGCACTGAGTCAACTGCTTCATAGACCACGCAGTCAGATCGGGGCGTACGGTGTTCACAAATAATTTGCTTAAAAAAGTATATATCTATCAACGCGAAACAAAACCGGGATTTAGACATATTCTAAAATGGTCGTCTGTGTGAATTTCATAGAAACAACAATACGAGGGGGTGGGGGGGGGGGGGGGGGGGGGGGGGGGGGGGGGGGGGGGGGGAGGGGGATCTTCGGGGCGTTAAATTATTATTGGCCTCCTAATGTGTCGGCCGTTGGATATGTTAACTGGCTAAACCCACCCCACACATCGTATATCCTCCGCGCCCCCAGAGATATTGGCTGCGCGTATACCTGTGGTCCAGACAGACATATGGATGTAACTAAGACGATTCAAATGACATTATGCAATATACATACATGTCTATATCAGTTTTCGAACATATGTACAATACAATTTTTGTAAGCTGCAAAATAATATTAATACACGTATTCGTATTAACAACGGCAGACATGTGGGAGTATGAACAAAGTACAAGAATAAAAACAAGAGGGCCATGATGGCCCTATATCGCTCACCTGTGCAATGTCACAACAATCAAGCATATACTGGTATGTAAAGTTGTCACTACATATACATCAAAATAAGCCCATGAAAGGCACAAAATGTCAATGCGACAAACTTGAGAAGTCACAAGGGTAGGAGTTGTCTCGCGATATGTACAGATATATCTTACACAACTTTGAGAGGTTTGGAGACCACAACAGGATGCTTCCAGCCTACTTTTTATTGCAATCCTTAGATTCTTAGATTTTATGTATTATATACATGTAACCATATTCCGTAAAGAAGTTGACCCCTATTTGACCCTCAGGCCATGCCCATTTTTGACCCAGAGGTCACCATTTTAACAGCTTTGAAAAAGCATTATACATCGATCATTCCTGTCAAGTTTCGTCGAAATCGGTCTGGTGGTTCGTGAGAAGATTTTTTAAGAATTTATGCTATTTTTAGACGACCTTTTGACCTTCCGGCGGCCATCTTGGATGATGTAATCATCCGATTCGATGAAAACAGCATAAGACCATATTCCGTCAAAAATGAAATTTGACCCCTATTTGACCCCATTTTTAACCCAGGGGTCACCATTTTAACAAATTTGAAAAAGCATTGTACATCGATCATTTCTGCCAAGTTTCGTAGAAATCGGTCTGGTGGTTCGTGAGAAGAACATTTTATAAAATGTTGTGCTATTTTTAGACGGCCGCCATCTTGGATTAACGATGACCGCCATTTTAATAAAACTTAAAAGGCTTTACCAATGGACCATAACTGCGAAGTTTGCTATCAATGACCAAGCGGTTTGTATGAAGAAGACGTTTGAAATCTCTAATAAAAGAACGACCTTTTGACCTTTCGGCGGCCATCTTTGATTATGTAATCATCTGATTTTGACAAAAAATGCTCCTAAGTGATCGTTTCATCCACACCTTCGAATTGATATATGACATGACCATATTCGGTCAAATGTGAAATTTGACCCCTACTTGACCCCTCCTGCCCCGCCCATTTTTGACCCGGGGGCCACCATTTGAAGGAATCTGAAACATCGTTAACTATCGATCATTCATATCAAGCTTCGTCGAAATCGGCCTGGCGGTTCGTCAGAAAAAGATTTTTTGAGATGATCATCATTTTAACAAAAATGAAAAGGCTTGATCCACTGACCATTACTGTGAAGTTTGGCCAATATTGGCCAAGTGGTTCACGAGAAGAAAACGTTTGTAATCTATATTGAAAGAACGACCTTTTGATCTTTCGGCGGCCATCTCGGATGACTTAATTACCTGATTTCGACAAATAAAAGCTCCAGAGTGACCGTCTCGTCGATACCTTCGATTTGATGTAAGACATGACCATATTCGGTCAAATGTGACATTTGACACCTACTTGACCGCTCCTGCCCCGCCCATTTTTGACCCGAGGCCCACTATTTGAAGGAATCTGAACTAGCGTTAACTATCAATCATTCATACCAAGTTTCGTAAAAATCGGCCTGGCAGTTAACGAGAAGAAGATTTTTTAAGAATTTGACCTACTTTTCAACAGCGGCCATCTTTGATTTCGCGATGACCACCATTTAAACAAAAATGAAAATGCTTGACCCAATAACCATTACCGTGAAGTTTGGCCAATATCGGCCAAGCGATTCACGAGAACAAGACGTTTGAAACCTTTATTAAAAGAACGACCCTTTGACCTTTCGGCGGCCATCTTGGATGACATGACCATCCAATTTCGACAAAAAATGTACCAGACCGATCGCCTCTTTGATACCTTCGATTTGATATAGACATGACCATATTCAGTCAAAAATAAAATTTGACCCCAATTTGACCCCACAGGCCACGCCCATTTTTGACCCCGGGGTCACCATTTTAACAACTTTGAAAGAGCATTGTACACCGCTCATTCCTACCAAGTTTCGTCGAAATCCGACTAGCGGTTCATGAGAAGAAGATTTTTTAAGAAGTTATGCTATTTTTAGACGGCGGCCATTTTGGATTAGCAATGACCTCTATTTAACAAGTCTGAACAAGCTTCACCCATGGACCATAACGTTTAAGTTTGGCTACCATCGGCCAAGCGGTTCATGAGAAGAAGAATTTTGAAATCTCTAATAAAAGAACGACCTTTTGACATTTCGGCGGCCATCTTGGATGACATAGCCATCCGATTTCGATAAAAAATGCAACAGAGTGATCGCCTCGTTGATACCTTCGGTTTGGTATATGACATGACCATATTCGGTCAAAAATAAAATTTGACTCCAATTTGACCCCACAGGCCACGCATATTTTTTACCCCGGGGTCACTATTTTAACAACTTTGAAAGAGCATTGTACATCGATCATTCATACCAAGTTTTGTCTAAATCCTGTTGGCGGTTCTTGAGAAGAAGATTTTTGAAGAATGTGTGCTATCTTCAGACGGCGGCCATCTTGGATTACGTACTGACGTCATTTTAACACTTTTGTAACCCCCCTACCCCTACCTAAGGACCATGACCATGAAGTTTGGTGACAATAGACCGAGGAGAAGACGTTTCAAAATGTTCACGGATGACGGACGGACGGACGGACGGACACATTGCGGTAACAATAGCTCACATGAGCTTCGCTCAACAACAATGGTGGTGTCGAACCCACAACCCTCAACGAAAGATTAATAAAACGAGAAATGCGTCTGTCGAACGCGGATGCCACCTGCAGCATATTTGAGAAACTGTGACAAAGTGGTTAACCGAAAAGTGTGACGGACGGACGGACAGACAGACAGACAGACGGACAGACGGATGGACGGACGGAAAAACGGACAGACGGACAGACGGACGGTCCAAACACTATATGCCACCCGTTTCTTCGAAACCCGGTGGCATAAAAAAAGATAACCGTAACCACTACGCTACATGCATCAGATACGAAATGCAACAGATACGAAATGTATGTCTTGGTCACAGGTCGATATAGGTGCACGCATGTATAACGATGCGTGTATGTTCTCAAATTAGACAATGAAATGAGAGGTTCATTGTTAATACAGTATCCTGTTCTCTGGTATTTTCCTGCGTCTAAAGGTGCATGCCCACTCAGTAGGCACAACATGTTCTTTATAGGAATTAAATAAGTGTATACTTGTGTCACGATTCCACCAGTTCTAAAAATTACATGTGCCCGCTATACAGATATATACTAATTTAGTAATATATATTTTACTGATAGTGACTCGCTGTGGTATCAGGCTATTTTCATATGCAAATGAGGCATGATATTTTTTTAATTATGTATACCTTATTATTTATTTATTTGATCTTGGGCTCCTGGTCAACCTGGTTATGGTATACAATGAAAATATGGATGGTGATCAATATGTATATGAAGTTTCAAGTTGATATCCCAAGCAGTCACAGAGATATAGCAATTTGAAAAACTGTAACGCAAAACTCGGAGGGTAACTGTATACGGTACATGTAACTATATGCTCCCCCGAAAATTTTCCGGGAGCATAATAATTACGAGTGCCCGCTATACAGATATAATAATTAAGTAATATTTATTTTACTGAGAGTGACTCGCGGTGGTATCAGGCTATTTTCATATGCAAATGAGGCATGATATTTTTTTTAATTATTTATACTAATTAAATGTGTTACCTGAACAAATATTTTCAACAGATCGACAGTATGATCATTACACATCAAACAATAAATACAGAACATATATAATAATGTCCGTTAACATGTTAAGGAAGCACGGTTACCGCCCCTGATATCAATATGGAAATTTACGTCTGATAAACAATGTATAATAATGCCACTAAATACAAGGGGCTGTGTGAGAGTTGAACTGGTAGAACTGCTGGAATAGTGACACAAGTATACACTTACTTAATTCCTATAAAGAACTATTGTGCCTACTGAGTGGAAATGTACCTTTAATATCATAGCAAAAATGTACTTTCCATATAAAATAGAAATTTGATGGAATTTCATCAAATAATTAGGGCCCCGCCGAGAATCGGCGCTGCCCTATAGGTTTCGCCTGTCTGTCCGTCTGTCCGTCTGTCTGTCCGTTTATTTTTTTTAGTTTCTCAAATCACCTATAATTTCTGTTCACCTTCAGCTAATATTTTCATATTGCACACATGCATTACTTAGTAACGATACATCCTTCCACATTAATACCATTACCATCGCTACTGATCGTACGTCCGTCCGTCTGTCTGTCTGTTTATTTATTTGAAAGTTTTTGCAAGAGTTTCTCAAATAGGGACCCTAGCTAAGCGCGTCTGCAGACCACATGTTCTAGTTTATTTGGGGGATGGTGACTATTTATTATTGAGGAAAAAGCACTTACATTTAAATATTTTTAAGATTTAATATGTTTAACAGTTTGTCGTCTGCAAAACGTGGAACAGACAGTAGATGCACTCTGGGTGTTTCATAGACTGACTGGCGAACAGTGCATGCCCTGATCAGACTGCGCGGATGCGCAGGCTGATCTGGGGCCTGGGGCTGCACTGGTCGCAAAACCCATAAACCGCATTTCTCCAATCACAGTCACAGATTGGACCAACTGCTAATTAGAAACAAAACAAACTATTCATATAAAAAAAAAAAAAAGTCAACTTTGTTTTAATCTCGCAGATTAAACACTTTGACCATATTTGTCTTGACCTCAGCAACATAGAGGGTGTTGTCCACGTGGTTATAACAGATAGCCTGTGGCAGCAGCACCTCTCCTTGACAGAGCACATCTATCTGGTTATATTCTGGGGACACGTGGTGGATTTTACCACACACCCGCCCACAAACATAAAAGCTGCCATCTCGGTGTTTGGTTATTCCATGTGGCACCGTCAGGTTGTCGGCCGTATATTTCCCCACCACCTCGCCATCAAGTGTCAGACAGGTTACACCGCGGTCATGGGATACGCACAGTGTGTCGTCGGTGAGACGTCGTACGTACCATGTAGAACCACCAGGACTTGTCCATATCGTGGCCACACTCTGGCCCAACATATCCAGCTTCACTATCTGACCTGGTTTATCCCGTGTACAGGCCACCAGTTTGTCTCCACAGGCAACCACGCTCCAACATTGTACTGCAGTCTGTATCACCCGCCCCTGGGTCAGGGTGTCCGACACGGACAGAACCTGGACGGTGTTGTTGAATGGCATACTGACCACTATCTCCTCCCCGCTGACCGCGGTAATGTCGGTTGGTGAGAACTGTAGTTGGACACGAACCGCCAGCGTGTGGTCCGTGTTGTAGAGTTTCACTGCACTATTCCACACATCACTCACCACAAGCCTGCCATCAGCCAGGATGTCCATACCCCAGATACCACATGTCTCACTGTCTGTAGGTGTCTTGGTGTTGATTTCAGCGCACACATACGGGTAGCTTTCTGTAACTAATTTCCCGATGGTGCCCGCATTACTCAGCTCACGGAATAACTTTCTGTTTTTCTTAAACATGCACGGCTTCACGGACATGGAATTCCGGAGTTTGGAAATTGATTTATCGCAGGAATTCACTATTGATTCAGCTTTTTTGAGTAAGAGAAAAAGGCTATTCTCGTTAACAGCCTGTATTTTATTTGTGATGTCCGAGTGTAAAGATTTTATGATGTCGAGATGGCCCTTGCTCGAAATCTGGGCAGACTTCAGTTGTTTTATTACGGTGTCTACGTACTTCTGTTTGGTCAGTTCTGCCTCTGCTGCATGGCGGTCAATAATGGCCACCAACTCATCACGATATGCCTGCACGGCCTGTGTGTATTCCACGCTGGCTTTCTGCATGTCATCTATTAAGTGGAACGTTTGCAGTTCGATACTGTATAACTTGCATGTCAGTTCATTTAAATAATTCAGTTTATCTTTGCATTCCTGCGAGTCAGCTATGCCCTTCGTGATGTCGGGTATGTAGTTCACCTCGGGACAGCTTCTGTGGTCTACCATCACGTACGCCATGCATCCTGTTTGGTTGTGAGACTTACAATAATATTCTGTTACCTTAGCAGCGTGCATAGGGCATGTGTCGGTCAAGTTAGCAGCTCTCCGATGGCGTCGCCCAGAAACTTCCATAGCTCACACTTTAAAGGTTACAGTTACGGTTACACTTTAAAGGTTACAGTTACACTATACTGTTACAGATACACTTCAAGGTGACAGTTACGGTTACACTTTAAAGGTTACAGTTACACATTAAAGTTTACATGTTAAATCTCACAGTCACAGTTACTGTTAGGTTTACACTTCTTTATTAAAAGGTTACAGTTTACACTTGTTTTGTGCCAAACACGGTGGACTTTGTCAACACACAATGTAACGTATGAATATTTCAAAACGAATTCACTCACTTTCCTGTCCGAATCTTCAATAGGTCACATTGATGTCACACACACTGATGTAACACTAATGTCACAGTTAACCTAGCTTGTATACACTTTCAAATTGCTTCTGTCACAATTTCCCATTTCTGGTCAAACGCATATGTTGTGACCACTCATTTGAACCGTCTCATTGAGACGGTTCAAATGAGTGGTCACAACATATACATTCAATGAGAAAAACTGAAGATAGTAACAGTAATGTCTCAAAATGTTCATACGCCTAAATTGTATTTTGAAAGTAACAAGTTAAATCCTGTACTAACGAGCGTCAAACTTCAAAATATTCCGACAGTTCATGTGTAGACATGTCACTCACTTTTTGTCACTGTTTGTTGTTGAAGAAATTCATAAATCCTAACGACTTATCTTCCCCCTCGTCTTCGTATTTAGGAAATACGTTCAAATCGCCCAGAGTTTATGAATACATGTATTAAGAAGTATATTCACATATTAGTTTTTAATTTGACATTGCCGTCGACCACTGCAAAGAATAATCTGATCAGTTTGTAAATGACCCGTATGTTGTATGTCGTCAATATGAAATATATCACAATACACCTGACCCAGTGTCCTAGATAAAGCTATAAATAGTTTACTAGGAAAGTAATTATATTGCTTATTTTCTAGTTTCCATTTTTCTCATCAAAAACATGTTTGACGGGATTTTAGAATCATTTCCATGCTCTTATTTATCGGGAAAGAATTGATTTGATTTAATGATTTGATTTAATGGTGTTTAACGGCCTGTCAACAGTTAAGGTAAGTTTAGGCCGGGTTAACAGGGTCGAATCCCGTATGTTACCTGTTGTGATGTGGATAATAAGCCCCATTTCTCCAGTCAGAGCCACATATGAGTCTGCGGTTTATTCTACTATATACTTTCATGGACTGTGATAAACAGGGGAGATAATCTAGTAATTCAATTCAGCGACAGTTTCAGGAAGTGCAATTTGTGAATCATAACACTCACTTTTTAGCTGTAAAATTATAATACATTGTGTGATACAACAGATAGAAATATGTTTCCATTCCAGACATTCCAGTTGAATTGATTTAAATAAATTGAACAAGTGCATTGTTATCACTAAGCTGATCCCCTCTCTTCCGTCTTGATAAGCCGCCTTCATAATACTAATAATCAACAATATAAAAGTGACCTTGACCCCTGAAAAGAAAAAAAAACAAACTGATATGGCCGAATTAGCTCAGTAGGTAGAGCGTTGGACTGTGGATCGGGAGACCCCGGGTTCGATTCCCACCTCTGCAGCTGCGAATGGTCGATTCGGCTAGACAACTTCGTGCTAGCCTAGTCCTATCGGAGGGGGACTTAAATGGTCAGTCCCGACATGCAAGGTCGTTAAATCAAAGCATTTACATTTTCAAAAAAAAATAAAAATGTTAACGCAAATTTAACAAGAGTGTTGAAGGCATATCGAGGCATCTCCCCTCAATAAGTCATCCGACATTTTTGAAAATTAATAAAGTTCCTCGTTTTCCCAAGATAGACATGTGCACATGTGCGCGATCCATCAAGTAGAATATATTAATGAATACTGTATGGATACAGTCGCATAGTCATAGGCATGCGTTTGTTGGCTAATTGTCGCATTTGCATGTCAGCTTTCGATGTTGTAAACATCAAGTCAATGAAATACCGTAATACATTTAACCCTGTCAACCCTAAATAATTGGAATGGATTTGCACATGTTTATTTTCCTACCAATTCAATCGTCACAAAATGATTTTCAGACGAGTCTATTTACGAACAAGATACGAAACAAAGCCACGAATGCCGGGGTTTCTTCAATGTATAGACAATTAGATAACATATATTTGGCTATTAATTATATTATGACCACAATTGAAAGTGACAACTGTCAGTGGCCTCAGATGGCAAAAAGGCCAGTGTATGAGAAAACCTACATGCAGTTGCAGGCTGGCATACATGTATTAGTACAAGATACGAGTGAACATATGTGCTGATGAGTGTTGTCCAATTTAACATTAAAAATGTATAAAGGCTAAATAGGTTAAGGTAAAAAAACAAAGAGGGACCCAATTGGCATGTGTCTCTCACCTGGTTTACGGACGATAACTGTGACGTTTGATAACGATCTACATTCCTTGTTAGAAGCGAGAATGCATGGATGGAATGGCGAACAGTGCAGATCGTGATCAGACTGTGTGGATGCACAGGCTGATCTGGATCTACACTGGTCGCAGAAGTCATAATCACCATTTATCCAGTCACAGCCACATATATGACAAATATTTATTTAACCAAGTGAGCTGATTATCAAATAATCAAATCAATTTAATTGGCATTAAAGATACACACAATATTATTTTAGGCGAATAAACATTTGAAACATGTACCGATGAAGTGCGAAGTTAAACGAGAAACGTGCTACATGAAGATTCCTATCTTCGTTCCACTAGTCCACGAGATAATGGGAGCAGGGTGACAAACTGTGTATTGTCTTCCTCTTTCGAGGTTACAGGATACCAAATGGTGCGAAATCGCAAAAATAGTCTGGTATAAAAAAATAGTGCGGGTGTTTTGAGGTCACAGACACCGTTTTCTTGCAAATCTTGATCCATTACTACCCAGTTTCACTTGAGGAACATTTTGGGGTGCTTTTAACACCAGTTTTCAGCATATTTGTAGCATTTAAAAGAAAACACTGAACCTGTTGGTCACGTGATGTAAATAGAGTTTCCGTGGCCAAAATATGTAAACAATATTGAAGGATATGACAAGGTTGGATTTTTCTTTCTTAGGAGTAAGTGAACCTATTGTTTAGTTCATGCAGAACCAGTACAAACTGGCTGCAGGTCATGCAGTAGTATATAGGGAGTTAAAATTATACCACCAACCTACATAGTGTCCCTACACTCCCTTTACAGTCCAACACCCCTCGAATTTGTGCATAAACTGAATAGACAAAAATTGCGGACCACCTATAGAATACAGAGCCAAGTTAGACAACTGTGTACTTTCTAAAGCGGGTCGTCCTTGTCTCTCTTATACCATACAGTCGTTTGGTCAGATTAATTAATTAAATAATTATTATATAGAAAACATATTATTTAATTAATTAATTATTTAAAACTGAACACCCCCTATTATTATATAGAAAACATAATAATTAATTAATTAAATAATTAAATAATTAATTAATTAAAAAAAAGTATATTTGCTAACATATATATGGTATTGATGCTGCTCCCGAATTCAATTCGCGAATTGGGGGTGGTGTTGTAACTTTTCCCCCCACTTTATCTCCCAGTTTTAACCTAAATTTATCCCAATCAGTATTCTCAATCTTGGGAAGGGTGGCGCGCGCCTTAATTCTAATAGTATTTTATCCTCATATCGAGACATCTCCTCCACCACCGACTCAAATTCAGTGTCTGATATATTGTTATCGGCCAACGCTTTGGACATGATAACGTCGATGCTATTTTTCTTAGACCTTGCGAGAACCGATATTCTGTCGTGCTTTCTACTTTTATTTTCGAATTTTCTCCCCACTACTCTAAACGCCATACACAGCAGTCCTGCCCCCAGTGGCTACACCACTCAAACCCGCGGCAATGGGAATTGCCACGACTGTAGACAATAATGCAGTGGTTCCGGCCCCACCCATTATAGAAATTTCTGCCAGCACGGTGCTCACCACCTCACCCCCTCCACTATGTTTGCCGCTCGTCTATATTTTTTAGTATTTACCCTCCGAGTTTCCCACTCTCGTTTTAGAATATCCTGTATTTCGACGATATTTTCCAACCTAAAATCTGAACTTCTTTCGCCAAAAACAATCGAGATTGGAAGCGTGCTCGGAAGCGGTGATTCGTTCTCCATTTTGTTAAAATGATTAAATTTTACAAATCAAGTTCAATCAACAATGTTACAACAGTGGAAGAACTCGCTGGCTCAGCGATTTTCGTAACAAAGTTAATAACACTACCTTCGGAAAGTCTAATTGGAGCGTCACCGGCGAACAAAACCACCGCCCAACTATCTCCAACGAGTTTAGTGACTCCAATCGCCCGTTCTTCACCATCCAGTAAGAGCTTTACCATGACCGCGCCCACAGGTTTACTCCTAGCATTAACCGAACAGACCGCCATTCGTATAAGTGAACCTGGAGATGCCATGACGTATCCACCATATATATTGTTCGCTTTGGCACCAAATGAATATTCATACGCCCCCTCATTCAATGCGCCCCGCTTCTCAGCCCAAACTGTTATGACACGTTTTTGTTGTTGCAATAAATTAAACTGCTCTACAGATGTGTTCAACAACGCGGCAAGTCCCCCGATAGCGGTATTGGCCTCAGCACGAACCTTTTCAGATGTATCCTCAAGTGCTTTGTGAGCGGCTATACGAACTCGATTTATTTTCTCATCCATCCCAACAAGTGATTCATCAACGGCGCGGATTGATTCAACCACTCGGGCTCCTAATCCCGCAATCCCCGTCCGATCCTCTGAGCGCAACAACACCCCATACGCCTCCGTAAGGTCCGCCTGGTGGTCTTCTCGGGCTTTCTCAATACCCGTTCGGACTCACTCAACCCCCAACCGGACCTCTTCCCGAAATTCGGTTATTTTCCCGCCTAGTTCGTTTCGTTCTGTATGTGTTTCACGAGTTTGTGTAGTCACAGCCAGGGCAAATACTCTAAGTTGTGTCAAGGGACATAATTATTCACCACTTTCAAAATGACTGACAACACTTGTGGAAATGAAACTGCTGTATATGTGGTCATTATTTTGTAACAGATTGAAATCTTACCTTAATATTTGGTCAGATTGCCTTTCATCCTAACTACTTCTGACAGGACGTGTTGGAATGGACTGGTATAGCTTTCTAACATAGTCTTGTTGGATGTTTTCCCAGACACGTCGAACAGCACAAATGAGCTCGGAGTTGGTGTGAATATTTGCTGCAGAAGGTTCTATGTCTCTTTTTAATTTCAGCCAAATATTTTCTATAGGATTTTATGTCTGGTGACTGTGCTGGCCACGTTGTGTTGTTTATGTGTTTGTTTCTATATATTCTTTCACTGAACGGGCCCTGTGGGCAGGGGCATTGTCATCCATAAATATATAGTCGTTACCATGGAAATGGCGTGCAACAACTGGCCACAAATTATCGTCAAGTATTTCAATATATTTTAGTAGCATTTATGTTACTTTCTACTTGTGTTAATGTTCCGACACCTTCATAACAAATACATCCCCACACCATCAAACTGACTCGCCCCCTTGGAGGTTCGTTCACAAGCTGGGGGTCGTTGACTTCAGAGCCCTTTCTCCAGATAAGCACACGGTTATTTGCACCAATTACAATTTGACTTTTCATCACTAAATATCCACTTGCTCCAGTGTTCATCAACTGTCCATTTCCTTCTTTCTTTAGCCCACGTCACACGCTTTTTCTTGTTGGCATGCCTCACCACCACCCGTTTCTTGGCAACACGTCGCTTATACCCCAGATCATGGATTTTTCTCTGCAGAGTTTTAGTACAGAAAGTATGGTCCTTACTCTCATTAATTATGCTGGTAATATCCTGGAGTGATCTCCTTCTGTTCTGTTTCACAACACGAGAAAGTTGATTGCTATCCCTGTCTGTGAACAATTTCTCCATGCCTCTTCCTGGTCTATTTTCTACAGTTCCAAATTCTTTATATTTCTTTATTATGCTCTTAATAGTGGACCGTGGTATATTAAATATTCTTGCCAATTCTGACTGATTTTGGCCAGACACATAAAAATTATGATTAATTTTCTAACTTCACTACACAATTCTTTTTGTTTGGAAGCCATTAATCAAACGCAGTGTTACCCATGGTTACAGGAAGTGCACAGCTTCCATTTTTATGTCATGTGATCAGTTAATTATGATGTCATAATATGATGTCATAATATGATGTCATTTAGACTTCCTGTTGCATGTCTATAAATAGCACACAGTGCATTTGCACTGACAGGGTAACCCAATTTAGACAATTTGGTAACAGGGTGGTGAATAATTATGTCCCTTGACTGTAGACTCTTGTGAATATCGTCCGTGGCCGCCGATATAGTTCTATTGATCAGTGATATGTTTTTTCCGGTAGTTAAAAAGTCGCTCTCTGTCGGGATGAATCCCCCTTCTGCCGGTTCCAAATTCTTTGAATTTATATCTGTCACCCAATCGCGATTGGAATTGGAAGAACTACCTGGTCCGTATATACTCATTTTCAATAATATTGATGATTCTATTACGAACATGCGTTTAATTCTAATTTTCTTAAAATTAATTCATTTGAAATTTCTAGGACGACCGAAATCGGGTAATAGTTCTTCAACTCTCGCGCTTGATCATCAATAATAGAGACCGTAAATTCGTGGATATGTCCCGATTCTAAAACTTTCATCTCGGGGCATGGGAAGTCTAAGGTCACAGTCTCCCCAAAGAAACAATCACTGGCTTGCACGGTTTTCAGTAATGTGCTGGGAGATCCGTCTACCGTGTTGTACGATGTGTTCACCCGATCCAGGTGCACCCTGAGAGTTTTCGTGAAGGCGAAGTCCACCGGAACGTCCCCGATGTGCTCACCCGGGGCAAAGAATCCTTTATTTGCGGAGTATGTCTCTCTAAAACCGAGTCTAGTACCTAACGCCGGGGAGACCATTACCTTACTATCTGGGCCGATGGTCATTGTTGTGAGCACAGTAACCTTCGAGATTGTGAGGTTGAATCTACCGTCAAGCTCTGAGGTGACAAAATCGTTGAGCTGTCTAAAACTCCACAGTCCGGGAGGCAGCTTTACCCCTACTTGTTGTCCATCCTTCACATAGTAAAGCCTTTCGCGCTCCCCCAAGTTTCGCCACCCAACCGTGAAGGTGATTGATCTAAGGCCTACCCTGCGTTTTTCGCAGCAGTTGTCGATTGACTTTTGAAGTTCACAACTGTCTTTTTGAACATTAGTGATAGTAGCAAACATAATAATATCTTTCAATGGATACATAAGCATTTAGCTTTAATTCAAATACAAAGTACGCGGTCGGTGGGGTATATGACACTAAGGCTCCCCGGATGGTGCACCCCACTATCCAAGTTAGTGGTGGAAAAGGCTTTCAAACCAACTTTCCCGACATCTTTGAACAATATAGGCTGCCCAAGATTACTACCATGGAGGCCGTGAACGGGTGGAAAGCAACACCGATGCAGTTTTGGCAGAATCAGCTCAACTTCGCCGTATGGTGCGCAACAGCCGGATGTGGGGTTTCCTCTCAGGATGATCTGGCCGCGGAGGATCCCTTCTTGAGGGCCGTTTACAACTTTCCATAACGGGAACGTGAACGCGAATATCATCAAGCGCACCGCGCATGGAACTGATTTCATAAAACCCCCAATCCAATCACGTTCATCCAATCTAGATAGGGAGTTGAGGGAAGAACAACAGCTGCAATAGGACTTGATGCACCAGCAAGTTCCTTCGGAACTACAACCCACGAGGAGGAGAAATTAAGGCTCGTCGTCGCCCTCGTGGTGATCGGACTACTCGCGCTTTGGTTTTAGGAACTCTCGGGCGGAGAATAGTAGGAGACCGGCGATCGCCACGATTAAAGCCCAAGCATTCTCGGCGAGCCATACGGCCGTTTTTGATAATATAGATAACAAGTAGAAGACGACACCCCTGATCAGCCCAGGCAGCACGGCAGCCGCCTTTCCAGCTAATTTAGCCAGGAGACTGGCGAGGGCTTTTATATGATTTTTTACCCACTCCTTGGCTCCGCCGGATGGCGCGGGTGCTGGCGCGGGTGCAGCCGCCGCACCACCAGTGAAAACTAGAACTATGGTCGATATGGTCATGCCGAGAGCTGTGAGGATGCTTGCTATCGTGACACCCTGCTCTCTGAACAGAGTGCGAAGACGCTCACCGAGTGTCGTCTCCTCGTGCAGAACCCCCGAGATTGTTTCGCGGATCCGACTTATTTGGGTGCGGAGATGCAGCCTCCAAGCGAGCTGCTCTTTCATCCCGCAACGACCACAGGCGTTCGGTGATTCGCTCGGTATATTCTCTATCGCCACGGGCTTCCTCCAGTTTCATTTCTTCTAGCGTGATATGTTCATCCAGCGCCGTGAGTTTGGCGAGGTTATGGACCAATTCGCCCCGGACTGTTTGCATAGCTTTATCGAGTCCCCGGAGTTCGCGAAGAGGTAACGGTGAGTCATCCATCGTGCTGAGTATTCCATCTATCTCGCTTTCACTGAGGTCCATTGTGCGAATAGCGTCGGTGGCTACACGAGGGACCTCGCTGAGCTCGACAGTTTCTATCGCGGCGGCTGTCTTCGCCATCGTTTCGTCGGTAGACTGTAGGGTCTCTACAGCGCGGGCCGGCATAATTGTTTTACCCCTCTTCCAATCTACGAATCCGAGTTCATCCCTTATGATTTCGCCACCGCCCCGGTTTCCGGCAATGGTGCTCAGCGATAGGGGTTCTCCGGTCCTCATGTTGATGATTGGGACATTTGATGCTTTTAGTCGCAACCTACCGCGCAGATCCAATTTGAATTTGGAGTAGTCGCGACAACGCGATCGCGGCCGCTTACGGCAACCGCTTCTACATCCCACTCGACTTTGAGTTGCTGGAGAGTCACATGCCCTACTATCAGAGCGTTTTGGCTGACCGCCTCGAATACGAACTAACGACTACGGCCGAGTTCTCATAGCCACCGACCTGGCATCGACGTATACGATCGACAATGTTTCGCTGGAGTACGACATGGTCACGATGCCCGAACTCGGGCGATTGATCAGAACACAGTACGCCAGGCCCGTTGCCATACTTTACGACCGAGTTCTTCGCCACCACAAGATGACGAAAGACAAAAGCGACACATTGTGGAATATTAATGCCCGCTTGATGAAAGGTATACTGATGCTGTTCGAGGAGGGTCGGTTCGCGCTCGGGGCTAGAAAAAGCGACAAATTTTATAACCCCAACATCACAAAGGTAGAGGTGACGATCGAGGGAGTCCCCAATCAACTATACAGCGCGGGCCTTCGCGCGTACCAACAGTGGGACGAAGCCAGAAAGCAGTTTGCTGCCGGCTCTAAGCGCTCCCCGGAGGTTGCCGCGGTTGCCAAAGACCTGCAGCTCTCGGACGTCTCCCTCGCGGAGTTCCTGACTTCCAAGTACGCGCTATGGCTAGACATGCGAGCCAGCGACGACGACCAAATGCACGGTAGTGGACGCCATGTTGAGAACGCTAGCGAGGGTGTGACGATCCAGATAACCAAAGAGGCGGATGTAGCTGGGCCATTGAACGTGTACTTATATATAATTACAGACGCACAACTCAACATCGAAGATGGCCGATACGTCTCAGCACTCTACTAAATCTCTACCTTCAAACAAAGTTTGTGATGCCCACTCTGCCATAATATGTGGGCAGACAGGATGCGGAAAAACGATTTTCATCCTGGACTTGCTCGAGGGCTCCTACCGCGGTGCCTTTCGACACATTGTCATCCTGTGTCCCACTGTGCGGCACAACGAGACTAATCAGCGGCGACCGTGGATATGGACCGACCCTGAGGTATACGTCATTAACCCCGGCGACAGGCTTCACGATTGGCTGCTTGGTTTATACCAAAGATTCCAGGGAGAGCCCACCCTATACGTGATTGATGACTGCTCGGCAAAGGCGGCGATGACCAAAAAGAAGGACATGCTCTCCGAGCTCGCATTTTCTGGCCGCCATACGGGGCAAAGCGTTTGGATCTCCACTCAAAAGTACAACGCCGTCCTCAAGGTTCTGCGCGAGCAAACGAAATGTGTCGCCCTCTTTCACTGCAAGGACCGAGACTCATTCGATGACTGTCTTCGAGAGAACGACGTTATCCCAACGCACGAGGAGCGCCTGGTGGTTCGACAGATGCTTTCGGAAACTAAGTACGCCAAGCTTCTGTTAAAGACAGATCAACCCACAAATTATGAAGTTATCAATTAATTACTGAATATTTACTAATATCTACTAATATTTACTAATATCTACTAATATCTACTAATATCTACTAAATATTACTGAATTATTACTGAATTATTACTGAATTACTGAATTATTTACTAAATAATCTACTAAATATTACTGAATTATTACTGAATTATTACTGAAGTTGCTGTTACTCATAATTAATTTTATAATTTTCTTAAAATTAATCACAAACAGTTTGATGTTAGACTTATGAGACTAGTCAGAATAGTACTAATTATTAAAAATAAAATAATGAACTGCGACGAACTTCTCGATCAGCTAATGGAAGAAACAGTCGCTGCGACTGCCGGCACGACTACCGACATGGTATCTTTCCTGAAAGATGGCCTGACTGCCGACAAGGGCCTGAAAGATGGCCCGGCTGCCAATACGGTATCTTTCCTGAAAGAAAATGAAAACACGACGCGACGCGATCGGCTAGCTGCGCTGGTTGCTGGGGGGCAATCGGAGCAGTATTTCGGTAGACGTCTCTCAGTTTGTCAGGTGGATAAAATGTCAGATGCGGAGGTAGATAAAATGTATACGAATCTAAATTGGGGGCAGAGATGACGAACACTGTTGGGGCGGCGGCTATTAATTTGTACGCTACCGCTGTCAGTGCAATTCTCCCTATATCTGACATCGCGGGGTTGATTAGTGATTTAGAGACTGACCCTTTTGTAGGATACACTCTTAGAACAGCCTGCTGCTCAATTTATCACAAGTTTGGAATGTACTTAGCTCCGCTGACAACCGCGTTGACCACGGCTAAACACTGTCAATTTGGACATATATGCCCACGAACTATAAGCTCAGAAAATGATGACACAAGACGCACCTGCGAGAGTGACGGAACAGCAATCCCCGATTGCACTTCCAACTCCGATTGATTCTCCAACTCCGCTCCCGAGCACGTTGGGGGAACTATCCCCAATTGCACGACACAAAAACCCAAAAAGACAGGCAGCAGGGCGGGCAGCGACTTCCACCCGAAAAGCTAAACAAGATGAAATACTCGCCGAGCTTCGAGAGGCCAAACAGTCGTTATCTGTTCCGGCCGCTCCTGAGCTGGAGCCCCAATCACAATTGGAGTTGGGGACAGAAACAGCAAAACACCCGAAGACAGCTGCGGTTCAATCTCCGCCGGAATCCCCGATTGCTGTAGCTCCTACCCCCTATTACATAAAAATCATCCCTGGGTTGTTGGTGGTGGTCTGGCAGTTGTGGGCACCCTGTGTGTGTGGAACTACCTTTCGAAACAACCCCCAACCGCATATGTGCAGTTGGAGTCGGTTCCGAAGAAAGTTACGAAACCGATTGCGCCCCATTTAAACATTAATCGCGATCCCTTTTATATGCAATAATTATAGTTATCAACAATGGCTGAAAACGATTGTAAAATGATAGTGAATGCGCTTTATCACGCCGTGGTGATATCGGGTCTCAGTATCGGGTTAGCTCGACTATCAAAGATGGCCTTCGGAAGGCCATCTCCCAAATTGAACATGACTGTGAGAGATGTAGGGCTCGTGACCTTAGATGTAGCGGCCGCAGTTTGGACCCGAGATTATCTAATTAAAGCTTGAATTCTACCTGCTAATATATGGAAATAAATGGCTTCGATCGGACTAATGATAGGTGGTGCGGTGTTCAGCGCAGTGGCGTTCGGTGGTAGCAACTATTTCTTCTCGTTAATAGGAAAAAACTCGGACGTGGATGAGGAGCGCAAACGTCACGATTTAGCTGTAGAACAACTCAATAGCGCAAAGGAAGCACGTTCGCAAATACGAACCACCCGTCTGGACTGGATCAACGAAGATCTTCGACGCGAGAATCACGCCACGCAAACTTTCCGGAACGTTGACGAATCCAATTATCGCGCTGCTGGATTCCGAGCCCCAACTTTCAGATTTCTATGTACCGTCAGAGGCCCAAAAAGACCGCGAAATCGCGTTCATCGTCGTGGGGATGGATGCGACGGGTCTCGTCAGCTACTATATTGGAAAAGCAATAAGCAAAAGCAATAAGCAATAATTAATTTAAAAAACGTTTTTAAATAATATATATATATATATAAATATAGAACGATGTTATTTGACGAGCTTTATTACGCTTTGATCGATGTAGGCTACATGGCCCTTAAACACTGTTTAGCTGGTGCAAAGGGACTGATCCGTCTGGCCCAAGACTCTCTACAGACGTGGCGTGAGGATGAAAAAGCGGCCACCCTTTTCGCAAAGCGGATGTTAGATTCCCCCGAGTTCCCACTCCTGAGCTGTAACTTAACCAGTGGCTGCAGCGAAACTTCCAACAACGGTTTAGTATCGACGACGCCTTTACCGGACGATCTGGCGAGGGCATGTTGGAGACTGTTCGACCTACTAGAATACCTCTCATACAATGGACACGCGCAAGATTGATACCAAACTATCGGTTCGCCTAGCGCGCAAGTTAGCGAACACATACCAACCTGCGGCTACTGGAAGGGGCTCGCGGCCATCAATAACCTCGCGGCGGCGACCAAGGTTTCCGAAAACGCCGAACGGAATGGCTCAAGAAGCAGGCCATCTGGCAGATCTATTTGCCCGCGCCTCACAATATTACGCGGCCGAAATTCGAAACGCCGGTGCCGAACGAAGTCCACCAAGCTGACCTCCTGTTTCTCCCTCACGATCGCGTCGGTCGCAAGACGTACAAGTACGCACTGACAATCGTTGACGTAGCGAGTCGGTATAAGGGGGCTGAGCCGCTGGCCACTAAAGAGTCTAAGGAGGTGGCCGAGGATCTTTCCCGAATATATAAGAGGAGTCCTCTCAAATGGCCGAATCTTCTCCAGGTCGATCCCGGCCGCGAGTTCATGGGCGCGGTCTCCCATCTATTGACTAAACACGACGTTTCTGTTAGACGCGGCCGCGTCAACATCCACAGGGACCAGGGGATCGTGGAGCGGTTCAATCGAACCCTGGCTGAGAGGCTGTTCGGACACCAATATGCCAAAGAGCTTGTAGACCCTCATTCGCGATCGACCGAGTGGGTTACCCGGCTGCCCGCTGTGGTCTCGGCACTGAACGGTGAGGTGACCAGATTGATCGGTAAGAAGCCTGTAGATGCAATCAAGGCGAAAACGGTATCTCACAAACCATCTGCCGTCTCGCGCGGGCGACCTGTTGGTTTGGCGGAGAAACGGCTTCCATCGGATGTTGCCGTCCGGTACCTCTACCAACCGGGAGATCTCGAGGGTGGTCGCCGCCGCGCGACTGATCCCGTGTGGTCTCTCAAAGTATATCATCTAGATCGATCTATTACCAAACACGACGAGCCCGTGCTCTACTATTTGGATGATGGTCCATCGCGCGGGTTTGCCTTCTGACACCCAGCTGTCTCCGGATGGCGTTCTCATCCGCTGATTTCCACACTCCCAGCGCCAATCAGACCAATAGAGTTGATGTTTATAGGTGATGGTTTTTCTAGTTAAATTTCTCAAAATTTAAATTACATAGTAACACCCTCCTCTTATCGTAGTACGCGGATAGTCCCAAATTTGTCTGCGAGTAAGTCTTCATGACTCCACTGTTCATTCTGAAACCCCTGTTTTGTCTTCTTCTTCCCGACTTCCTTTTTCGGGAACTTTTTCGACAATATAACACTTGCTAGACAAGGCAATCGCTCGGTGTCCGCGGAACTCCATCTTGAAGAGTCCTGGCTCGCGGTTGCTCCACTTGTCCCAAGATATCCAATCTCGTTTCTCTCTTTCGAAAGAGTCGATCATATCCGACTTTATTATAGAATCCAGGCTGTTGTTGGAAATTCCTATATACATACTGTCTGTATCCATCTGTATCAACTCTAAATCGCTTCGGTCAACGTATTTATCTAGAAAGTCGTAGTAGAACTCCAACATCCTCAACTTTGCCAACTGATAAACTGCTATCCCACAGTGAAACGGTCTAGTCATTACTACTCTCGGTTTCCTGTTAGATATCTCGTAAGCGTCTCCAATATCCTCGATATCTTCGAAGAATGCGGATCTCAATGCTTTGTCAACGCAGCTCTCGTTGTTAGTATACGTTGTGTTTATATGGCGCTCGGAACATTCGATCATCTTTCCGCAACAAAAGTTGCCCACCAACTTGAATATCTCGCCCACAACGGCCTTGCTACTGTCGACATCTCCTGTTCTACGTGCTGTGGTTACTTCGTCTACGAACCATTCGAACGGCTTTCCTTCTTGGTAATCCAAAGTTCTGTACACAGCAGTTATTATCTAATCCGTGTCGCAGATACCACTTCAGTAGCGGCGCGTACATCAACGTCTTCTCTGTAGACAGAGTTTAAACTAGTATCTTACCGTCTCCCCTGTTCCTACCTGTATTCTCTAGGTAATCCAACATGTGCTCTGGAACCTCTTCTTCTTTAACAACCCTGTTTGTGAACAGCGGCGACATCTCCGAAAAGTGTTTCGTAAATGTTTCGGCACCTCGATATCCACCTCGGCAAATCCGAACCACTCGGACTTTGTTCTGTAGCTTTTCACATCCTCCTTGATGGTTCCTCGCAACAAATATTGCAGAGCCACACCGGGTAGCGTTATTGCGTCTTTAAGAATATCCACTCCTCTGTGTTTGTAAAAGTTACACATTTTTCCCACCGCTTTCAAGAACGGTGCGACGTCCAGGTCGTTGTAGTATCGCAGCCAGTCCGCGAACGTTTTCATGTTTTTCTCTTTGTAGATCGCGTTGCACGCCTCTAGCTCACTCTAAGTAATAAGGTATCCGCCTCGCAGTTTGGAATACCAGTGTTAGATGGGTGGTAAACCATCGTAGTCCAACTTTCGGGGGAGTCGAACCACTCGTAGGGAAAGAAAGACTTGTGCATCGAGCAGTCGTATGCCTTGATCCACTTGTCGTAACTAGTTCCGGGTCCCATGTACAGAGCAATGTCTAGAAACCTGAATTCCGGAGTGAACAGAAATATCGTCGTGTTTGTCTTCTTACCTACCATAACTTTATCGGTTGTGTCAGCCAGTTTCCCAACGAGATGTTTCTTTATCAGGTTTATGTCGTATCTACTAGAGTTGAATCCTACCACGGGAACCTGTTCCATCCACCTATTTATAGTTTTGATTTGTGTTTCCGGGAGTTTGTCCATATCAGTCGGCATGTACTTGCGGTGCACATCGTTTTTGATATTTTTACCTCTGCTTTTCAACTCCCTCAAGAACTTTGATACAAAAACTTCAGGATCTCTCTCGCAAATGTGTGTTGTCGTTCCTGAGAGACTGTCGCCTACTGAAACACTTATCGGAACGTGGGAAACCTCGTACTCTAGGTCTCGAGTTTTTACCTCCCCTCCGTTGACGTCTACGTAAGCTTCAAAGTCGTACACTATTCGGTGCGGTTACAACACTGTCTCCGGGACCGTCTGTTCTACTTGTGGATGATTTCGTGAATTATAGTCGCACTCCCAAATAACCACGAGTGTGTATCCGGCTGAGATTATTGCCGCGTCCCTATCGAGAGTTTTTTTATACTTTTTACCCATGCGCCTTGTGTGGAGTGGACATCCGTGCCAGTGACAGCCGTGGAATTGGTACACGGTATTTGTCTCCCTGCAATATCCGTCGACCGGAGCCCTTGCAACCCACCTTTCACCTCCGTGTCCGCACCTGGCGGTGTGTATGTGATTGACTTCTAAAGATTGTATCCAGTCTATCGACATTTTGCTGGCGTGCGATCTTGGGTAGAAGGCTTTTTCAAACGCAGACATTGGTCTGTCTATCATATTACCTTTGCACACGACTACGGTCTCTCCCCTCATGCATGTTGATGCGTGCCTCTTCATGTTGCTGGCGTTGGTGAATCTCTGTCTGCAGTCGTAGCAACAGTAGATTTTTGTTAGATTCTTTATGTTTTTCACGAGGAACGCGTGGTTTTTTAACAATCCTATCGTCATCTTCTTCTCTCCTACTTCCTCGTAGTGTGCTGGTGTCTTTCTCAAATACCACACTCCTTCTTCCGTTGGCTCGTACACTTCTATTCCTACACTGAAACATTCCTCCACTTTCTTCATGTCCTCAAAAGGAACCGGTCCTCTCGCGGTTTTCTTGTTTTTCGCGAAATACTCGTTAGCCATGCTTCGTGCCTTATCACAACACCTGTCCGGTCGAAAATCTTCCAAATGAATAGCTAGACATCTGAAAAGACACAAATCGTCGTTGTATTTATCTAACGCGTACATACCATTCTTGTTCCTCAACCAATCCGGAAGAGGTCCTCCGGATGCTACTGTTGAGGGTAACCCTGTGTATTCCCTCCTATCACCTAAAATTAGTTTTACGAATACGTCTACCCACCGGACTAACGTCCATTTCGTGCTTGGTCTGTCTATCTTATCCAGGTTCATACCAGTTTCTTCTTGTCTCTTCACCCATGTACATACCTCCTCGTAAGAACTCATCCATTGACTACCTCCGAGGTTTTTGTGAAATATTATAGTTTTCGCTCTACCACGACTGTCTTTCTCCTCTATATGTGATAGCTTGTAAGAAAAAGAGTATCTCAGATAGAAGTTGCTCGTCAGCATCGGAGCCAACTTGTTAACTATCCTTTCAGATATTGTCCCGTCTATGCCCTTACGAAAAGAAAGCTCTATGTTTCTCCTACCTTTCACCACCCGTTCATTACTTTCGTCGTGGCTGCCCTATATCTTCTCACCTTCGGCGGCTATTGCGTTCATTAACTTTCGGTTCAACTTCGACACCACTTTCTGTGTGGTCTTTCTCTGCTCGATATCATTGGCACGCAAACTCATAATACTCTCTTCCACAAGTCTATGCCCAACTTTATCAGCATTGTCTATATTATTGAAGGCACCTCGCTTGTAGGCCCCGGCAAACCTAGTCATGAAAGCTGTGTTTTTAGCCTCGTTCAAGAGTTTTGTCAACCCTGGAACTCTTAGGCGTTTACAGTATGTCAACCCAAGCGATGAGGCTTCTGCTCTGAGTTTTTCAACTTGTGGCAACATTTTCAAATCTTGTTTTAAGCCTTGGTTTAAACCGTGGTTTAACTCAATGTTTGAATAACTACTAGTTTTCGTTTCTTTAGCTTGAAATTGTATTAGTTTTGTCAACCCAGGAACTCTTAGGCGTTTACTGTATGGTATGTTGAGATCGTCCGCTTGTTTTCGCAGTTGATCTCTAGTTATATGAAGCTTTTCTACACCGCTAATCAGTTGAGGCGGAATATTTTTCTCATCCATAACTTTCCTCATTTTTCTTCATCCGAAGAAATTTCTCGCAGGCATATTTTTATACTTCCTATATGTTAGCAAATATACCTTTTTTAAAATAATTAATTAAATAATTAATTAATTATTTAAATAATTAATTAATTATTAAATAATTAATTATTATATTTTCTATATAATAATAGGGGTGTTCAGTTTTAAAATAATTAATTAAATTAATTAATTATTATACCCTTATATAATAATAGGGGTGTTCAGTTTTAAATTATTTAATTAAATATTTCCATACTTCCTATATGTTAGCAAATATACTTTTTTAAATAATTAATCAATTAATCTGACCAAACGACTGTATGGTATAAGAGAGACAACTCTGACAAGGACGACCCGCTTTAGAAAGTACACAGTTGTCTAACTTGGCTCTGTATTCCGCATGTTTTAGTAGTATATAGGGAGTCAAAATGATACCACCTACTGTGATATCATTTACAACCCTCTATAATACCCCCACCACCCCCGAAAAATCAAAAATTGGTTAACGAGGAAATAGTCCCCCACCAACCACGAAAAATAAAAAATTGGTCATGAAAAAAAACATAATGTTTTCCCGACAGCAAATTTATGAATTTCTTCTAATAAGTTTCCAATTTAAATGCGTCCTCGCGCAATAGTTTATATTCCAACACCATATTTTCCTCCTCCGATATAGCTAATTGATTCCGTAGATCAGCAACTAATTCTACCAGCTCTAGTCTACCACGTTCCCCTTTAGCCACCTGACAGCATAGTTGCTTATGTCTACAAAGAGTTTGGGCACTAACGAATTTACAAGGGCATCTGGGGCATTGAAATTGCGGGGGGGGGGGGGGCACAAGGAAACTTTCTACGTCTCGCTAGATGCCTTCGTAGATAGTCTTTACGCGTAAACGTTTTACAACAAGTCTCACACTCCATTATATATGTATATGTATATGTTTATGTTCAATTAGACGTGAAAAAAACTTAATGTTTTCACGACTAATTGAACAGATAAATTTCATAGGTTATACAAAAGTATATTACAGAAAATATGATAACGCCAGAAAGTAGAGCAGAAATAGAAAGTTTGAGAAGAGAAGCCGAATCTCTAGGGATTACTTATAGTAAACGGTTGAGAGTTAGGGGGTTGACAAAGCTGATAAACTCCACAAAGAATGAGGCGTTTATGAAGCGGTTTACCCACGCCCACAAACGAGGAGCCTTTAAAGACCTCTCACTAGCAGAGGAAGTTGGTAACAGAATTCAAAAAGAAGGTATTGCGGGGTTAAGGGCTAGTGTATTTAATTCTAAAGAATTACCTTCAAGCACCAATAATTTGTCTCAAATTAGATGCCCAATACCAAATAATAAGAAAAAATCTATAGTTCGCGCGATAGTGGAAAAAGGTGAAGAAATATTGGGGGCTCACGATGAAACATTGGAAAAGGTAGAAAATGGAAGACGGGTAGTTACATTATCCTTTCGTAAAAACATTGACATCAACGAGTCTGAACGCATGTCCGATAAACTCGCTCCGTATCTAACAACAAATTTTTATTTTATTTTAGATATTCATATTCTTACAAGCTAGAACATATGGAGGAAACTAAAAATGGAAAACCTAAAACTCTAATATTTCACAAAAATCTCGGTTGTAGCGAACCACTATCATCAATGAAAACCGTTAAAAAATGGCTGTCAGATAAGGAGCAAACACGAATAATGTCCGATAAAATAGACAGACCAAATACAAGTGGAAGTTTGTTAAGATGGGTAGAGGTTTTTGTAAAGCTAATACAGGGCAGTAGGGAATAGATTTGGGACTACAATCCAAAGAAGCAGCAGGAGGAGAACTTCCAGAATGGTTGAGGAATAGAAAAGGTATGTATTCTTTAGATAAGTATAATGACGATCTTTGTCTGTTCAGGTGTCTAGCTATGCACCTTGATAAAAAATATCAGACCTGACAGATGTACAGAAAAAGCGGAAGAACTTAGTAAGCAATATTTCGGTAGTAATGTTGTTTCACCAATTCCTTTTTCAGATCTAAAAAAGGTTGAAGAGGTTTTTAAGGTAGGTATAGAAGTATATCAACCGACCAAATATAACGTATGGTGGTTGAGAAAGGTACCAGCGCACTATAATGAAATAGGTAATAAACCAATGACAATAGGACTGTTTAATAATCACGCATTTCTGATAAAAAACCTTAAAAACCTATCTAAAACTTGCGCCTGCAATAATTGTAAACAGATTCACAAAAGCGAGTAATATGAAGAGACACGGACCAACATGTATGAAAGGTGAGACAGAAGTAATATGTGATGGTAATTATTTAGAGCGCCCGCGTTCGTCGTTCGAGAAAGCGTTCTACCCAAAAAGTTCTAACAGTTATGGGGCGCTCGATTGGATACAATCTGTGGAAAAGCGGGAGGGAATTCACATTCACCACGAACAGTGTGGACACGGTGGTGAAAGATGGATTTTAGGTGCTCCAGTAGATGGATACTGCCAAGAAAACAATACCGTATATCAATATCACGGCTGTTACTGGCACGGGTGTGAGATTCATGCAAAGCATAAAAAAGAAGAACGCGCATCCACAATGAGAAGAGATAAATTTGTTAGAAAAAAAGAATTTAACCTAGTAGTTATGTGGGAATGCGAATTTCAAAGAACGGGTAAAGACATAAAGATCGGTTGCGACACTACTCTTTATCCATATCAGATAGTATATGATTTTGAGGCATATCTCAACCCAGAATTTAAAACGCTAGGTAATAGTTTAGAGTACGAAGCTGAGCACGTTCCGGTAAGTGTTAGTATAGGAGATAATTTCTCAGGAACAGTAACTCATATTTGTGATAAAGATCCTGCAAAACTTATAGAAAAATTCGTAGAAGATTTGAAAGTCAGGGTAAAAGCAATAAGAGAAGAAGTATGGTTGAGATATGGGTTTAATACAGAACATTTACATAAAAACCAAATCGCCAAGATCGAACAGTGGATAGAGCAAGTGCCGGTTATAGGTTTTAACAGCAGTAAGTACGATATAAACTTAATAAAGAAATATTTAGTAGGTGAACTATCTGCAACAACAAAGAAAGTAATGGTCGGAAAACGGGCAAACGCGACAATATATTTACTCCGGAGTTTAGATTTCTTGATGTAATACTTTACCTAGGACCGGGTGTAAGTTACGATAGTTGGATAAAAGCGTACGACTGCAAAGGACAGAAATCTTTCTTTCCTTACGATGGTTCGATTCTCCAGACAAACTTGATTACCCAGGACTGCCTGATATAGAGAATTGGTATTCCAAACTATCGGGGAAAATGTTACTAGATGAAACAGAATTAAGTAAATGTCGTAGAATTTTCGAAGAAAAGAATATGAAAACTTTCAGAGATTGGTTGAAATATTATAATGATTTAGATGTAGCACCGTTCCTAGAAGCGGTGGAAAAAATGTGTGAATTTTATAAACACAGAGGTGTGGATATTTTCAAAGATGCGGTAACACTACCGGGTGTGGCTATACAATATTTATTGAGAGGCACCATTGAAGAACAAAAATCTATAAAGGTGGTTATACCGGAGGGGGCTCTATATGCACCAAAAGAAGAAACATACGAAATGATGAAAGACGCTCTAGTCGGGGGTCCATCAATCGTATTTACACGCTATGCAGAAGCCGGTGTTTCAAATATTAGATCTAATTCCACAGGAATTAACAAACCTTGCAAGGCTATTTTGGGGTATGATGCAAACGCGTTATATCTATCTACGTTAAATAAAGATATGCCGTGTGGGAGAGAAACTATACACCATATAGATACCCCACATAATCCTAAATTTATTAAAAAGTTTTGTAAAAGAGTTTTATCTGGAGACTGGTTTGGGTTTGCGGAGGTGGATATAGAAGTTCCACACAACTTAAAAGATAAGTTTTCTGAAATGTCCCCAATATTTATAAACAGAGAAGTGATGATGAGGTTCCAGCCACACATGATAAAATATTTGGAAGATACTGGAAGAACTAGAGGAAATGGAAGAAATTTGGTGGGATCTATGTCGGCCACCAAAGTACTGCTGTACACGCCACTATTGAAATGGTATTTAAAACACGGCCTAGAAATAACGGGAGTTCATCGTGTTATAGATTATATTAGTGGAAAACCTTCGAATGGTTCGCAAAAGAAGTTACAGCCGCAAGACGAACAGGCGATGTAGAACCAAATAAGAAACCAGTAGCGGATATAATGAAATTATTAGGCAATTCGTGTTGTGGAAAAATTATAGAGGCAAAAGAGAGACATTTAAATACGACACATACACAGACGAAACCTGTGTTGACAAAGCGTTAAGATCTGCATTCTTTGATGATTTGGAAGGGATAGGAGATTGCGTACGAAATATCTTCCCGAAAACCCCGGTGTGCAGTAAAGAGCCCCTTCCACTGTGGAATAGCGGTTTATCAACTAGCTAAATTGAGAATGTTGGAATTTTACTACGAATTTCTAGACAAATACGTAAAAAGAGAAGACTTTGAATTAATACAGATGGACACGGATAGTATGTATATAGGAGTTAGTGGAAAAACGATAGAGGAATTGATTAGACCTAACTTACTAGACGAGTTTGAAAAAGAAAAAAATAAATGGTTGGCTTGGGATAAATGGAGCGAAAGAGAGCCAGGACTTTTCAAAATGGAATTCAGCGGAGATAGGGCGATAGCGTTATCTAGTAAGTGTTATTTCGTAGAAAAATTTAATTCCACTAAAGATAATTTGGAACAAATTAAAATTAATAAAAACTCTGCGAAAGGAATGTCCAAGAGAACTAACAATTTAAATTGGGATAGATATAAACGAGTACTAAGTGAAACTACAGAAGATGGAAAACACATTATAGATGTAGCACAAAATAGAGGATTTAAAATGAAAGACGGCGTTATGAAAACGTACTGTCAACAAAAATTAGGACTCTCGGCGTACTACGATAAAAGACGCGTGTTACCAGACGGAATACATACAGAACCTCTCTTGATTTAAGCAATCGGGGGCAGCTTGGTGTCAGAAGGTACCATAAGAAGTTCTTCGCGAACAAAACCGCGAGATGGACCATCAGCCAAATAATAGAGCACGGGCTCATCGGGTTTGGTAATAGAGCGATCCAGATGATATACATTCAGAGACCACACGGGATCAGTCGCGCGGCGGCTGCCACCTTCAAGCTCTCCCGGTTGATAGAGGTACCGGACGTCAACATCCGATGGAAGCGCAATCGCCGATTGCTGCTCCTCTAAACCAACGGGTCGCCCGCGCGAGAGGGCAGAGGGCTTTCTCGTCACCTATTTAGACTTGATGGCATCTACGGGCTTCTTACCTATCAATCTGGTCACCTCTCCGTTCAGTGCGGAGACCACGGCGGGCAGTCTGGCCACCCACTCGGTCGATCGCGAATGAGGGTCTACAAGTTCTTTGGCATATTGGTGTCCGCCGAACAGCCTCTCAGCCAGGGTTCGATGATTGCCGCTCCACGATCTTCCTTGGTCCCGGTGGATGTTGACGCGGGCCGCGTCTGATAGAAACTTTGTGCTTAGACAATAGATGAGAGACCGCGCCCATGAACTCGCGGCCGGGATCGACCTGGAGAAGATTGGGCCATTTGAGAGGACTCCTCTTATATATTCGGGAAAGAGCCTCGGCCACTTCCTCAGAATCTTTAGTGGCCAACGGCTCAGCCCCCTTATAACGACTCGCTACGTCAACGATTGTCAGTGCGTACTTGTACATCTTGCGACCGACGCGATCGTGAGGTAGAAAGAGGAGATCCGCTTGGTGAACTTGGTTCGGCACCGGCACGTCGAATTTCGGGCGCGGAATATTGTGAGGCGCGGGTAAATAGATCTGCCAGATGGCCTGCTTCTTGAGCCATTCCTTGACAGCGTTTTCTGAAACACCTTGGTCGCCGTCCGCGAGGTTCTTGATGGCCGCGAGTCCCTTCCAGTAGCCACGTGGGCTATAGTATGTGTTTGCTAGCTTGCGCGCTAGGCGAACCGTTAGTTTGGTATCAAGTTTGCGCGTGTATCGTCGTATGCGAAGTATTCTAATATATCGGACAATCTCCAACATGCCCTCGCCAGTTCGTCCGGTAACTGCGTCGTTAATAATAAACCTTTGTTGGAAGTTTCGCTCTGCAGCCCCCAATCGCGTTTGGGTTGGGAACAGAGAGGGAATTCTAACTCGGAGGAATCTAACATCGCTTTGCGAAAAGGTGGCCGCTTTTTCGTCCTCGCGCCACGTCTCGAGAGAATCTCGGGCCAGACGAATCATACTCTTTGCACAGGTAAACGATGTTTTTTGGGCAGTGTAGCCTACATCGATCATAGCGTAATAAAGTTCGTCAACTAACATCGTTCTATATATATATTTTTATAAAAAAAAAAATTGTTTTAATTAATTAATTAATTAATTATTTTATATAGTAGCCGACGAGCCCCACAACAGACCCATTCCCACGACCGATGAACGCGATCTCGCGGTCTTTTGGGCCCTCTGACGGTACATAGAAATCTGAAAGTTGGGGCTCGGGATCCATTGGATAGAGATTTTCTTTTCTGCGGATAATGCCAGCGCGTACTCGCGGTTGGCTTCTTGCGAATTGTTCTGGAAAGTTTGCGCAGCGTGATTCTCTACGGCGCAGCTCTTCCTTGACCCAGTCCAGATGGGCTGTTCGTTTTTTTCGACTCGCTTCCTTTGCGCTATTGAGTTGTTTTTCTACATGCTAAATCGTGACACTTGCGCTCCTCATCCACGTCCGATTTTCCTATTTTAGAATAATAAAAAGTTGCTACCGCTGCACGCCAATGCGTTTACAAGTGCGCCACCTATCATTATTCCGATCGAAGCCATTTATTTCCATATATTAGCAGGTAGAATTCCAACTTTAATTAGATAATCTCGGGTCCAAACTGAGGCGCTAACATCTAAGGTCGCGAGCCCTGCGTCTCTCACAGTAAAGTCCAATTTGGGATGTGGACCCTCCTAGGGCCATCTTTGATAGTCGAGCATACCCGATACTGAAACCCGATATCACCACGGCGTGATAAAGCGCATTCACTAACATTTTACCATCTTGTTCAGCCATTGTTATAATTATTGCATATAAAAGGGGTCGCGATCAATGTTTAAATGGGGCGCATCCAATCGCGATTGGTGTTTCGTAACTTTCTTCTGAACACTGGCTGGTTGTTTTTTTTTTATAATAGGGGGTATTTCCACACGCACAGGGCACCAACAACTGCCAGACCACCACCAACAAACCAACTCCAACGGCAGTTGGTATTGGGTGTTGAGTGTGCTTCTAATTCGTGAATTGGGGGTGTTGTTGTACTCAACCCAATCAGGATTGAAGTTGAACCCGATTGCTGATGTTTTGCTGTCTCCGTCCCCATCAATTCACTAATTGGCTGCAATCCCAATCTCGATTGGAGTTTAGCCTCTCTCGAAGCTCGGCGAGTATTTTATCTTGTTTAACTTTTCGGGTGGCAGCCGCCGCCCGCCCGCTGCCTGTCTTTTGGGATTTTTTATATGCGGTATGTCATCCAGTGGCGGAGTAACACTCGGGTTCGATTGTGTTGGAGTAATCGGGTTCAACTCCGTCACTCTCGCAGGTGTGTCGTCTTGTGTCATCATTTTCAAAATTATATTTTGTATTAGGGCTTATAGTTCGTGGGCATATATGTCAAAATTTACAGTGTTTACCCGTGGTCAACGCGGTTGTCAGTGGAGCTAAGTACATTCCAAACTTGTGATAAATTGAGCAGCAGGCAGTTCTAAGAGTGTGTCCTATAAAAGGGTCAGTCTCTAGATCGTGAATCAACCCTTCGGTGTTTGGTATAGGGAGAAGTATACTAACGGCGGTAGCGTACAAATGAATAGCCGCCGATCCAAGAGTTTTTGTCATCTCTGCTCCCAATTTGGATTCGTATCGCGCATACATTTTATCAATCTCCGCATCTGACCTCTTATACACCTGACAAACTGAGAGACGCCTACCGAGATAATGCTCCGATTGTCCCCCAGCAACCAGCGCAGCTAGACGCTCGCGTCGCGCCGCATTTTTTCATTCGGAGTTGTTGCACTCAACCCAATACCAACTGCCGTTGGAGTTGGAGTTGATCCCGATTGCTCTGTCGGAGTTGATGTTTCATTATCTTTCAGAATGTTGGCAGTCGGAGTTGAGGTTTCTTCCATTAGCTGATCGAGAAGTTCGTCGCAGTTCATTTTTCTTATTTTTTTCAAAATTAGTAATTTAACTATTCTAACAAGTCTCATCACTTTAACATATTGCCAAGCGCACCACCCGATACTTATGATCACCATTATGCTCGCAACAAAGCTCGCAGAGGAGCACCAAATTGTTAACATTGTTAACCATTGTTAAGCATTTGTTCAGCATTTGTTCAGTATTTGTTCAGCATTGTTCAGCAATTGCTAAGCATTGTTCAGCATTGTTAAGCATTGCAATAGCTTATTACTTTGCAATTTTATAATTTTCTTAAAATTAATTATTAATTAATTGATAACTTTATAAGCAGTTGGTTGATCAGTCTTTAGCAGAAGCTTGGCGTGCTTAGTTTCCGAAAGCATCTGTCGAACCTCCAGACGCTCCTCGCGCGTTGGGATAACGTCATTCTCTCGAAGACAGTCATCGAATGAGTCTCGGTCCTTGCAGTGAAAGAGGGCGACCCATTTCGTTTGCTCGCGCAGATCCTTGAGGACGGCGTTTGTATTTTTGAGTGGAGATCCATACGCTTTTGCCTAGCATGGCGGCCAGAAAATGCGAGCTCGGAGAGCATGTCCTTCTTTTTGGTCATCGCCGCCTTGGCCGAGCAATCGTCAATCACATATAGGGTGGGCTCACCCTGGAATCTTTGGTATAAACCACGCAACCAATCGTGAAGCCTATCACCCGGGTCAATAATGTATACCTCAGGGTCGGTCCATATCCACGGGCGCCGCTGATAAGTATCGTTGTGCCGCACAGTGGGACATAGGATCACAATGTGACGAAAGGCATCGCGGTAGGATCCCTTGAGTAAGTCGAGGATGAAAACCGTTTTTCCACATCCTGTCTGCCCACATATTATGGCCGAGTGGGCATCTCCAATCGTGAATTGGTATTGATATTTAATTAATTCTTTAGAATTATTAAAATTAGTAGATCGCTGATACGTATCGGCCATCTTCGATGTTCAGTTGTGCGTCTGTAATTATATATAAGTACACGTTCAATGCGCCATTTCCATCAGCCTCTTTGGTTATCTGGATCGTCACACCCTCGCTAGCGTTCTCAACTTGACGTCCGCTACCGTGCATTTGGTCGTCGTCGCTGGCTCGCATGTCTAGCCATAAGGCGTATTTGGTAGTCAGGAACTCCGAGAGGGAGACGGCCGAGAGGTGCAGGTCTTTGGCAACCGTGGCAACCTCCGGGGAGCGCTTAGAGCCGGCAGCAAACTGCTTTCTTACTTCATCCCACTGCTGGTGCGCGCGAAGACCCGCGCTGTAGAGTTGATTGGGGACTCCCTCGATCGTCACCTCTACCTTCGTGATTTTGGGGTTATAGAATTTGTCGGTTTTTCTAGCACTGGACGCGAACCGAGCATCCTCAAACAGCATCAGTATACCTTTCATCGAGCGCGCGGGTACGTTGACATTAATATTCCACAATGTGTCGCTTTTGTCTTTCGTCATCTTGCGATGCGAAGAACTCGGTCGTAAAGTATGGCAACGCGCCCGGCGTACTGGGTTTCTGATCAATCGCGCGAGTTCGGGCATCGTGACCATGTCGTACTCCAGCGAAACATTGTCGATCGTATACGTCGATAACATGTCGCTGGCTATGAGAACTCGGCTGTAGTCGTTGAACGTTAGTTCGTATTCGAGGCGGTCAGCCAAAGCACTCTGATAGTAGGGCATATGACTCTCCAGCAACTCAAAGTCGAGCGGGATGTAGAAGCGGTTGCCGTAAGCGCCCGCGACCGCGTTGTCACTCGCGTTGTTATCTGCCTTGTTAGCAGCCCCGATTCTAAGTTTGGTTACGTTCTTATTTTTGCTGGTGTCAATACCCTGATAGACAGCGTTTTCACGCTCTTGTGCCGTCTTCCACAGGTCCTGGTAGCAATGGTAGACGTCGCTGTCATCGATCGACATCACCTCATTACCAGAAATCTTTATCATAGTCTTCTTGACTATGGCGCGACCCAGGTTCTGAACGATGGTTCGGTCCGCGTCCGTCGACGTTAGCGAAATAGTGAAAGCGAGGCGAACAGTACCCGGCACAATGACGTCGTGAGTTCCGAGGTTGGGGAAGCGGACTAAGAATTGCTGGTTCTGGTCGATCGTCGATGGGTTGTTCGTAATAACGACACTCTGTCTCACGCCTTTTGCCCCGAGGGGCTCACGCAGTCTGCGGTATGGATTGAGTTTGCGACCGTATTGACTCGAAGACATAATTAATTTTTTCAAAATTATTGAAACTATTAAACCCGTATGGTTTTGTCTTTAATACATAATTAATTTTGTAAAAAAATTATTAAAGATGGCTGATTACGATGTTGACATGGATGAAATCGGCAGAGACGATTACCTCGATGGTGATGATGATGATGATAACTTCGAGGATTCCATCACAACCTTCGACAAAACACCCCCTCCAATCCAATCGCGATTGGATGAATTGGAGGAAATAGGTGGCGCTACCAGCAGCGTTGGTCAAAGTCGGGAATTACTCGAGGGAGCTGTAAACGACTACTACAACAGTTTGATAGAAAAAGGTCGGGTCCCATCTTTCGGACGCGACTACTCCAAATTAGAATTGGATCTGAACGGTAGATTGCGACTAAAATCATCAAATATCCCGATCATCAACATGAATACCGGTAAACCCCTATCGCTAAACACCATTGCAGGAAACCGGGGCGGTGGTGAAATCATAAGAAACGAACTAGGATTTCCAGATTGGACGCGTGGTAAAACAATTATGCCGACCCGCCCTGTAGAGGCCCTACAGGACACCGATAAAACAATGGCTAAGACGGCCACCGCGATAGAAACGGTCGAGCTCAGCGAGGTCCCTCAAATAGCCACCGACGTTATTAACACGATGGAGACCACGTTCAGCGTCCAATCGCAATTGGGGGAAATACTCAACGATGACCCACCGTTACCTCTTCGCGAACTCCGTGGACTCGATAAGGCTCTACAAACGGTCCGGGGCGAACTGGTCCTTAACCTCTCCAAACTCACGGCGCTGGATGAACATATCGCGCTAGAAGAAAGAAAACTGGAGGAAGCCGGTGATGATAGAGAATCTACCGAGCGGATCGCCGAACGACTGAGGTCTTTGCGGGACGAAAGAGAAGCTCGCTTGGAGGCCGCCTCGGCTAACCGTGAGGCTCTCCGCACACAAATAAGTCGGATCCGCGAATCAATCTCGAGGGTCCTGCACGAGGAGACGACACTCGGTGAGCGTCTTCGCACTCTGTTCAGAGAGCAGGGCGTCACGATAGCAAGCATCCTCGTTGCTATCGGCATGACTATATCGACCATAGTTCTAGCTTTCACTGGTGGTGAGGCGCCACCACCCGCTCCAGCACCAGCACCCGCTCCATCCGGTGGAGCCAAGCAGTGGTTAAAAAAACAACTAAAAGCCCTCGCCAGTCTCCTGGCTAAATTAGCCGAAAAGGCGGCTGCCGCACTACCTGGACTGATCGGAAGTATCGTTTCTTACTTGCTATCTATATTATCAAAAACGGCCGGATGGCTAGCCAAAAATACCTGGGCTTTAATCGTGGCAATCGCCGGTCTCCTACTATTCTTCGCCAGAGAGTTCCTACAACCAAAGCGTAAATAATCCGATCGCCACGAGGGCGATGACGAGCCCTAATTTCTCCTCCTCGTGTGTTGTGCTTCCAATTTCACCCAATCTACGATTGGTGTTGATGATTGGTGTTTCTCCAATCGCGATTGGTCTGTTGGTGGAACTCGATGGTGCATCCAATTTACGAATTGGGGGTACTGGGTTCGATTGTGTTGAGGGAGGTGTATCCATTTTGTGTTTTATGAAATCGGTTCCACTGTTGAACCCGATCATGTTGGGGGTGCGCTTGATGATATCCGTGTTCACGTTACCGTTGTGGCCGATTTTTTGATTGGCGGTGGCGATTACGATCTAATTATTGTAACCGTCAACCGGGTCGTCTCGTAGTATCATATTGCTCGGCGCCATATAAAGACCTATTCCAAATACATAGTCTACTGGGGTGCTGGCATTCTGCAAAACGTCTTGATAATTCTGGATCGCCTTCTCCAGGTCCACCCTAGCTGAGATGGCGTCCTCTACAAGTGCCAAGTATTGTTTTTGTGCATCAAACGCTGTTCCCGTGCCCAGTATAGAACTGCGAGTTTGCTTCTGTGCGCCGAGGATGGCCCAGACGTACGTGCGAATGGAGTCGTTGACGCGAGTAACCCCGGCCTGCGTGAACCCTATACCCTTATCTAACATAAATGTACCCCACGCGTTCTGAACCTCAGCAGCCTGCTGTATGTAATCGACGTGAGCCCGTTTCGGAGGTAACATTTTACAAGAAAACACGCCGCAGTGCCGACCTCCAGACACTTCCGGCCCGAAAGTCATCGTCGCGTGGTCAAAATTCCCGGCATTCCGACTGACGATGTGGTCGCCGGAGTGATCGTGTCTAAAATCAGTCTGCGTCCAATTCCCGGACTGGCCCCGAATGAGAACGTCCCCGAGGCCGGTGCTGGTAGGAAATGCTTTCTGTCTCCAGTCAGCGTCTTTTGAAACGTTAAATTCGTTACACAGTCTTTCAAACGCCATACGGTCGTATGCGTTGGAAATGGGATCCCAAGCGTCGTCTTGAGGTAGTGAAATACCTAGTTCTTTGAGAATCCTACTAATAGTAATAACGCATGAAAGTTGTAGACACTTCGGAGCATGACATTCTTGGATGTCAGATGGTCTTTATGTGAAACTCCACACCCGGCTGTTGCGCACCATACAGCGAAATTTATTTGGTTCTGCCAAAACTGCATCGGTGTTGCTTTCCACCCGTTTACCGCCTCCATCGTAGTAATCTTGGGCAGCCTATATTGTTCAAAGATGTTAGGGAAATTGGTGGCAAAGCCGCTGTCCGGTCTAACCGTTACGGTTGGGTGTACAAGGCGGTTAACAACGTCTTTTTGCGTGTATTTACCTCCGACCGCGTACTTTGCATTATAATTAAAGCTAAATGCTTTGGTATCAATTGAAAGATATTATTATGTTTGCTATTATCACTAATGTTCAAAAAGGGAGTTGTGAACTTCAAAAATCAATCGACAACTGCTGCGGAAAACGCCGGGTGGGCCTCAGATCAATCACCTTCACGGTTGGATGGCAGAATGTGGGGAAGAGCGAAGGGTTTTACTATGTGAAGGATGGACAACAATTAGGTGTAAAGCTGCCTCACGGACTGTGGGGAATAAGACAGCTCAAAGATTTTGTCAACTCAGAGCTTGACGGTATAATCAACCTCACAGTATCGAATGCTACCGGGCTCGCAACAATGACCATCAGCAGTGATAATAAGGTAGTGGTCTCCCCGGGGTTAAACTCGGTTTGAGAGAGACATACTCCTCAAACAAAGGAGTGTTTACCCCGGGTGAGTACGTCGGTGATAATCCGGTGGACTTCGCTTCACGAAAACTCTCAGGGTGCACCTGGATCGGGTGAACACATCGTACAACACGGTAGACGGATCCCCCAGCACATTACTGAAAACTGTGCCCGCCAGCGACTGTTTCTATGGCGAGACTGTGACCTTAGACTTCCCACACCCCGAGATGAAAGTTTTGGAATCGGGACATATCCACGAATTTACGGTCTCTATTCTCGATGATCAAGCGAGAAAGTTGAAAAACGATTACCCGATTTCGGTAGTTCTCGAAATTTCCAATTGAGTATAGGTGCCCAATATTATAATTAATAATTTTGAAAAAATTAAGAATGAGTATATACGGACCAGGTAGTTCTTCCGATTGGGTGACAAATTCAAAGAATTTGGAACCGGCAGAAGGTGGATTCATCCCGACAGAGGGCGACTTTTTAACTACTGGAAAACCCAAGGCCCTGATCAGTAAAACTATATCGAAGGTCACAAACGGGATTCACAGGAGTATATCAGATGTTAGAGTAGAAGTGCTGACGGCGACTGCACAAATTGAGAAAGATCAGGCGGCTTATAAGGTGTTGCGCTCAGAGGACTCTCTCATCAGAGAAACGGAACTAAACGAACTAGGTAAAAAAATAACCAAATTTCGAAAAGAGAGCAGGTCGGATATTGATAAAGTCCGAGCAGACCGCCAGGCGGCCCTTACGTTGCGCTTAGAGGACTCTCTCATTAGAGATGCGGCATTTACCGAACTAGGTAAAAAAATAACCAAATTTCGAAAAGAGGCCACGTCGGGTATTGAGAAAGCCCGAGAAGACCACCAGGCGGACCTTACGGAGGTTTATGAGGTGTTGCCCTCAGAGGACTCTCTCATCAGAGAAGCGGCGGTTGCCGAACTAGATAAAAAAATAACCAAATTTCGAAAAGAGACCCGGTCGGTATTGATAAAGTCCGAGAAGACCACCAGTCGAACCTTGCGGAGGCCATTGCGGAGGCTTATGATGCGTTGCGCTTAGAGAACTCTCACAGCAAAGAAGCGACACTTACTGAACTAGACGGGAAAATAGCCGAATTTCTGAAAGAGACCAGGTCGGGGGTTGAGGGGGTCCGAGAAGACCACAAGGAGGCCATTGCGGAGGCTTATGGGGTGTTGCGCTCAGAGGACTCTCTCATCAGAGAAGCGGCACTTACTGAACTAGATGAAAAAATAACCAAATTTCAAAAAGAGGCCCGGTTTGGGGTTGAGGGGGTGAGGGTCCGACGGGTTATTGAGAAAGCCCGAGAAGAACGCACCAGGCGGGCCCTTACGAAGGCTTATGAGGTGTTGCGCTCAGAGGACTCTCTCATCAGAGAAGCGGCACTTTACCGAACTAGACGGGAAAATAACCGAATTTCAAAAAGATGCCAGATCGGGTTGAGGGGGTCCGAGAAGACCAGGCGGCCTTACGAAGGCTTAGAGAGGTGCGCTTCAGAGGACTCTCTCATCAGAGAAGTGCGTTTCCGAACTAGACGGGAAAATACCGAATTTTCAAAAAGATCGGTCGGGTGTTGAAAAAAAGCCCTAGCCACCAGCTCCTTTACGACCATTATGATGCGTTGGCTTACGGACCTCTCGTAGAGAAGCGGCACTACCGACTAGATGGAAATAACCGAAGTTTCCGAGGAACTGAAACATGATCGCATAGCCGCGACCAAAGCTCTTGAGGAGGCCTCTTATAAGATTCGTACTGAGACCCATATCTCTCTCGAGGGGCTTACCGGAATAGTGCGAACAATGAAAACGCTAAAACGTGCCATAACAGTTTTGGCTGAGAAGCGCCCATTGGTTGCGGCACTATGAATATTCGTTCGGTGCCAAAGCGAGTAATAAATGTGGGGGATACGCTATGACAGCTGCAGGTGAAGTTATCCGAATGGCGGTCTGCTCGGTTAATGGTAGTGGTAAACCTGTGGGCGCGGTCGCGATAAATCTTGTAGTAGATGGGGAAGAACGGGGGGTTGGAGTCACTAAAATCTCTGGAGATAGTTCGACGGTGGTTTCGTTCTCCGGTTATGATCGAATTAGACTTTCCCAAGGTAGTGTTATTAACTTTGTTACGAAAATCGGTGACCCAGAGAGTTCTTCCACTATTGTCTCATTGTTAATTGAACTTAATTTGTAAAATACTAATATATTGAAAATCATGAACGAATCACTGTATCCAACTCTCAATACCACTCCATCAACACTGTATCAAACTCTCAATACCGATCCATCAACACTGTATCAAACTCTCAATACCACTCCATCAACACTGTATCAAACTCTCAATACCACTCCATCAACACTGTATCCAATTAACGAAAGAAGTTCAGATTTTAGGTTGAATAATATCGTCGTTATGCAGGATATTTTAGTTAGAGAATGTGCAAATAGAAAAAGACACGCTAACAAATATAAGCGCGCGGTGAACATAGCTGAAGCATCTAGTACGGTTCTGGCAAGTTTATCTGTAATGAGTGGTGCGGGGACTGCTGCAACGCTATCTACAATTGTAACGGTTCCACTTGCAGGGGTTTTGAGTGGAATTACCGTTTTATCTGGAATACTTTGTATGGTAATTAGGGCGGCGGGTGGAAAACTAGAGAAAAAAAGTAGAAAACATGATAGAATATCCGTTCTCGCTAGGTCTAAGAAAAATAGCATCGACGTTATGGTGTCCAAAGCGTTGGCCGATAAGAAAATATCAAATTTAGAGTTTGAATCCGTGGTGGAAGAAATGGGGTGATATGAAGAATTAAAAAATGATATAAGAATCAAGGCGGGCGCCACCATGCCCAAAATTGAGTGTACTGATTGGGATAAATTTAGGGTAAAACTTGGAAATAAAGTCGGAGGAAATGTTACAGCACCATTGTGATATTTTATAAAATAATTTTTAAAAAATAATTAATTAATTATATTGGTGCAGTAAACAATTTATTAATTAATTTTAGGAAAATTATTAACAATTAAAAAAAAAAAAGTTGTTTAGGTCCCACCGAGGCTCGAACCCGCGCCAGCAAAACCCTTCTGGGCCGATCCCACTAAGCCTTCGCTTTAAAACTCTTCTCTTCTCGTTTGTTTGGCTTAGTGGGATGTGTCACGCTCACATCTCCTCCACCCCATCATTGGACCGATACCGCGGTCCCCTCCTCTTCATTACCTCCATCCGCTATAATGTGTAGAGCGGCCAGAGTGAAGTACATGTGGCGAAACCTATCTCACTGTTGAGATATTAGTGCCGGCGTCCCGACAATGAACTGTGTTTATTTCTCGTATATAAACCTAACTTTGTTGGTGAAAATATTATAAATATTAAAATTAATTAATTAATAATAATATAATGGGGGTGTTCCGCTTTAAATTATAAATAATTATAAATAATTTTATTAAAATTAATTAATTAAATAACGAACCATCCCGGAAATTCGTGAACTATATAACCCTCACTAAGTGTTTATAAACTGTGTACACACCACCTGTGTAAATTGATAGCCCGTTTACATACCATCGATAAGGCTATAAATAACCATGTGTGTATTATATATTACAGTGTGTTTATTTTCCATCCCGGAAGACGTAATCGTGTAAATCTCTCTATAAAATGGACACTTAATATATGCTGTAAGGTGGGACAACCTAATTTGCATGTTCATAACACGTGTAAATTGGAACATTGTCGTCTGCTTGGTGTGATTACAACATAAATTAGTTCTGTTCAATAATAATTTTTTCAATATCTTTATAAGCGATATCGTAGAAATGTATATTAGTAAACGAATCGTTGGGTTTTAACAATTTTATATAATACACCTTAGTTTCATATCCGATACGCATTATCCGTCTTAATGTTTGTATTTGCCTCTTGTATGGTTGACATAATTGCCGGTATAATATTGTAAATGCAACGTTTTTATCGGAGCGTAATAAATTACGCTGGTATTTCATGTATTCGATATCGCCTAGTGTTCTCATTTTATAGAATTTATATATAGGATTATAACCCCCATAAGCTTTGTAAACTTCTTCAACACAGTCATTAAAAATTTTCAATTCCAATTGTATTGTATTATCCATTTTCTCTAATAGTTGTTTTTTTTCTGTTCAATTTCCAATTTCTTCTAATAATTTTCCAATTTCTTCGTTAAAATTAAAAGCGATATTGTAGAAACGCATATCCGTAAACGAATCTTTGATTTTTAACTGTTTTATAAAATTAGTTTGATAATGTTTCGGTAGTGTTTCTCCGATCCTATTTAGTCGCTTCATTACATAAATTTGATACTTATACCGGCGACATAATTGCCGGTTTAATATTGTAAATGCAACGTTTTTATCGCAGCGTAATAAATTACGCTGATATTTCATGTATTCGATACCACATAGTATTGTCATTTTACCGTGTTTTAATACTGTAGAAACAGCAGCGTAAAATTCTTCATCAAAGTCATTACAAAATTCCAATTCGTTGCGTATTTTATTATCCATTTTGTTATAATATTTTATTATAACCTATTAAATTGATATGTTCAATTGGACGTGAAAAAAACATAAGGTATTTATGACACCAATTTTTTATTTTTCGTGGTTGGTGGGGGACAATTTCCTCGTTAACCAATTTTTGATTTTTCGGGGGTGGTGGGGGTATTATAGAGGGTTGTAAATGATATCACAGTAGGTGGTAATTGCCGAGAGTGTTTTAGCCACGATAGTTACAGTTACTGCCCTTTACATATGCTTTTTCTGTACAGTTGGTAAGTTGCCATTCGCCGTCACCTCCCGCGAATTACACGTATACGGTAATTCACTTGTTGCTTTGTGGGTATTTTCACAGTATAAAAGGGGTCCGGAAGTTCGGAACGGTGAATGTGTAGATAATTGACGATCTCTGAATTATTGAGCATTAGTAGCTGCACAAAACCATGTAAATTACCCCCAAACCAACGAAATCCACCCAAATCCACTAAAATACCCACTTGACACCACAATAATGACCAACTGTTCAAGCACCTAGCTGTGGGCAGGACCTGTGTAAATCGTAATGGTTATCGAACTATTCGTATTATATCCCACATTGACAATCTATACATTGATTGATTTGTGTTTACCGGCATATCAACAGCTAATGTCATTTAAGGCCACGCCAACGGATATTCGATCCCAGCTGCATTGGGGGGAAATTCCGAAATCAGAACGGAACATCGAAAACATATACTCCGAAATTAGAATAACATGACCTGGTACCAGGTCCATACCACACCAAAGTCATTTGGCCCCTTCCCCTAAAAGTAATAGGATTACGAATAATCGTAATACTCACATAAGGGGTATAACCAGATTCACATACAAGAATGACAACGACCTACATGAGGGCCAAACCAGGTCTGCGGTCCGGATTCCGGTAAAGATGAATCCCGACCGTTCAATTACCCATCGCATTCTCCCACCTGCCACCTACCCGACAATCTATACAGCCGGACACCAGTGTCACGAATATTCGTGCGAATATCTTGCCTGTTTGCTACTGATGAAAACGCACTTTCATTTAAATAGTTTTAAGATTTGATATATTTATTGTTTAAAGGTCACTATTCCACCAGTTTTATGAGTGCCCACTATACAGATATAATCATTTAATAATATTTATTTTACTGATAGTGACTCGCGGTGGAATCAGGCTATTTTTCATATGCAAATGAGGCACGATCTTTTTTAATTAGTTTTCTACTTAAATGTATGTGTCACCTGAAAAAATAATATTTTCGACAGATCATAAAGTATGATCATTGCACATGAAAGATAAATACAGAGAATAAATAGTAATGCCCGTTAACATGTTAAGGAAACACGGCTATCGTCTCTGATATCATTGTGGAAATTTACGGCTGTTATAAAATGTATAATAATGCCAATCAGTACATGGGGTAATGGTGACTGAATATTTATGTTTCCAGAAAATGTCTCAGATGATGTCTCTGATATATAGAACATTTTGTTCTTACTGAGTAGGCATGTACCTTTAATAGCCAAATGTGTGTCGTCAGCAAAACGTGGATGAAGCATAATGGGTGTTTCACAGACTGAATGGTGAACAGTGCAGACCCTAATCAGATTGTGCCGATGCACAGGCTGATCTGGGTTTCTCAAGTCACAGCCACAAATTGAACCAAACTACTAATTACAAATAAAACTGATTACACACTAGAAAACGTGTTCATAGAACACGGATGCCCCACATATCGCTTTGATAGTAAACGAGGCAAAATTCCAAGTCCAAAAGGAGGCTCAGTGTCAAAGCTTAAATATAAATTCACTTTGTGCAGTCTACACACCATAAAGAAACTACATACCAAGCATCAAGCCTCCAGCTATTGCGGTTTAGAAGGTTTAAACGGCAAAATGGTGAACTTATAAGTCGAAAATGGGGAGATAATCCATGACCGGGGGTCGAATCAAACATCTAAATAAAGTTTGCGCATCTACACATCATAAGGAACCCACATACCAAGTTTCAGGTCTGTAGCTAGTACGGTTTAAACGTTTTACGAGTTACCAGGTACGTGACGTACGGGACGGACGGACAAGGCCCTTTAGGGTAACACTAAATGTCCCCTCCACTATCGTGGTGGGGCGTAAAAACAACTACAAACATACTAATTGAGAGTTAAGTACAAGAAGAAAATCTAACCATCTGCATAACATGAGAAATAAGCAACTGGCTGTTTATGGCATAAAACAGTCAACATGGTTTTAATGTTACAAGTTAAACACTTTGACCATATTTTTCTCTTCCTCAGAAACATAGGGGGCAGGGATCCAGCATTTGGGGAACGGGATGGGGGGGGGGGGGGGGGGGGGGGGGGGGGGGGGGGGGGTTGTCCTAGTTTCGAGCTCCACGAAGGATATGGTCCGGTGGCATACACCTCGAAAAAAAATTGAAATCTAGATTTCGGAAATGCACTTTTCTGTTCAATTCAGACTCCAACTGGTGGTATACTGTGATCTATGTAAGCTCCGTGGCTGGACGGGGGGTGGGGGACCGGAACCCCCCCCCCCCCACCTCCAGACCCACCGCTGGAGGATTTTGTCCACTTGGTTATAACAGATGGCCCGCGGACTTTCCAGGGCCGTAACCAGCAGCCTATTTCACCAAAATTGCAAAGTATACTTATCTTGCTAAGTACACTTTGAGGGAGAATTTTTCAATTTAAGGATAAATTTGTTAATTTTTATTATACTGAATTTATTCCATTATCAAAGCCATTTTAGCTGTGGTAATGTAATACGTTCAGTATAATAAGTCTGCATACTTTTAATCATCAAATATATGCAGTCGTTAGTTCTATATGAAATAATTAATTTCGGGAAAAAATAAATGATTACTCCCTCAAAGTACACTTTGCGAGATAAGTATGCTTTGCAATGTTGGTGAAATAGGCTACAGGAGCTAGTACATTTTACCAAATCTTTAACAAACCTCACCTGAAAGTGAACACAAATCATTCAACATAAACATCCAATATATATATATATAAGGGGATTATACATGTATAACTGTCCACCTGCTGACCAGCAGTACAATTCATCTGATAGTCAAGGGAAAGCAACCTACTCTCTGGAATAACAAATTAGCAATTTGTCAGCCCATAACACTCCCTCAAAATACACTTTGTTAGATATGCGTTCCTCTGATGGTCGTCCATCAACGATCATCGGGCCCCCGCTAAGCCCAAGGTCAAGGTCACATACGTAGTGCGTTCCTCTGATGGTCCTCCATCAACGATCCTCGGGCCCCCACTAAACCGAAGAGGTCAAGATCACATACTTTGTGCATTCAAAACCTTAACGCTCCGGTAAATTTCATATAATTTCTGTTTCCTTGCACGGATCTGCTTCGTACTTCAGACAAACACATTTCTCTAATGGTCCTCTACCGCCCTGTGACAAATCCAAGATCGTCCCACCACCGCTAAGGCCAGGTTCAAGGTCACATATACCTGGTGCGTTCAAAACCTTAACGTTTGGGAAATGTCTTATAATTGTTGTTTCTTTGCAGGGATCTGCTTGATATGTCACACACGCTTTGCTCTAATGGGCTTATACTGCCCACGCCCCCTGCTAAGCCCAGGTTAAAACTTCGTGCGTTCAAACCATTAACGCTCGGGTAAATGGCTTACAATTTATGTTTTCTTGCACGGATCTGCTTGATATTTCACACACGCATTGCTCTGCTCTAATGGTCCTCTACCGCCCTATGACATATCCACGATAGTCCTGCCCACCGCTAAGCCCACGGTCAAGGTCACATAAATTGCGTTCGAAACCTTAACGCTCGGGTAAATAGCTTATATTTTATTTTTATGTTGCCTTACATGGATCTGCTAGATAACCCCACCCCCCCCCCCCCCCCCCCCCCCCCCAAGCACAACACACACATTGATCTGATGGTCTGCTTTCATGCTGTGTCAAGTCCACGCTTCTCTGGCCCTCTGTGTTTTCAAATGTGCATCGATGTCTTTGGCTGCCAGCGGGGGGGAATTCGTGTGCCGACAGGCCACATTTCTAATTTAATTCGTAACATAAACAATCGGCAAAATGACAGACGAAGCGACCAACTCGTCTGCCTCATCCTAGTTACGGTGCAGTACATCTACAACTTCAAATATTCCACAAGTATTTTACTTTTAATTTATTATTTCCGTCGCAAACAATGAATGCAGTGTAATCCAATTTGAGAATAGCGGTACACTCGCTATAAATAGTTTTCTACTGTCTGTTTCACAAAACTGCCAAAATTTACGGCCGTATAAACAATGCAAATATTTTTTTTTTCGTTTTCGATAATCATGATAATGTTAATTTTTACTATCGAAAATATTATCAAAACAAATATTTTTTTTTCATTGGTTATATGGCCGTAAAATTTGGGCAGGTTTCGTGAAACAGACAGCAAGAAGCTGTACGAAATTGTCATGAAACTGGACAGGTTTCGTGAAACAGACAGTAAACAGACAGTTGTATGGCTAGTGAAGCTTTAATGCATCTTGGATAGGAAGTGACGTCATAAATTTGTGTGATATCATCGCGTGTCAAGAAAGATGATGGCTTCTATGAGAGACAGCTGGTGAAAAAGAAGGGATAGAGAACTAGATCTAATTAAATAAGGATAAATAATGATAACTATTACCGTACAAATGTTGCAGAGGTTGTTGGGATGAATCTGATTCTGAAACAGACAATATTTTTTAAAGAGAAGTGTTAATGAAGAAAAACTTGGACTCACTGAGAAAGGAGATAAGACACACTTACGCCTTTAAAGAGGCCAGATAATTAATATAACTGTACAGTAGAGTCAGTATGAATCGTCCATCCAAGCTACTGTATCTAAAATGATGGCTAAATGAAGTCTTTGAACTTCGACGGTTACTCAACTTGTCCAGTCAATGCCAGTTGCCGGCTGTACCATTCTCGACTGTACCCAGGGGAAAGCAGACTGTGGTCGATGTTGATGGACAAGCCAATACATACTGAACGTTTGAGGTAGGTCGGTGGATAGTTGCGAACGGTAACTATTGCAATCCACAGACTGTACCAGGAGCGGATACAGAGCTCCCCCCTGCTCCCGGCAAAAAAAAAGAAAAAGAAGAAAATCTACAATACTCGAATAGTTGGATGACTTTTTTTGTGGCCTAAGTGTCAGGAAATCGCATCTCCGGCGATCTGGCATTTAACATTTTCCAGACCCCCCGACTTTACGATGCGCATCGCACTTCGCACTCGCGGAGGTCGGCGAATCCGATTTCTAATTACAGACACGCCCGCCCCCCTGCAATTATTTTATGTATCCACGCCTGCTGTGTACGGGAGTAGATTGCAAGAGTTACCGTTCGCAACTAGGTCGGTGGACTGTAGTAGAAATTGTTCAATGGCATAAACATGACTCTGCAAAGTTGTATAGTGTTAGAGGTGACTAGCAGTAGTTACGAACAATAACTCTTGAAATCTACACCGGGGTAGTTTTCAAGAATTACTGTTCGCAATCAAGTTAATTTCCGCCGTCGTGGGCGGATGTTACGTATTGGCCGTCAACGACGTTGTTGATGTAAACTAATGTCAATGTGTAGGCTTACCGGATACATTCTGATGCTTTAATACGCTTGTGTCTCCTCTCCGTAAACGGTCGTGTTGTCTTTCCGTTAAGGCAAACAACGTAACGTCAACCATTTTTTTTCGGCCACACGTGTGGCCGCCATCTTGAATTTTATGGCCGCCATTCAAGACCCATATCCTCTTTTTGTCAAAAGAATAAACATATTTTCGACAATAATTTTGAATTTAGTCAAATTATTTATGTGATATACTTAAAAAATGAAATAGTAACATTTCTGCTCAATAATAAACATGTCTGCCTGGCCAACAATACATTTTGTGCTATTTTCAATTGAGCACAAACAATTTTGTTGGTAAAATGAATTATTATCTACACAATCATGCAGTAAATGAAATCCTTCATTGTAACCTGTATCATAATGTCACATACTGAAATTAGAGTGGTATTTATATAGATTTGTATTTCAATATGGCCACAGTTTAATCAAACATGTTTATCAGCAAGAGAATAACAATCGTTTGGACTACACATGTGGTTGGTTATGTATGATATTGATTGAACAAATATATTAGCCTCATTTTTATGCAATAACATTTATGTCTGACCTTTTAAAATTCAAAATGGCCGCCATATTTAGCATACTTTAACGTTTTCCATCTGAGCACAGGCAGAACATGATGTAATATACGTGTTTGGCTATGCAATATTGACACTAATATGATATTTAACCATGACAGCCAAGACTCTCCACATAACACATCATATGGCACATTCCTATAGCCTACACACTTTGTACACGAACATTTATGTTCTTGTGACGACCACCCTGTTGGCCAACACTAATGCACATTTATGTTTATATATGACCTCTAAATGTAGTATGTTTCATTGTCTTATAACAGGCAATATTTGAGTGCTGACCTATATTGTTAATAAATACGTCTGCTTTGATGTCGTTTGCACATACATAGTTTACTTCCATGTAAAGAACTGGCGTACTTCCCCCACAAATTCATATTGATGAAATATCAAATGTATAGGCCATTGTATACAAACATATAACCTCTTTTCTGATAGTCAGATTTAATGTCAGGCCGGTATACCATTTCACATCAAATCACTTTTACCAAATCCAGAATATTGATTGTCACAAAAATCGAAATTACTTTTATTCTGTATAATCCTTTCAGTTGTGTTTAACGGCCTGATCACAGCTATGGTCATTTCAGGCCGGTTTAATGGGATCGAATCCCATATTTCACATGTACAGTTGGGATGTGGGTATTTATGTATGTATGTATGTATGTGTGTATGTATGTATGTATGTGTGTGTGTGTGCGTGTGTGTGTGTGTGTGTGTGTGTGTGTGTGTGTGTGTGTGTGTGTGTGTATTCATATCGTTGTGAGGACCCGTTACCTGTAGCTCGCCAACGTACCGAGGACATTTTGTGAAGTGAGGACTTGCACCCGGGTCCTCAGATATACATTGCGGAAAACGGGTCCTCACATATGCGAGTCCTCGAATATACTGATTTCCGCGAGTCCTCGCATTGGCGTGTTAACAAAACACATCTGATACACCCTAATCGGGGTTATGCACATTTGTTAGTGTGCTTGCTACTACATCCACCCGTGGGCGTGACTTACCAGGGCGCATGCGTGACAATGACGGCATCGGTCCTCGTTTTGGCGGGGTGTAATCCGGTGGGCGTGTTTTAGCCGGCGCCATTGCGCGAGTAAGCTATTGCGCATGGTTGATTGCGCATGCGTATTCCGGGAACAAGCTGGTGTTGCACAGGACAATAAATACATTTTTGCACGAATTGGTGTCAGCGAAACGCCCATACGCAGTGTGGATGTACTTAGAAAGTTTGCTGGCTTGTGTGGGGCTTTAAAGCCTGATCTTCTTACATCAACTAGTCTCAGAAAACATGTGGCAACTATGTCGCAGATACTCAGCTTGAAAGATAACGAGTTGGATTCACTGGCAACATTCCTTGGACATGACATACGTGTCCATCGGGAGTATTACCGACTTCCTGAAAGTACATTCCAAGTGGCTAAAATAAGTAAAATTTTGTTGGCATTAGAGAATGGAACATTCAAAGGTCTACAAGGAAAGTCACTTGATGACATAGAAATGAATGTGGATGGTGAGTATCCATTTATCATTCCGTTCGTCAGTCCATAAGATTTGCTTTAATTTTTTTGCATTTCATATATCCTTGTAACCCCTGGATGGATTAACACGAAACTTGCGTATATCTTTAGTCTATATATTCTATGCCCTCGAAGTATGTTGAGGTGTATATGTTTTTTTTCATTCTGTCCGTCCGTCCGTCCGCCCTTAAAAATGGATACATATATGGCTGAGAACAATAGGTTATGTAATATTCTATTCATTCAGTGATCTTACGTGGCTATTTTTGGCTCTTAGGTGGCTTAAAGAGAACAAAAGAAAAGCCACATGTATTCATTTGTAGGACGTCCGTCCGTAAGATTTGCGTTAAAGTTTTCATGTATATCCAGGCGGCGGCCGGGGTTGTACATGAGCCCCCGCTCACTTGCTCTAGTTTCATCCTATGCCCCATTCATGCTGCCCAAGATGAAGTTGAAATAACATGGAAATTTGCGTCAAAGTTTATATATATTTTTGTGGTGGTGGCGGTATTCGTGGCTTTGCTTTGTTTCTTTCTTTGTTAATTCTATCCTTGGGTCAAAATATATCTCGGTCTACGCGAAAGCGGCGAAACTCGTCGGTCCGTCGGACATGTCCGGTAAAAATGGCGTCGGTTCGACGGCAAACCGGAAGTGGCCGGACCGAAAAAAAAATTATTTTCAAAGCTGACTTTTGTTGTTTGCCAAGTGATATTTTTCCATTGGTAGTCTGCATTATTTGACTGAAATGCTGAGAAAAAGCAATTAAGTCTCTCTTGAAACAAACTTTATTGTAAAATGTGTTTGTTTGTCGAAACAATTTTTTTTTCGGTCTGGTAAACATTGGTCCGGTCTGGTAAAAAAAAAAGTTTACCAGACCGAATGTCCTGTAAAGATTTCTAAGTTTCGCGTAGACTGATATCTCCATATTAATTATTGTCCCAGGTGGATATTGCTTTCTTTTCCGTCACATTTTCTCTAGGTTCTGTAAAGGTTGGGAACTGGATGTTAGACAATATTTGGACTAGAAAAATAAAGTTTCACCAGGGGCCTATTTCACGAACATAGTTTAGTGCACTAACGATGCATAGTAGACTAACAGGGAGCAATCCATGTTTTGATAAAAAAAATAATTCTATTTAAACAATGTAATAAATGTTATTTCAAGCAATGAGAATTTTAGTGTTCATCCACAAGGGTTATTAAATCATTTATATCACTGGTTGCAGTAGAAATTATATTTTCATGATAAAAATAATTTATTTAATTTAACCTCTTTCTAACAGGGACAAATCCATGATCAAAATCAAATTTATCCATTTCTTACAATATTTTGGCTTATATACGGAAGATGATTAACAAACAGTGCATATCCTGATGAGATGGCTCGTTACGAGCCATCTCATCGGGATCTTCACTGTTTGTAAACATTGGCCTGTGTAACTAAATGGATTAACGGTTGCTCCCTGTTAGTAGACTTTTCTCGTTAGTGCACTAAACAATGTACGTGAAATAGGCCACTGGGCTCCAGATAAGCTGCGTATTTGTAGTTTTCGATTAAAATTGCCAAAAACCCAATTGAAATCAGAAGTAGTGAGTACCAAAAAGCAATACAAAATGTGTGGTAACTTCTTCATGCTGCAGAAACCAATGAACATACCACAAATGTAGCATGTTTGTCTTATTTCTCCATGAAAACATATTTTGGCATTTCATTAGAATTGTCTCTAATGAAATGTCAAGATGTGTATTCATTCAGAACCTTTGATAGGTAAACGATGTGATTATTTTATTTTACCCAACTAAAATTTGGAATACCCAATTGCTTAAAAAATGAGTAAGAATACTCAATTACTAATTCCTTATCTGGAGCCCTGTTTCACACAAACTTGCATAATGGATTAGCACCATTATATATATGCATAATAAAGTACTATTTATTGTTTTCTTCCATACCTATCTATGCATTTATTGATTTAAAATGAACCAATTTTGCTATTTGATATTGACATTCATTAATGGTCATTAAAATATACTGCACATCATTTATAAAAAAATATATAGTTATTTGCATTTATATTTTAACGACAACTATGTACAATATTGTATCGCATACTACATGTATTTAAAAATACTTAAAATTAATCAGTCCAAGCATCAACTATCTTGGTATACAAACTAGGATAGAGGTTACAAACTAACTGTTGAGGAAATACGCCAAATAACGCAAAATGAAACAAGATAAATGTGACAAATATCTTTCCTCAATATACCCTCTAGTGTAGTGTAATAAAAAAAGTGATTTCTATTTTTTACCCTTTTCCCTTTCAACCTCTTTAGAGTCAACAGCCGCCTCATCAGGTCTCCACTGTTTGTCAATAGTTTTCCAATTTGAAAATATTACCCTTTCTGAGGAATGGAATTGCCTGAAAATTTGAATGAACCAATGAAATAGCGCTCAACATTGGCATTATGTTACTGGTGTTGAAAGGGTTTAAGGCTCATTATGACATAATTATGTTGAAATCCCATCATCAACAGTTAAATCATGCCAAGTATCCCACACACAATTCTCAAATGTTCTCCGTTTGCGTTATATAGTACCAGACTGAAGTTTACTGAGAAGTGGAAAGTGCACATCTAAATCTTTCAGAGAGTAGTGTATCACACACACTTATAGATGTCAAGACCTCAGTTGGCATCATAAACTGCAAGTCCTCACAATGACTCAAGAGATCAATTTTAGTTTAAACACTTAACTTCAGAGAGTTGACTTGTGCTACACACATTTATATTGTCAAAACCTCAGTTTGCAGTATAAACTGTAAGTCCTCACAATGACTCAAGTGATCAACTTTAGTTTAAACACCTTTAATAATCTTTCAGAGAGTTGTGTTACACACACTTATAGTTACCAAGTCCTCAGTTGGCATCATAAACTGCAAGTCCTCACAATGACTCAAGTGATCAACTTTAGTTTTAAACACCTTAATCTTTCAGAAAGTTGGGTTACACGCACTTATAGTTGTCAAGTCCTCAGTTTGCAGAATAAACTAAGTCCTCACAATGACAAGTGATCAACTTCAGTTTTAAACACCTTAAATAATATTCCACTTGTATTATACACACTTATAGTTGTCAAGACCTCAGTATGCAGTAAGTCCTCATAACGATTGAAGTGGTCAACATTATAATCTTTCAGAGAGTTGTGTTACGCACACTTTTGGTTGTCAAGTCCTCAGTTGCATTATTTATGATTATTGTGTCGCCTGCGTAGCAGGAACAACACATAGGAAGAACACGTTGTTGTCGTCCGCAAAATGATTTCTTCAACTCAACTCTTTATTCACATCCCAATGCAGTTCAAGACATGTAACATGGGGAAATGGAATTTACAAGCATGCATGGCGGTATCTATCACAGGTATGGTGTATAAATATTACTAAATCAGATAATAGGATGTAAGAAGTGTATGTGCGCATGCTCAGAAATTTATGCATGTTCCAAGAGACTAGTGTAGGGTTCTCATATTTTGTATACACATTTATTATGGTCAGTAGCAGAACCCTATTTATTTTGGGGTCAATGGTCTCACGGTCAAGGTCACTGAATGAAACTGAAAGTAGTAGTATTTTCAAAAGTTTTTGTATTACTTATAACCTTGTAGCCTTTTGTTGGATTTACTTTAAATCTTTGTATTCATTTTGCCCACATGCACAACATCAAGGTGAAATGAGAAATTTTTGTTTGGTTAAGGTTTTTGCATTACTTATACATGTACCTTGTAACCACCCGATGGATTCACTTACTGCATACAAATTTATCATCATCTATGTTTTCATTCTATACCCCTTCCATTTTGCCACTTGCTTAAGGGTTGATAATGGGATTTTAACATATAAGCAGGGCTCCAGATAAGGAATTAGTAATTGAGTATTCTTACTCCAACATTTTTGAAGCAATTGTATTTCAAAAATGTAATTGGGTCAAATCACATTGTTTGCACATCAGCAAACAACACTTATTGAATATTTTGGTTCTAAATTAATACATATCTTGGCATATCTCTTGGCATGATATGCCAAGATATGTTTTCATGGAGAAATAAGAAATATATCACGCTATATATATATATAGAAATATATATATGCTATATCTACGGTCTGTTTATTGGTTTTCTGCAGCGTGATGAAGGTACCACACATTTTGTATTGCTTTTTGGTACTTACTAACATGTACTTCCAATTTCAATTGGGTTTTTGGCAATTTTAATTGAGTATTTAAGCAAATACGCAGCTTATCTAGAGCTCTGAATATAAGCCTTTAAAATAGAAATCAGTTTTTTATTACTCTACACTAAAGGGTGGTATGAGGGAAGAAATTTTTTACATTCGTCTCGTTTCCTTTTGCCTTATTTGGCGTATTTCAAGATGGCTCTCCAACCAAAACTATTTTTTTTATAAAATCTGATGCTCAGACTGAATAATTTAAGTTTTTAAATACACATATACAATACAATACTGGACATATGTAGTTGTTGTTAATACATGTATATAAATGCAATTAACATAATATTTTTTTATAAATGATGTGCAGTATCTTTTACTAACCATCAGTGTCAAGTAGCAAAATTGGTTCATTTCAAATCAATAGGCCTATATCCATAGATAGGTATGGAAGAAAACAGTAAATAGTACTTTATGATGCATATATAATGGCACTAGTTCATTAGGCTAGTTTTTGAGATTTTTTTTCTAGTCCAAAAATAGTATAAAATCCAATCCTCAACATTTATTATCACGGTCAAATAACATAATTGAAATGTGCGGTAACTTTTTTGCATTGCTTATAATTTTGTTTTGGCCAGGGGTATATTTGAGCCACTGCTTTAGTTGTATAAATGATAAATGCAGTATATTTGACAAGTTTACTATTTAAATTATAAATGATATTCCAAATCAAATAGAGAAATACGTTCATTTCAGTTCACTCCATGTATATACCTGTACATAGATAGGCTTGAAAGAAAACAATTAACAGTAACGTAATTAACCTAAATATTCGGACACAAGTTAAATATTCTTATTGAATGGTTTCCTCACAGAACACTGTCCCAGTATTTGTGGTTTAGTGTAACTGGATGCGTTTAACACCATAGTAATATATAGAGGATCTCAAACGAGTTTCCATTTCATATGAAATTTATGAAACGAGTCGGGCATAATTTATGCACCGAGCCTTGGCGAGGTGCATAAATTTGCTGACGAGTTTCATATATCTCATATGAAATGGAAACGAGTTTGAGATTCTGTTTATCACATGACTTACCCTTTTCTGTGGCAGAAATGGTGGAGATATCAAACAATATTCCACGATGAAACGCCATTGACAAATTACGCCTCAAATTTAAAATCGTTACACTTAAAAATAGTTTCTTTACAACATAGGAAATCATTTTAAATTAAACTGAACAAGTCATTTCAACGTTATTTATATGCTATTTGGTCGACACAATAACAATTTCTGGTATTTTCAAGATGACATTGATGCCGCAAATGAAGTTTACGTTCAAATAAAAACTTATGACGTCAATTTCACGTAACGTCAAAACAACGTCGCGATTTGGCGCCATTGGAAAAATCATTTGGAACGCTCTAGATATGTTCGTTTACCGCAACGTTGGCACATAATATGAATACATAATTAGGGTGATGCGACCAGCCAATCAAAATCGCTCCAGGGCCCGAGGTTACAAAACTTTTTCCGTACTCAACTCAGAACCATGCTCAACTTGGACAGATATTTACAGACATTGCGTTTGTTGGAAATTATGTTTTGCTGTGTTTACACATACATTGTAAGGACATTGACTGGGGTTGTCAGGGTTTCCACTGGAGAAAATAAAAAATTCGCCACTTTTTTTTCTCTTTTTAAAATGTTTTTTTTTTTTTTTTTTTTTTTTTTTTTTTTTTTTTTTTTTTTTTTTTTTTTTTTTTTTTTTTTTTTTTTTTTTTTTTTTTTTTTTTCGCGCAAAATGCTTAGAAATTGTATCAAATCTGAATATTTTGCACGCGCTTTAAATTTTTTATCATATATCCATGTAGATACAAGAATAAAATAAGTACAAATCCTTTTTTCAATTTGTTAATTTTATTGTCTGTCACCATAATTATGCAATTTATTTTAGTAGATCTACATGTTAAAATATAGCATTACTTTCACTGAAATTTGTCGGGAATATAAATGCACTTTTATGTCAAGAATGGTATATGTCTCAGTTTGGATTATCACATTATACCGATTTATTTGAGACGCTAGTCAAGACAACCCTAAATGAAAGTTTACATCTTTTGTAAATGGTGCGAAACAGATGGGCCGAAACAGATAGAGTACGAATTTATCTTGTGTTCCAAACCGAAGCGTGCATATCTGTCGTGACATGGCCAAGTTATTGTACAATGTACATGATGTATGTGGTTCGCCTGTCTCGGGCATATATCAAATATAAAGTATTTCGCCATGAAGGACGCATATTTCACGCCACGATCACAGCGATATCTGAGCAAATATTAGACATGTTTGTTGTTGTACGGGAGTTCTCTCCCTTCGAACGGAGGTTTACGTCGCAAACGATTGGCGGGAACATGCATTTGCGCATGAATATGGCTGAATATTTGGTCGCTGCTTAGCTGATTGATTATATTAATGCTCTTAACAGTCATTGTTGATTGCTATATTACCGACATGGCTAATTGGTGACAATAGTTCACCAACACGCTCGTTATTCAAAATCTCGTTAATTGCGATCTAATAAGTTTTCACGTTTACAAGCGTTGGCAATCTGTAATTACCCATCACGGCTTAATCATGACAAAAAGAATTCACCATAGATAATGATACAATTAAACGATGGAAGTTTGTATAGTTTAATTTAACATAATATCAATGGAAAATATGGCGAATTTAAGGTTTCATGGCAAATTCGTTTGTTTTTAATTTTCGTACCGTAGTCTAAATGTAGGACACTTTAGCCAAATATTCGCAGATTAAATTTTAAACTTTCATATAATCTAAAAATCTTTCGCCAAATAATCTCTAGATTAAAATTTAAACTCTCATACAGTCTAGAACGCTTTCACTAAAGTTGCCAAAAACATGCAGATTTTACCATGATTACCACTACACGGTGACGCTATAGGGTGATTTAACCGATAAATCACAGCATGACATCACCGCTGCACGCGACCCGTGTCACTCGCAATAGAATACACAAGGCTTATATAAGAAACTCCAGGTATGGCTGTGTTTGTAAACAACTGTGTCTCGCGTGTTAGCCTTAGGGATTATTGATTTATTCATTTTAGTTAGACGGCAGATAGGGAAAATTCAGGTATTCAGGACAATTGTTACAGGATAAAAAAAAAAATTTTTTTTTTTACTTTTTCGCCAAATCAATTTTTTTTTCGCCACTTTCTTTTTAAATTCGCCATTGGCGAATGTGGCGACCGCCAGCGGAAACCCTGGGTTGTAATGCTATTTAGAACACATATTCTTACTCGGCTAGTACACTTTTAAGTCTGACAAGTTGAGCACAGTTCTGAGTTGAGTACAGAAAAAGTTTTGTAACCTCGGGCCCAGGTGTTAATACACATTGTGTTCATATCAAATTTATGAAATGGGTTATGACACCGCATAACTGTCATTTCATGTGATAAATTGGGATACAATTTGTTTTGGGTAAACCCCTATTTAATAGGGGTTTCCCAAAACAAATGTTGTCCGAATAGTTTTTGGGTAAATACGTACTTACTATACATCAGGGATGATGCTGTGGTCTAGTGATAAGACACAGGACTACTGTGCCAGAGGTATTGGGTTCGAATAAAATACGTTCATCGTATTTCCGTCCCACTGGTCTGTCGGATGAGACTTGAAACCATGGGCTCGTCTCTATAAGACCATAGCTGTTGAAGGAACGTTAAACATGCTTTCACTTTCTTTTTACTATACATCATTGCGCTAATTATACCCACACAAACAAAGCTTGAGGGGGGTATATAGGAGTCAGCTTGTCGGTCGGTCTGTTGGAAATTCGTTTCCGCTTTATATCTTTTAAACCAATGAATGGATTTTTCAAATTCTTTGGCACAACTGTTTGTCATGATGATCATGCTTCTGTGTCCAAGGTCAAGGTCACAGTTGGGGTCAAAGGTTAAGCATGTTGGACATATTGGTTTAAAATGGTTTGAAAATACCTAATTTAATCGATAATGATACCATTGTCATAGGAAAAAAAAATGAATTACACATGCATCGATTATAGACCTTGTCCGTGCGTGCATCCCTGTCTGTAGCACTGTTGTCATAGCATGAACTGTTTGTCCATGTCGGCAGATTTCAATAACTTTTGTTACTGCTGCACATTAACCGGATTCCCTTCCTGGGTTAAAGGTTAAGATCAGTGAATTAAATTTAGCATGTTTACCATTATGTTACCATTTGCGTTTATCAGAATGTCTTAAGCTCCATTTCTGTTCAATGACTTTTGAAGCACTTGATGGATTTCAATAATATTTGGCAGATCTGGAAATTATTAATAGAGTGGCCCATACTGTAATATTATATTATGTAGCTGCATCTTCATGCCCAAGGTCCAGCTCAATTTTAACAATATTTGGTAGCATCATAAATAATATTCATTTATCTGAAAACTCGTGTTTGTCTTGTACATACATGTACAGAAATGTAACTGTGTCCCGCAGACCTAGGTCAAGGTTGCCAATTAAGACAACTGTCGAGGCTGCCTGAACCTGAATGCAGAATATTTAAACAGGTTATATATCGGGTGGATACAAAAAATGCACCCAAATTTGAATCTCAATAGCTAAAAAACTAGTTGCTGCATTAACATTTTCTTTTGCACATCTCATATCATGCCAATTTTAGACATTTTATAAAAAATTGAGCCAAGTCGGTCAGAAAAAATTGGAATGGCAACAAAATGAAAAATTCAGGTGAAAAAAGGTGATATCGAACAATAATTCTCACAGTTTCTACTGAAATCGTATTTATGGTGGAACCTGATATGATATCATCTTTTTCGCAAACATAAATAAAAAATATACCATTTTATTGTTCAATCTATTGTGAACAAGAGTACGGAATTTATTTTCATCAAAGTTAGCAACTTTTATAGATATGACGTCACAACGTAGGCAAGGTTTCGCCATTTTGACGCCAGTGTTTTAGCCCGCGAAAATTACGTAAAAAGGAGAAATCTTGCATACATTGTGACGTCATAGCGTTAAAAGTTGTTGACAGTGACGCAAATAAATACCATAATCCTGTTCCCTGAAGATTGAACAATGAAATAGTATATTTCTTGTTTAGGTTTGTGGTGTTTTCCTATCATAAGGTTCCACCTTAAATATGATTTAAGTAGAAAATGTGAAAATTATTGTATGATATCACTTCTTTTCACCTGAATTTTTCATTTTGTTGCCATTCCAATATTTTATAACCGATTTGGCTCAAATTTTGATGAAATGTGTATATAAAATTGGCATGAGATGATATGTGCAAAGAAAATGTTAATGTACAACTGTTTTTTTAGTTATTGAGATTCAAAGTTGGGTGCATTTTTTTGTATCCACCCGATATATACAAGACACCTGAAGACAGTTGCTTTAACCTCGTATCTATCATTAGAACTGGCAGAGGTGGAGGAGACTGAAGAACATGAAGATGACGATGGCGATGAAAATGAACATGTTGATGAAGATGGTGCCACAGAGGCCGAAAACTACGGTACAGGTAGGTTACATTATAATTCACGATTTACCTTGTTCAACCCTCCTGTACATTTTCATCTTTGTACTTGAGAGCTAGACTGGGTTATGCCCGCTTGAAATGTTGTGAGATCAGTACTGATCTTTACTTTTTTGAAGAGGGCTAAGTGTTCTGGTGTGGCAGGATCTATGGCAAGCCGTTTGGGTTTTTACTCAATAATACAGATATCTGAGAGATGTCTCTAGTTAAATAGAGATATCTCTATTTTAAATACAGATATATATATTTAAGGAAAATACAGAAATCTCTATTTTAAATAGAGATATCTCTCATTTAAATAGAGATATCTCTATTTTAAATACATATATCTCTATTTATTCCTGAACTAGAGATATCTCTATTGATGAAATGGAGATATCTGTATTTCATGAATAAATAGAGATATCTGTAATTAAAATAGAGATATCTCTATTATCGGTATTTAAATAGAGATATCGGTATTTAAATCGAGATATCTCTATTTTAAATAGAGATAACTGCATTACATGAGTAAAAACTCAAATGGCTTGCCATAATGATCTGTAATCAGATCAGGTTGTTTTCTGATTCCAAGGCTGAGTGTAAATTTATTGTAAAGTAGTGCATCCAAACACGCTGACAAAACGGTCAAACGGTGTAGACCCCCCTGATCACACTGCACTTGTAGGAGCAAGCTGATCTGGGTCTAGTCTATTTGCTGAAATACGTGTCTGAATTTTTATGGATTTACTGTACATTTATTGTGAACCAGGAGCTTATTTTGGTCCTCCCACCTTCCACCCTGTCGGGTGGTGTACTGCAGGTAATAACAAGTGGGTTTAGTACTACCACCCTTAAATGTTCTCGGCCATTGCTATGCGGTTAATCCTTTGACCTGATTTGGTCCCTCGTGTACCATTTTATCTTTGGCTCGACTGGTACTTGAGAGTTAGATTAGGTTATTGCCCATTTAAAAAGTAGTAGGTTAGTACTGATGCTATTACTCTTTGGGAGGGGGCTATGTGATCTAATGTGGAAGGACCTGACATCAGATCAGAATTGCTCCGATTTCCGGGCTGAACGTATATTTATTGTAAACACTGAGCACTGATCTTGGGACCCCCCACAGTACAGTCTCATTGTGTCGCAGTGAGTTTAGTACGGTACTGAACCCATGGCCTTACATTGATCTTAGCTGTTGATATTCCGTTGAACACCAATCAGTACTATTACTCTTTGGGAGGGGGCTACGTGATCTGATGTGGAAGGACCTGACATCAGATCAAAGAATTGCTCTGATTTCAGGGCTGAACGTATATTTATTGTAACCACTGAGCACTGGTCTTGGGACCACACCCCCACAGGTACAGTCTCATTGTGTCGCAGTGAGTTTAGTACAGTACTGAACCCATGGCCTTACATTGATCTTAGCTGTTGATATTCCGTTGAACACCAACAATGAACGTTTATGGACAGATTTTTAGGTATGTCAAATCATTTTGAAACTCGGAAAATGCTGTGCAAAAGTAAGTAATATCAGTTGCATTTATCGAAGTATGAATTACATTACTCGGGCATGTTTAAAGTTTGCTACGAGTGCTTTGGACTCGCACTTTAAACAGACAAAAATCCATACAAGCGGTGGAAGTATGCCGAGGGGTATATAGTTTTCGTCATTCCGTCCGTCCGTAAGACTTGGGTTAAAGTTTTCATGTAGGTCCAGACGGCGGCCGGGGGTATACGTGAGCACCCGCTCACTTGCTCTAGTATTGCTTATTTGTGCACAGTATTTTTCGAGTTTCAAAATATTTGTATCAAAATATGGCCTTAAATTCCAGAATTCTCTCGCTTTCGACATGTTCTCGCAGTTCTCGCAGTTCTCGTAACAGCGATGTTTCCGTCAAACGAGTGACATTATTGCCGTTATGGAGATTAATGACGTCAACGAAACTTGCACATCAACAATGTCACACAATGAAACTAGTTGTATTTACATTGTATGGTTACATCAGATATGGGAATTTATTTGTAAATGTGTGTTAGTTCTGAGGACCTACAATATGAGGACTTGCACATGCGTGTGTATTAAAGTCCTCGTAGTCCTGTGTGCTATGCATGTGTATTGCACGCCCTTGTGATACCATTCTGAGGACCTACAATATGAGGACTCGCACATGTGTGTGTTAGTCCCCCTATTGATGTTTTTAACACACGCATCACATGCCATTCTGAGGACCTACAATATAAGGACTTGCACACGCGTGTGTAAGTCCTCGTAGTCATGTGTGGTACACATGTGTATTGCACGCCATTGTGAGGACCTCTAAAATATGCAAATTAGAAAATTCCATATATGGTAGTGTAGTCCTCACATTGTGATGTCCTCATTCTGGTAGTTAAGTGTGAAAAATGCTAGCTCGTCTTCTATAAACTGTAAAAGGAAAAATTAATAACCATATCAATCGGTATCAATACAAGTCTCAAAATATGATTTTTGGACTTTTTAGCATCGCTGCTTCTATGGGTCCTCGGAAAGGGGTTTAAAATTATTTGTGCGTGTGTGCGTGGGTGAGTGTGTGTGTGTGTGTGTGTGCGTGTGTGTGTGTGTGTGGGTTGTTGGTTGGGAGCATGCAAAGGGTACTTTATCGATAGGGTTCATCCTTACCGGAATCCCAAAATCCTTGATATGCTTTGGCTTTCTGATATCTGAGAGTTAAACTTGATTATACTCATTATAAGAGTAATAAACATAGTTAGTATCCTATTACTTGTAGGGGATGGGACTAAGTGACTGTGTTGTGGTGAGGACCAGGCACAGGATCAGGTTATTCTAATTGCAATGCTGAATATTTATTTTTATGTAAGGGATTTCGCCCATCACCCACCCCATCCCCACATCCGTACAAAATCACAAATACATGCACATTTACTAGGTATATCCCAAACATTACATCCATATGTAATCATGTGGCGTATGTACGCAATGGTATGGCCCACTTTAGTCGAATGTTAGACAGAGCTGTCACAATTTTGGCGCCTGCTCTGTCGATGACATCAACAGTTTTGGACGTACATTTGGATATTCCAGTTGTGTGATTGCTGATATGTTAACCATGGATCCTGGCTAAGCACCCCGTGTCATCAACCTACTATGTTATAGAAGAGACACTACTCTTCTCGATGACAACGTTATTTTATAACGGTTGCTCATTCGTTTTCTTATTCAAGCTTGTCATGTGTTCCAGAAGGTGACGATGTATACTTATTCTTCGCGGAGAACTTTTATTACAGTGACAGCGGAGTATTCATGATCAGAACAGCTGGCACTGTTGGTGACCTGATCAAATGTCCACTGACAACAAGTGGTATTTGACATACATGTACGAATGTATACATATATAGACAAGCACACTTGTGCATACGATGGATATGATTTTTTTAATAGTCATGCTGGTACGTATGTGATTTGCCAATTAGAAATATCCCAAAGCATGCCTGAACTGCATGTGTTTGCATCTCTACGAAACGAACATTTATGACATATTGATCGGTCCTTCGATCATGTGTTCATGACAACATGACCGCAATTTGCAAGCCATATAAGTCGTATGACACGTGTGAGTAACGATTAATGTATTATTTAATTATTAAATGGCCATTGTTATTGTGTTCTCAGGTTCGAATATCCAACTTTAAACATTTCAGGACGGGGTCAACGACGGAACTGCTTCTGTTTGTAGATTAACATTCACTACCTTCACATAGGTTAAGTTATTTCTTTGGTTGGCATAAGCATCTGTCACCACATACATACTGCCAATGTAGTTATTTAATTCCTTGGTTTAAGCAAATAAACATAGACATATGTCCATCTTCCAAATTATAAACATGATAAAGGAGTGAAAGACGCATAACACATAGTTACAGTTTGCTATTGGCACAATATATTGAACTCATAAATGACCAACAAATCCTTTCCAATGTGGAGTTTCCACATATGTGTCAAATGACCAAACAGCAGAATCAAAACGTACACAGGGATCCTCTAGATTTTCGGTCAAAAATGCCATTTTTTTACGATATTTTTCTTAAAATAGCAGCTACGAGCATAAGATTTTCACAGAACAATCGTCGGTTCTTGCTTTCTCAAAGCATGCACACTATTTAGCAACCTGTGCCATCTTTCTCACTTAAAATTGGGTCAGATCATCAGTCGTAAGATTGCACACCAAAATTAACATCGACAATCAGTTATCCGGACAAATGTATAATCGTCTTATATAGCTTGTATTCTCACCTTAAACTCATAATTTTATCGCCTGAAAATCAGTGTAAACAACATTGTGTAGTTTTGCAGAAAAAACAATCACCATTAGCTTCTTGGAAAACATCGTATTTATAGAATTTATTGTATTTATTGTATTTATAGAACAACTTTTGACATTGTAAACAATTTGTGGACAGAGTTGAGGAATGTTTTCAGCAAATTTTACTAAAATGTTTACCTTGGCGATATATTCTTCACACTGGCATGGACACAGCATGCACCTGAGTGACTTAGATGTGTTCGTTGCAAAATCGCATAATGAATGCGTTTAATTAACAGGTATTTTCATTTATCTGATACACTGAATGTCCGGATAACTGGTATGACCCCTGTATAGTTACTGCATCACGCTATTAGTTGCGAACGGAATTATATCAGACACTTCATATGAGACATTTTCTGGTGAAATAAACATTAATTCACCATTACCCCACGTATTGATTGGCATTATTATACATTTTATATCAGACGTAAATTTCCACACTGATATCAGGGGCGATAACAATGTTTCTTTAAAATGCTTACAGACATTACTTTTTTATTGTCCGTATTTATTAATTTTGATGTGCAATGATCATACTTTATAATCTGTCGAAAATATATATCTTTTTTCAGGTGACACATTTAGTTCATATAAATAATTAAAATTATCATGCCTCATTTCCATAAGAAAATAGCCAGATACCACCGCGAGTCACTATCAGTAAAATACATACATGTATTACTAAATGATTATATCTGTATATCGGGCACTCGTAATTTTTAGAACCGGTGGAATAGTGACACAATTATACACTTATTTAATTCCTATACAGAACATTTTGTGCCTACTGATTGGGCATGCACCTTTAAAACTATCAAGTTCATCACTGTTTTATGCAAAATGTGTCCTGAACCTACATGTATCACACTAATTGCAACATGTTTGGGTAATACATGTATTTTCGTTATATGATGTTATGATCAGTCTGATTCGTCTGCTAATCGCGGTAGATTGGGAGCATGTGAATGGTAATTTAACGATGTGTTTCATCCGGAATCCCAATATCGCTTGTTTCAGTGGCCCTGAGATACGTTTTGGCTTTCTTGTTACTTGACAGATACTAATTATGATTGTAGTATGATTAGTACTAATCCTATCTAATCCTATTAGTTGTATGGGTTTGGAGCTAAGTGACTGGCATGGCGAGGACGTGGCACCAGATCAGGTCATTGTAATTTCAGGGTTGAATATGTAATTATTTTCATGTAAATATCCAGTTCTGAGTTTGGGACCCCTCCATCTGTATAGATGGAATATGGGATTTGATCCTGTGAAGCCAGCCTACAATGACCTTAGCTGTTGACAGGCTGCACGGACTATTACATAAATAAATAACACGAGGACATTTATAAAATGGTGTGTTTTTTTTGGGCCCATATTGTATTTCTTATTTGTTTATTGATTTAAATCGCTCAAATGTTATCTTATTTATATTATTAAAGACATGTAATTCACGTTTCATGCATGGCTTCAACGAGACTACGTATGTAATGATGAGTACCAAAGACTTTTGACAGCAGATATATCTGTGGTAAATATTGGCAGCCATATTAGATTTCTGCTATCTGTAGCCATTTGTGCCGGTCTATATTATAGCATATATATAATTGATTGATGACACAAATAGATGCATTTGTAACATCATTTTCATGTACATGTAGTTTCAAGTGCATCATTTGAACATGCAGTAACACTAAATAAAGACTTGTTTATATGGCGGCCATTTTGAATTATATAAGGCATTCCAAATTGAACATGTTTGTTAGTTAGCAATATACGAGTAGTTCATATAATAATGATAATAACTTAAACAGTATTTGTGCTGGTAGTCATATACAAATATGTAACATTTAAGGAAGATAATCACTAACTTCTTAAAAATGTACCAAACTCTACTTATCTTGGCGGCCATTTTGACGTACTATAAGGTCATGTGTTAAGCACTACTCATTGCTGGATTTTATAGCACAATATTTGTAAATAGTATCAAGTGGAATGGTGTTGAAAAATTAAATTTATGTCACAATAGTGAACAATGTTATTGTAAAATATATTTTGGATTGGGTGGCCATTTTGATATCCAAGATGGCGGCCCTATATGAATTGGACAATATAGAAAACAATATTATCCGATATCTGTTTCCATAGACTATCCAAAAATGTATAATTGACAAATATAAACATAATTATAATGAAATTATCGAGCAAAACTACACACCTATGCAGTATTATTGACAACAATGGTAGCCATTTTGAATTCAATATGGCGGCCAAGATAGTGATGGAAAAAAAATGGTACCGATTTGTTTTTTGTTTTACTGTGTCTCATAATGAAAATAAACACAAAATTCAAGACTATCGCGAAAATGTCAGCAAATGCATATTGTTTCACTTTCTGACACCGACTATATATATGTACAGTATCCCTCTTAGTTGCGAACGGTAAATCTTGCAATCTACTCCCGTACTGTACTGTCCATAGCCGCGGACGGTACGGAAGTAAATTGCAAGAGTTACCGCTCGCAACTATATCCCTCTGCAATATACCTGTGCCGGTGTGGCGTAATGTATACGTGTGCCTGGTGCGTGTGCGTGTGTGTGCGATTTCAATAAACGTTTAAATTTGAGTGTGTTACGATTTTAATATACAGCATGTTATAAGGGTACACAAATTCCCACCCCTCAATCCCCTACTGGCCCGATCACACAGCCAAATACCGAAATACGCCATTACCGCTCTGCGAAATGAAGAAATGGAGCTTATGGGTTTTGCGACCAGTGTAGCCCCAGGTAAGCATGCACATTAAAGTCATGCTTCTAACAAGCAATACATATAGTTTTATCCCGTCAACACAGTGCGTATGTGCCGTGAAACATTTTTGATATCCAGTCAATTCAATTTTTGCATTTTACAGCCATTTTTAGGTGTTGACGGGATAAATAGAATAGTAGGTTTGTGCCGTGAATGGAAACAAATATCTGGCGCAGCACGGAAACGGGATGTGCTCGGCAGAGCCTCGCCCATCCCGTTTCCTAAGCCTTGCCAGATATTTTTTCCCATTCACGGCACTAACCTACTATTCGCTATATCTGCATACATATATTGAGCTACATGACTGTGCTATTTGATCAGGAGCTACACTGGCCACAAATTTCGTAAGCCACATTTATTCAGTCACGTTTCAGTTTTATGGACATCCACCATAGGCTACGTTGACTGGGCCATATGACATTGGTCTGCACTGACTGTGCCCTATATTTCAATACTATGGTCGTTCAACATACAATGACTGGTCATGTGACATTGGTTTACAATGACTGTGATATATATAGGGCCTGAAAATAGCAGCTTTCAACACTTGTTTTGCGGAATATTTGTTTCTATTTCTCTGCCAATATGGTAGCGAAATTTGAGTTATATGGACATTCTACCTATAATGACTGTGTTATGTGACCTTGGTCTACAATGACTATGCCCTATATTTCAGTTCAACCTACAGTGACTGGCCATGTGACATTGGTATACAATGACTGTACTTAGCTATCCTGGATTTCAGTTGTATCGACATTCTACCTACAATGACTGGCCATGTGACATTGGTCTACACTGACTGTACTTATCTCTCCTGGATCTCAGTTCTATCGACATTCTACCTACAATGACTGGCCATGTGGCATTGGTCTACAATGACTGTACTTATATATGGTGGATTTCAGTTATATCGACATTCAACCTACAATGAATGGGTCATGTGACATTGGTCTGCAAAGACTGCCCTATATTTCAGTTCTATGGACAGTCAACATACACTGACTGACCACGTGACATTGGTCTACAATGACTGTGCCATATATTCCAGTTATATCAACATTCAACCTACAATGACTGGGTCGTGTGACATTGGTGTACAAAGACTGCGTCCTATATTTCAGTTATATAGACATTCAACCTACAATGACTTGCCACGTGACATTGGTCTACAATGACTGTACTTATCTACCCTGGATTTCAGTTCTATCAACATTCTACATACAATGACTGGCCATGTGACATTGGTCTATATTGATTGTGCCCTATATTTCGGTTTTATGGACATTCAAGATACAATGACTCGTTCATGTGACATTGGTCTACAATGACTATGCCCTATATTTCAGTTCTATGGACATTCAACATACAATGACTGGACCATGTGACATTGGTCTACAATGACTGCCCTATATTTCAGTTCTATGGACATTCAATTTACACATTTGGTAATTTCTTCCAGTATGTTGCGATCATTTCCCTAAGCCACTACACTATCCTCTATTTCAGCAGAGCTCCCAATGACTCCCAAAAAGGAGTCAATTACTTTGACAGAAGTTTAAGAATTGACTCCTAAACTCAGTTGGTTAGGAGTCATTTTGACTCTCATTCATTCTAAAAATAACATTTGCTCTTAGGTTCGACAATTTTATTTGATAATAATTCTGGAATAGATTATTTGTAAGCTAAACAAAACATCATTTGAAATTGTGGAAAGTTTGTAGATGGCAGTATACGTCTAATGACTTCGGACTCCTATAGACACAAATGACGCCAAAAATGCAGATAGAGGATTCCAATGACCCCTGGCATAAAATCGTTACTGGGAGCCCAGTTTCAGTGAAATGGGCATTCAACCTTCAATGACTGGCTATGTGACATTGTCTGGTCTACAATGAATGTGCCCTATATTTCAGTGATATGGCCATTCTACCTACAATGACTGGCCATGTGACATTGGTCTACAAGGACTGTGCCCTATATTTAAATGTTATGGCCATTCTACCTACAATGAATGGACCATGTGACATTGGTCTACAATGACTGTGCCATATTTTTCAGTTCTATGGACATTCAACCTACAATGACTGGGTCATGTGACATTGGTCTACAATACATGTGGCATATATTCTAGTTAAATGGACATCCAACCTACAGTGACTGGCCATGTGACATTGGTCTACAATGACTGTGTCCTATATTTCAGTTCTATGGACATTCAACCTACAGTGACTGACCATGTGACATTGGTCTACAATGACTGTGTCCTATATTTCAATTATATGGACATTCAACCTACAATGACTGGGTCATGTGACATTGGTCTACAATGACTGTGTCCTATAGCTCAACTATATGGACATTCAACCTACAGTGACTGGCCATGTGACATTGGTCTACAATGACTGTGCCCTATAGCTCAGCTATATGGACATTCAACCTACAGTGACTGGCCATGTGACATTGGTCTACAATGACTGTGTCCTATATTTCAGTTCTATGGACATTCAACCTACAATGACTGGGTCATGTGACATTGGTCTACAATGACTGTGTCCTATATTTCAGTTCTATGGACATTCAACCTACAGTGACTGGCCATGTGACATTGGTCTACGATGACTGTGTCCTATATTTCAGATATATGGACATTCAATCTACAATGACTGGACACGTAACATTGGTCTACAATGACTGTGTCCTATAGCTCATTTATATGGACATTCAACCTACAGTGACTGGCCATGTGACATTGGTCTACAATGACTGTGTCCTATATTTCAGATATATGGACATTCAATCTACAATGACTGGACACGTGACATTGGTCTACAATGACTGTGTCCTATAGATTCGATTCATGGACATTCAACCTACAGTGACTGCCATGTGACATTGGTCTACAATGACTGTGTCCTATATTTCAGATATATGGACATTCAATCTACAATGACTGGACACGTGACATTGGTCTACAATGACTGTGTCCTATAGCTCATTTATATGGACATTCAACCTACAGTGACTGGCCATGTGACATTGGTCTACAATGACTGTGTCCTATATTTCAGATATATGGACATTCAACCTACAATGACTGGGTCATGTGACATTGGTCTACAATGACTGTGTCCTATATTTCAGTTCTATGGACATTCAACCTACAGTGACTGGCCATGTGACATTGGTCTACAATGACTGTGTCCTATATTTCAGATATATGGACATTCAATCTACAATGACTGGACACGTGACATTGGTCTACAATGACCATGTCCTATAGCTCAGCTATATGGACATTCAACATACAATGACTGGGACATGTGACATTGGTCTACAATAAATGTGGCCAATATTCCAGTTAAATGGATATCCAACCTACAGTGACTGGCCATGTTACATTGGTCTACAATGACTGTGCCCTATATTTCAGCTATATGGACATTCAACCTACATTAACTGGCCATGTGACCTTGGTCTACAATGACTGTGCCCTATATTTCTGTTCTATGGACATTCAACCTACAGTGACTGGCCATGTGACCCTATATTTCAGTTATATGGACATTCAACCTACAGTGACTGGCCATGTGACCTTGGTCTACAATGACTGTGCCCTATATTTCAGTTATATGGACATTCATACAGTGACTGGCCATGTGACCTTTGTCTACAATGACTGTGCCCTATATTTCAGTTCTATGGTCATTCAACCTACATTGACTGGGACATTGATCTACAATGACTGTGTGCGATATTTCGGTTCTATGTTCATTCAACCTGCGGTGACTGACCATGTGACATTGGTCTACAATGACTGCACTTATGTATCCTATATTTCAGTTCTGTAGCCATTCAACCTACAACAACTGGGCCATGTGACTGATCGTATATGTCTATGGTCAGTCAACCTCCAATGACTGGTCATATGACAATGGTCTACAGTGACCGTGTCCTATATTGCAGCTATATGGAGATTCAACCTACAATGATTGGACCCTATATTTCAGTTGTATGGACATTCAACTTATGAATGACTGGGCCATGTGACATTGGTCTATAATGACTGTGTCCTATATTTCAGATATCTGGACATTTAATCTACAATGACTGGCCACGTGACATTGGTCTACAATGACCGTGTTCTATATTTCAGATATATGGACATTCCATCTACAATGACTGGACCTTATATTTCAGTTGTATGAACATTCAACATACAATGACTGGCCATGTGACATTGATCTACAATGACTGTCTTATATTTAAGATATATGGACATTCAACCTACAATGACTGGACCCTACATTTCAGTTGTATGGAAATTCAATATACAATGACTGGCCACGTGACATTGGTATACAAAGACTGTGCCCTATATTTCAGATATGTGGACATTCAACATACAATGACTGGCCATGTGACATTGGTATACAATGACTGTGCCCTATATTTCAGATATGTGGACATTCAACATACAATGACTGGCCATGTGACATGGTACAATGACTGTGCCCTATATTTCAGATATGTGGCATTCAACATACAATGACTGGCCATGTGACATTGGTCTACAATGACTGTGCCCTATATTTCAGATATAAGGACATTCAACCTACTATGACTGGCCATGTGACATTGGTATACAATGACTGTGCCCTATATTTCAGATATGTGGACATTCAACATACAATGACTGGCCATGTGACATTGGTATACAATGACTGTGCCCTATATTTCAGATATGTGGACATTCAACATACAATGACTGGCCATGTGACATTGGTATACAATGACTGTGCCCTATATTTCAGATATGTGGACATTCAACATACAATGACTGGCCATGTGACATTGGTCTACAATGACTGTGCCCTATATTTCAGATATAAGGACATTCAACCTACTATGACTGGCCATGTGACATTGGTCTACAATGACTGTGCCCTATATTTAAGATATATGGACATTCAACCTACAATGACTGGCCATGTGACATTGGTCTACAATGACTGTGCCCTATATTTAAGATATATGAACATTCAACATACAATAACTGGCCATGTGACATTGGTATACAATGACTGTGCCCTATATTTAGATATGTGGACATTCAACATACAATGACTGGCCATGTGACATTGGTCTACAAGGACTGTGCCCTACATTTAAATTTTATGGCCATTCTACCTACAATGAATGGACCATGTGACATTGGTCTACAATGACTGTGCCATATTTTTCAGTTCTATGGACATTCAACCTACAATGACTGGGTCATGTGACATTGGTCTACAATACATGTGGCATATATTCTAGTTAAATGGACATCCAACCTACAGTGACTGGCCATGTGACATTGGTCTACAATGACTGTGTCCTATATTTCAGTTCTATGGACATTCAACCTACAGTGACTGGACACGTGACATTGGTCTACAATGACTGTGTCCTATATTTCAATTATATGGACATTCGACCTACAATGACTGGGTCATGTGGCATTGGTCTACATTGACTGTGTCCTATAGCTCAGCTATATGGACATTCAACCTACAGTGACTGGCCATGTGACATTGGTCTACAATGACTGTGCCCTATAGCTCAGCTATAATGGACATTCAACCTACAGTGACTGGCCATGTGACATTGGTCTACAATGACTGTGTCCTATATTTCAGTTCTATGGACATTCAACCTACAATGACTGGGTCATGTGACATTGGTCTACAATGACTGTGTCCTATATTTCAGTTCTATGGACATTCAACCTACAGTGACTGGCCATGTGACATTGGTCTACAATGACTGTGTCCTATATTTCAGATATATGGACATTCAATCTACAATGACTGGACACGTGACATTGGTCTACAATGACCATGTCCTATAGCTCAGCTATATGGGCATTCAACATACAATGACTGGGACATGTGACATTGGTCTACAATAAATGTGGCCAATATTCCAGTTAAATGGATATCCAACCTACAGTGACTGGCCATGTTACATTGGTCTACAATGACTGTGCCCTATATTTCAGCTATATGGACATTCAACCTACAGTAACTGGCCATGTGACCTTGGTCTACAATGACTGTGCCCTATATTTCTGTTCTATGGACATTCAACCTACAGTGACTGGCCATGTGACCCTATATTTCAGTTATATGGACATTCAACCTACAGTGACTGGCCATGTGACCTTGGTCTACAATGACTGTGCCCTATATTTCAGTTATATGGACATTCATACAGTGACTGGCCATGTGACCTTTGTCTACAATGACTGTGCCCTATATTTCAGTTCTATGGTCATTCAACCTACATTGACTGGGACATTGATCTACAATGACTGTGTGCGATATTTCGGTTCTATGTTCATTCAACCTGCGGTGACTGACCATGTGACATTGGTCTACAATGACTGCACTTATGTATCCTATATTTCAGTTCTATAGCCATTCAACCTACAACAACTGGGCCATGTGACTGATCGTATATGTCTATGGTCAGTCAACCTCCAATGACTGGGTCATATGACAATGGTCTACAGTGACCGTGTCCTATATTGCAGCTATATGGAGATTCAACCTACAATGATTGGACCCTATTTCAGTTGTTATGGACATTCAACTTATGAATGACTGGGCCATGTGACATTGGTCTATAATGACTGTGTCCTATATTTCAGATATCTGGACATTTAATCTACAATGACTGGCCACGTGACATTGGTCTACAATGACCGTTGTTTATATTTCAGATATATGGACATTCCATCTACAATGACTGGACCTTATATTTCAGTTGTATGAACATTCAACATACAATGACTGGCCATGTGACATTGATCTACAATGACTGTCTTATATTTAAGATATATGGACATTCAACCTACAATGACTGAACCCTACATTTCAGTTGTATGGAAATTCAATATACAATGACTGGCCACGTGACATTGGTATACAAAGACTGTGCCCTATATTTCAGATATGTGGTAACATCAACACATTGACTGCATGACAGTATATGTGTCCCATCAACATACAATAGACTGCCATGTGACATTGGTCTACAATGACTGTGCCCTATATTTCAGAGGATTATAAGGATCTCACCTACAATGTACTGGCCAAGTGACATTGTCTACAATGACTGTGCCCTATATTTAAGATATATGACATTCAACCTACAATGACTTATGACTTAGGCATGACATTGGACATTGGTATACAATGACTGTGCCCATATTAGATATATGAACATTCAACATACAATAACTGGCCATGTGACATTGGTATACAATGACTGTGCCCTATATTTAGATATGTGGACATTCAACATACAATGACTGGCCATGTGACATTGGTCTACAATGAATGTGCCCTATATTTCAGATATATGGACATTCAACCTACAATGACTGGCCATGTGACATTGGTCTACAATGACTGTGCCCTATGTTTAAGATATATGGACATTCAACCTACAATGACAGGCCATGTGACATTGGTCTACAATGACTGTGCCCTATATTTCAGATATATGGCCATTCAACTAATAACTGGCTCATGTGTACCAGGGCTACCACTGCGGCCCGTTACTGCAGGCTGTGACAAATTGAACGACTTCTATGTCGACACAAAAGGTGCGTATAATGATCCATATAAACACAATTTACATTATGCACAACACATACTCATTGAAAGGATCAGTGGAATAAGGGGGCGGATGCCATTCTTGAGTTAGCCGTTTCTTCCACTGACCTCTTTAATAATGTATTGAACAACAGAAACATTTGATTCAAATATGTCATTAAGTGCACAATGTAGTGAACTCTATCGCATTTCAAATTTTACATGGTTATTCATGCACAATGTAGGAAAAATTAACTATAACTACCGTAGTGCATTTCAAATATGCCAAATTGCAACGCATGCCATTTCCGTCATATATTTTGGCAATGTAGTGAACTAATGTGCACTTCAATGTTTACATACTTGTGCATACTGTAGTAGTGTACGTTACATATACCAATATATGTACTAGTATATTCGTTAATAATGTAGTGAACTGCATAATTATATAGTACACACCAAATAATATGTCGATATGTGCGTGCAAATACAGTGAACTTTATTGCACACACATTTAGTATATTCGTGCACAATATAATGAGCACACGTACATAAAGTGAAAAGTATGAGTATATACAAACCTGTAGATATTCCATATGTGCTCTTCATAATTTAATACAGATACATGAACTGCTTTACGAATCATGATATCACATATAAATGTATTCAATTGCAGGACTATTCGCCAGACGAAGGTACTACACCAAGCTGGTGGACCAACAGGGTCAACAAACATCGACCCCATTGAGACCAGCAAAGGGAATTCAAACCTCCCAGATACCGATGTATGCAACAGCAACACAAACGTTGCCACACGTCTCAATGCCACCGTTAAAGGCAATGTCCATAATGACCCAACCCCTCCAGTTGCCAACCACAATACAAGTGTCAGTCCAAACGTCTGCTTCAGCAGTCGCGACTGCTGGGTGTGCCGAAGAATCCATGTCGGCTGCTACCATAGCTTCGGCAGTCGCGGCTGTTGGCATTCCCGAAGAATCCATGCCGGCTGCCGCAATATCTTCAGCAGTCGCGGCTGCTGCCATTGTGCCAGCAAGCCAGTCTGCTGCGGCAGCCTCTGCCATTATGACACCCGCTGACGTCATACTGAGGCATATGGCATTCTCTGAGATAGGCCCCGTTCTCACAGATGACGAGGGAAAGTTGTGCGTCCTCGGCCGCGGCACGTTTGGGAAGGTCTACCGAGTCCACTATATAACTGCCATAGTTAACACGGAGCTTGTCTGTAAGGAGTTACTCAACCGTAAGTATTATGCAGACGCCGCCCGTGAGGTCACGATGCAGGCATTCGTTGCCACGAAGACCGATTGTGTGCCGGGGGTTGTTGGAACCTGTACTGATGGCGACAAGTCCTTCATCCTTGGCCAATACATCCCTGAGACATATACCATGGAGTTAATGCTACGATACCATGGCTACAGGTTCGCGGTGACCATGTTCATGGAGGTCATCATCAGCCTGACCACCAAGGCCATACAAAAGGTCCACGTCATCGATGTCCTTCATAATGACATCAAGGCCAACAATATGATGGTCTATGCCGACTCGACCGTCTATCTTATTGACTGGCCACATTTAACGGCGGGATGACGTTGGGCTGCAACCCCGCCGAGGGGTTCACATACCCACATATGGCGCCGGAACTGTTCCGAGACCACGGTACAGTCCCGACCTGGCCGCTATTGTTACCGAGATGGAGTCCCTGCTCGCAATTGAGCGGCGACGGGTTGTCCCGCCATAATGAACCTTGGTGTCGACTCGGCCTAAAATAGTGTTTGTTTAGGCCATAGCAAATTAGTTAGCAGATTCTTATCCAAATTCTGAAATAAACTGGGGATGATGGGATGATATTATTTTTGAACTGTGTGCAAACAGCAGTGGCAAAATAAAGGTTAAAGGTTTAATGTCTCAGCTTCAGCTGAGGTCATATAGTTCTAAATTACAAACACTTGTTTCTTTATTGTTTTTTGTTTAAACTATGCAAATAAAATAAATGATAGAATCTGCACATTAATTTTATCTGGCCTTTTTGTAACTTTTTGAAAAACATTATGCAAGCCATTTTATCTTCACATGTGTTTTTTCTTCTTAATTCTGTGAATAGTATGCGACAACAGATCCATTAACATGTTTATCACAGAAAGTAATTTTTATTCACTATTTGCTGTGGAATTATCATACTACATGTATATACATACAGGTATTTTGATAACAAAATACTTGAGCCATTGAGTTGTTTTAAATACTAAAAAAACTGCAATGTCTCATTAGCATGTCAACAATGACGCAAGGTAATCAAGTGGGATTGATTGGGTTTTATGTCCGTTCATCAGCAAGGTCATACAAGATAAAACTATTAATTAATAAGTTATAATGTGTAGACAATGGGCTTTTTTTAAAGTATGTTTGAGTGTTAGGTAGGGTTGGGTTACGCTAAAGAAACATCATTTTATGCCAAAATAACTGAACGATGGGACTTTTTGCAATATTAAATTAAACATAACATAATAATAAAAAAATAAAAAATAGTAAAAAGAACAAATATAATAGAAAATAATAAAACAAAAATTAAAATAGAAAAAAGGAACAAAAACAATGTTTGCACATAAACATAGATATGTTTCTGCATGTGTTGTCTCTTTTATGAGAACAGATGCATCAACATGTAATAGACACAAGAAAAGAGATATCCTCAGATATTTTACAGGCGCTACAAGGTATTGTTTTTTTTCTTCTGTCTGTGAGGCAGTAATGTTTCAATTACAACTAATTAGTCATAACTTCACATAAATCATCAGCATGATCAGTATGATTAACTTTTATGGTTGTCATGGTTATAGCTAAGTATGTAAACGTTCCGCCGCATTCTGCCCATAAAACATGGAATAGTAACTGTTGTAAATACAGCATTAACGCAGCATAATGTGATCATATTAAGCTATATATGAGACTTACCATTTGTAACATGGTTCCTGTAACGTATCTCAATCTCACTGTACCCTGACTGTGTGACTGTAAAACTATTCTTCGTTGATATGGATTTTCAATTGCAGCGATATTTCCGCAAACGATTTCAGAGACCATGCACAATTGGTATCACAACAATTACATTTGCACCTATGGGAAACTTTAACAATAGGTTTTTGTTTTGTTTGTTTGTTGGAGTTTAAAGGCCTATCAACAGCTAAGGTCATTTAATGGCTCCAGTACTAAATTCCATATATTACCTGTAAAAATGGGGGAGGGGGGAATCCCAAAATCAGACCTGAATATTTGCAATAAAAAAGTCTTTATTCAGCCCTGAAATCAGAATAATCCCGATGATGATCTGATGCCAGGTCCTCGCCACACCAGAATCACTTGGCCCCTCCCAAACGCAGTAGGATCAATAATAATCTTGCTACTTTTATAATGGAAAATAACCCAATTCAACTCCCCGGTAACAAAAGAGCCAAAGATAAAAACGTACCTAAGGGTCAAACCAGGCAAATCGTAATTCATATGAGGAACACCTACCGTTAATTTACGCCGTCGCGCTGCCCGACCAACCACACATGTTAACAATAGGATATTAGTATCACAACAACTGAACATGTAGAAAACTTCATCAACAGAATATTCGTATAACAACAATTCCATTTGCACATGTGGACAACTTTAACAACATGCTATTGTTATAACAACAATTCCATTTGCCCATGTGGACAACTTTAACAACAGCCTGTCAGGGTATCGGCATCACAATAATTTCATAAGAACTTGTGGACAATTTAAAACACAGGATATTGGTATCACAACAATTCCATCTGCACATGTGGACAACTACCAGTAAGTCGGTAACGTAACACTTGCATTGCAGATGTGGACAACTTTAACTATGTGGTAGCGGCATTACAACAATTCCATTTGCACATGTGGACAACTTTAACAACAGCCTGTCAGGGTATCGGCATCACAATAATTTCATAAGAACTTGTGGACAATTTAAAACACAGGATATTGGTATCACAACAATTCCATCTGCACATGTGGACAACTACCAGTAAGTCGGTAACGTAACACTTGCATTGCAGATGTGGACAACTTCAACTATGTGGTAGCGGCATTACAACAATTCCATTTGCACGTGTGGGCATGGGGTATTGATAAAACAACATACTATTTCCACTGTGTGGGTATGTGGTATTGATATAATAACATGCTATTTGCACTGTGTGGGTATGGGGTATTGATAAAACAACATACTATTTCCACTGTGTGGGTATGGGGTATTGACATCACAACATAATATTTTCACTGTGTGTGTATGGGGTATTGATATCACAACATAATATTTGCACTGTGTGTGTATATTGATATCACAACATAATATTTGCACTGTGTGGGTATGGGGTATTGATATAACAACATAATATTTGCACTGTGTGGGTATGGGGTATTGATATAACAACATAATATTTGCACTGTGTGTGTATGGGGTATTGATATAACAACATAATATTTGCACTGTGTGGGTATGGGGTATTGATATAACAACATAATATTTGCACTGTGTGGGTATGGGGTATTGATATAACAACATAATAGTTGCACTGTGTGGGTATGGGGTATTGTATTACAATACATCCATTTGTAGTGTAGCTTTGTGTTATTGGATATCACAACACTTTCATTTGTACATGCATATGTTATTTTAGATTATGTATTGGTATCACAACACTTCCATTTGCACATTTGGACATACTTATAGATGGTGCATTGGTATCACAACCATTCACATGTGGACATAATTAAAGATGGTGCATTGGCATCACAACCATTCCATTTGCACATTTGGATATACTTAAATATTGTGTATTGGTATCACACCAGTTCCATTTGCAAATTTGAACATAATTAAAGATGGTGTATTGGTATAACAATCATTCCATTTGCACATTTGGACATAATTAAAGATTGTGTATTGGTATCACACCAATTCCATTTGCAAATTTGGACAATACTAAGGACGGTGTATTGGTATCACAACAGTTCCATTTGCAAATTTGAACATAATTAAAGATGGTGTATTAACATCAGACCAATCCATTTGCATATTTGGACATAATAAAATATGGTGTATTGGTTTCACTTATATTTGCACATGTAACTATCCATACGAACAGAATATTGGTATCCCAACAATTTAGTTTGTGCATCTCTAATGATGATGTAGTGATGTCACAACAATGAAAAACAACCCGGAATATGCACTTTCAGTTGCGTGTGCAATCTTTAGCCATGTGACATTGGTATCACAACAATTCAATTCCCGTACGTGGCCCTCTTTAATGATGTGACATTGGTATGACAACAATTCAATTCCCGTACGTGGCCCTCTTTAATGATGTGACATTGGTATGACAACAATTCAATTCCCGTACGTGGCCCTCTTTAATGATGTGACATTGGTATGACAACAATTCAATTCCCGTACGTGGCCCTCTTTAATGATGTGACATTGGTATGACAACAATTCAATTCCCGTACGTGGCCCTCTTTAATGATGTGACATTGGTATGACAACAATTCAATTCCCGTACGTGGCCCTCTTTAATGATGTGACATTGGTATCACAACAATTCAATTCCCGTACGTGGCCCTCTTTAATGATGTGACATTGGTATCACAACAATTCAATTCCCGTACGTGGCCCTCTTTTATGATGTGACATTGGTATGACAACAATTCAATTCCCGTACGTGGCCCTCTTTAATGATGTGACATTGGTATGACAACAATTCAATTCCCGTACGTGGCCCTCTTTAATGATGTGACATTGGTATCACAACAATTCAATTCCCGTACGTGGCCCTCTTTAATGATGTGACATTGGTATCACAACAATTCAATTCCCGTACGTGGCCCTCTTTAATGATGTGACATTGGTATGACAACAATTCAATTCCCGCATGTGTCCATATTTAATGATGTGGTACTGATATCACAACAATTTCATTTTCGTGTGTGGCCATCTCTAACAACGTGGTATTGGTATCACAACAATTCAATTCCGTATTTTGCCATCTTTAGCTATGTGGATTGTTATCACAATTATATGTATGTATGTGGCCATCTTTAACAATGTGGTATTGGTATCACAGCAATTAAATTCCGTGTGTGGCCATCTTTAACTATGTGGATTTGTATCACAATTCTATTTCTGTATGTGGCCATCTTTAACAATGTGGTATTCGTATCACAACCATTCCATATCTGTATAGCTATACTATTATTAGAAGAATGCATGTACCATTTGCCTATGTGGCCATCTTTACAACGTGGTATTGGTATCAACAATATTCTATTTCCGTATGTGACCATCTCTCCAATGTGGTATTGATATCAAAAGAAATTGTATTTCCGTATGAGGCCATCTATAACAATATGGTATTGGTATCAAAACAGTTGTTATCTATCTATACACCTTCCATTACCCGGTTTGGCAACATAATGGTGGCAGTTTTTATCTATCTATAAAACTTCCATTACCCTGGTTGGCAACATAACGGTGGCAGTTGTTATCTATCTATACAACTTCCATTACCCCGGTTGGTAACATAATGGTGACAGTTGTTATCTATCTATGCAACTAACATTACCCCAGTTGGCAACATAACGATGGCAGTTGTTATCTATCTATACAACTTCCATTACCACATAACGGTGGCAGTTGTTTTCTATCTATACACCTTCCATTACCCGGTTTGGCAACATAATGGTGGCAGTTGTTATCTATCTATACAACTTCCATTACCCTGGTTGGCAACATAACGGTGGCAGTTGTTATATATCTATACAACTTCCATTACCACGGTTGGCAACATAACGGTGACAGTTGTTATCTATCTATACAACTTACATTACCACGGTTGGCAACATAATGGTGACAGTCGTTATCTATCTATACAACTTCAATTACCCCGGTTGGCAACATAACGGTGACAGTTGTTATTTATATATACAACTTCCATGACCCTGGTTGGCAACATAACGGTCACCGTGGCAGTTGTTATCTATCTATACAACTTACATTATCACGGTTGGCAACATAACGGTGACAGTTGTTATATATCTATACAACTTCCATTACCCCGGTTAGCAACATAACGGTGGCAGTTGTTATCTATATATACAACTTCCAAGTGGGTGGCAGGTGGGAGTATGTGATGGGTAATTTAACGATCGGGGTTCATCATTACCGGAATCCCGACTGGAGACCTGGTTTGGCCCTCACATACGTCTTTGGCATTTTGTATGTGACAGTTGAATCTGGTTATACCCCTTATGTGAGTATTACGATATTCGTAATCCTATTTGAGGGGAAGGGGCCAAGTGACTTTGGTGTGGTATGGACCTGGCACCAGGTCAGGTTATTCTAATTTCAGGGCTGAATATATCTGTTCTCGATGTAAGTATTCCGTTCTGATTTTGGGATTTTTTCCCCCCCCCCCCCCCCCCCCCCGATGCAGCAGGTTAAAATGGGATCGAACCCGTTTTCCCGGTCTTACATGACCGTAGCTGTTGATAGGCCGTTACACACTAATAAACAAACAAACAACTTCCATGACCCTGGTTGGCAACATAAACATAGGCGATATTGAGGGAAATTCAATGGCGACATCAGAACATCACAGCATTGGCGATATTGACGGAAATTTTATGGCGAAATCAGAACATCTGAACATTGGCGATATATTCTATGTCTATGTTTATATCTACTTGAAATGTGGCATTTATTTCACTGAGATGTTTGGAAATTTGATAAAGAAATGAATGTTTATTCGAAGTTTCTTTATATGATTTAAAGATATCTGAAAAAATAAAGTATTTTGAATAAATTATGTTACTGGCACAGAGCTTAAGGTAAATTGTGACTTAAGACAATGATGACAGCGTTAGAATTTCAACGGCGGCACTGGAAAGTTACAACATCGGCGAAGAACAAAATGGCAGAATCGCAGCGTTACAACATATGCGGAAACATAAAATGACAGAATCACAGCGTTACGTCTTCGGCGGAAAAACAAAATGGCAGAATCGCAGCGTTACGACATGGGCAGAAAAAGCAAATGGCAGCATCGCAGCGGTACATAAAATGGCAGTATCGCAGCTATACGCCTTCGGCGGAAACGTAAAATGGCAGTATCGCAGCGTTACGACATCGCAGCGTTACGACATCGGTGGAAAAAAGAATGGCAGTATCGCACGTTACAACATCGGCGGAAACATAAAATTAAGGTATCGCAGCGTTACGACATCGGCGGAAACTTAAAATGGCAGAATTCTAGCTGCGGTGTGAAAACAACTATTGCTGCCATTATGCAGAAGATATTATACAAAATTAAAGGATTGAAGGAAGTTCTTGCTGAATTCGAGCTGCGCTGTGAAAAATAAACTATTGCTGCTATTCTGGCGAATGTATTACACGCCAATCGGTGGCTTACTACAATTTCTCAGGAAATTATTTCCTTGGAGGGAATACATGTCTTCTGGAGACTCACGTGATGTCATTTACGTCATAACTTTCAAGTGATTTAGAGCGAACAATATGTCATATGATGTCACGGGCATCACAGTTGTTGATTACGCGATGAAATAACTCTTCTACGTCACAAGTTCAGTTGCATTTCAGTGAGTGTAATAATTAATGTATTAAAACGATTTTTTTTTTAAAATGTGTATTAAAAATACTAAAGCGTGTGTATTGCACTTGCATCTTTATCGGATATACACACTAATCGGTGAAACACGTCTCGTATTTCAAAATGATTGCGGAATAAAGTTTACATTACAATAATTATGTAGGACGGTATATAAGTAATAGTGTATATATAAGTAGCTATTTGTTGCATAAAATAACTCAACTGCTGTTTTATTTAATGTTTCCATTTCTTAACCATGAAGCCAAATAAATATAATTATGGTTGTGACTGAACAAATGGGGCTTATGGGTTTTGCGACCAGTGTAGATCTAGAAACAAAATTGCTGCGATACTCTCCCCTATATCATGTATATCGCAGGCAACTCTTGTAGCTAGTGTATATCTAGATCAGCCCCTATATGTGCATTCGCACAGTCTGATCACGATCTGCAGTGGTCACCATTTACCATTCCATTAACGAAACATCCGTCATCATGGTCATGCTGCTAAGCACTATAAATCATTATCGGGCTACAGGCTATAAGACATTTGATCAGGAGCTACACTCATCACAAGTCCCATAAGCCCCATTTCTCCAGTCACAGCCACGTATGAGACACGCCATGCGATTTTGTACCTTTGGACATCTGCGAAATTTCATTAAATACTTTACAAAATTTACAATATTTTTCATAAATAAAATCAAAACCGGAAAAAATTTTCAGAGTATGATTCTGCATATACTCTGAAAATTGTGTCAACTTTTGATGCCATTTACGGAAAATATTGTATATTTTGTAAACGTATTTCATGAAATTACGCAGATGTCCGAATGTACAAAATCACATGGCGTGTCTCATATATGTATACACATGGACATGCCGCAACATAAATTGGCTTATTATAGGAATGAATGGCCTTTTTGTGGAATTTATCGGGGTATAAACTTTTTCAAGTTTATATCCCTGATAAATTCCACAAAAAGGCCATTCATTCCTTATAATTGCAGCATTTGAAATAAATTCATCAAGAAAATTTGTTTATTTTGACAGACGGCAGCCATTTGTTTACATTGACAGCGTAGAAAGTAGTTCGGCGTGGGAGTTTCCTGTGATATAAATTTTGGACAGAGACTTGCTATGGGCCAATCAAATGTTAGGGAATTGTGTAAATATTTTTGTGCTGGAATTATTGTGTTTGTATCTGACCAGTGTAGCCCCAGACCACTCTATGCATCTACGAAGCCCGATCGGCCTACACTGTGATTGAGCGCGGTATACAGTGGGGTCAGCGTGTAAGTGCAAACACGAACGAACACGACAGGTTGGAACCAACCTGTCGTGTTCGTTCGTGTGTGCACTGACACGCTGACCCCACTGTAGCTCTATATAATACAGTGAAACCCCTCTAAACTGGACACCCTGGTCACCCCATTGTGTTTAATTTACATGGGTTTCAATGTAATTTATTTCATTGTCCTGTCTGTTCATGACATAAAATGACAAAAATTGATTATCGAGTGCTCAATTACAGTGGAACCTTTCTAAACCGGACACCCTGGGGACCTCCCATGGTGTCCAGTTTAGAGTTTCCAATGTACTAGCGTATGTGTATTTTACTGTACTCTTTTATATGTTATGTATCCTTCTAACCGAGACCCGCCCATTGTAAAATATGATCCCAATAACAGCCCATCATGTCCTCACGTTTTGCAAAGAAATTGGGAATAAAATGATAATCCAGGTTAAAGTAGATATATTTACATGTTTAGTACTGGTCTGTGATTTTTAACAGAACTGCAAAATGTTGAACCGCTCTCTCATCACAAAACGCCAGGACAGAATGTGCTGTTATTGCGACTAAATTACTAAATTTTACAATGGGCTAGAAGGATACAAAGACTATAAAAGACAGATGAAATAGTAAAAGACGTCCGTATAGCTGAGCTTGTCTAATCTAGCTTTATACCGGTCAGCACGAGTACTTAGTCTTATAAATAGGTTGGCTGGACTTGAAATTTGATGAGTACTTTCCATAAGTACAACTTCCGGAACATCATTGATATATTAGAACTGGCGGAACTATTAGAACTGGCGGAACATCATTGATATATTAGAACTGGCGGAACATCATTGATATATTAGAACTGGCGGAACATCATTGATATATTAGAACTGGCGGAACATCATTGATATATTAGAACTGGCGGAATGCAGAGCTCCAGATAAGGTTTGTATCTAAAGAGTGAGTGAGTGAATAGGGTTTAACGTCCGCTTTTCTGACATAGAGGTACAAGCCTCAGGGAGTCTACACGCAAACGGGTCAACGGGGTCGTGTCCCGTATCCACCTGTCCGAGGGGGGTAAATGCCAACTTCAGAACTCAATATTTACAATCAAAATATATATTCAGTCCTGAAATTAGAACAACCTGATCTGGTGCCAGGCCCTCGCCACACCAGCATCATTTACCCCATTCCCTAAAAGTAATAGGATTAGCACTAATCTTACTTTTATATATGGGGCATAGCCCGACTCAACTCTCACATACAAGAAAGCCAAAAATGTACATGAGGGCCAAATCCGGTATAGTGGGTTCCGGAAAGTATGAACCCAATCGTTAAGCCAGTTTAGTCGCCTTTTACGACAAGCAATGGCTACTGCAGCACTATTCTCAGGATCAGTTGATTGTATCTAAAGAGTATTATACCCCCATATTTCAAATTCAATGCATATTTTACTTTTACAAATGTAGTACTGATTTTATTATTAAATGGGGGAACAAATGATAAGAAACTTTTTAAAAAATTCACTTAAAACTAAAGTAAATTTTCAACTTTATTACAGTATTTTCACTACAGTAACTCAATTTGAAAATCCACGCATATTTTCACATTGCTGTGAGTACATGTATTTTGTACAACCACTTTTGATAATCAATGCGTATTCTGCTAAAATAAACTGGCGCTCTGGGAATGTTTCAGTTTGATTTCATGTTGCTTACTGTCTGTTTCACGAAAGCTGCCCAAATTTTACGGCTATATAGACAATTCAAAAACAATATTATTTTCGATAATATTAAATTAAAGGAAAATTTAAGAATGAGCCTTCTTTTTATTTCGTGAAATTCGGTCAAATATTGGTTTTATTACGAAAAATTGATTTCTCTATGGGTATTTAACATGGGGGGAAAAGAGGTAGAGGACTTGTGGGAGGAATCAAAAAACTATTTTTTGATGGAAATTGACTCCAAAACTTAGCTAGATAGCTTGGAAATGATCTAAGAAAACAAAGGTTAAATTTTAAAAATCGGTCCAGTATTTCTGAAATTCTAAAAAATTTCCCCACGTTAAATCCCCATAGACATCTTCACTTATGGGGAAATTTTGTTTTCGCAATAAAATCAATATTTGACAAAATTTCACGAAATAAAAAGAAGGCTCATTCTTAATTTTTCCTTTAATTTAATATTATCAAAAGAAATCTTGTTTTTGAATTGTTTATATAGGCGTAAAATTTGGGCAGCTTTCGTGAAACAGACAGTAGTTTAAGGTAAGCAACGTGACACCAATGTGACACCAATGTGACACAAACTTCAGAATGCTGACACTGGTGATGCCGTGGAAGTTTGTTTGTTAGTTTATTATTGTTTAACGGCCTATCAACAGCTAATGTCATGTAAGGCCGGGCAAACGGGTTCAATCCCATTTTAACCTGCTGCATTGGGGAGTAAATCCGAAAATCAGAACGGAATATTTACATCGAGAAAAAATGTATACAGTCCTGAAATTAGAATAACCTGACCTGGTGCCAGGTCCATACTATGCCAATGTCACTTGGCCCCTTTCCCTAAAAGAAATATGAATAATCGTAATACTCATATAAGGGGTATAACCAGATTCAACTGTTACATACAAATTACCAAAGTTTGTTTCTTTGTTTATTAGCGTTTAACGGCCTATCAACAGCTAAGGTCATGTAAGGCCGGGCAAACGGGTTCGATCCCATTTTATTATTCTGCAGGGGGTGGGGGAGGGGGGGGGATACCAAAATCAGAACGGAATATTTACATCCAGAACAAATATATTCAGCCCCGAAATTAGAATAACCCGACCTGGTCCATACCATACCAAGTCACTTGGCCCCTTCCCCTAAAATATGTTTTTGTTTGTTTGTTGGGGGTTTAACGGCCTATCAACAGCTAAGGTCATTTAAGGCCAGGTCAATGGGTTTAGTACTAAATCCCATATTACCTGTACAAGTACATGTACATGTTTAAGTACATGTACAAATGGGGGGAAAATCCCAAAATCAGAACTGAATATTTGCAATAACAAAACTATATATTCAGCCCTGAAATCATAATAATCCTGATCTGATGCCAGGTCCTTGTCACACCAGAATCACTTGGCCCCTCCCAAAGCAGTAGGATCAGTAATAATCTTACTACTTTTATAATGGGCAATAACCCAATTTAACTCCTAGTTAACTAAAGAGCCAAATATAAAAACGTAGCTGAGGGCCAAACCAGGCAAATCGTGATTCCTATAAGGAGGAAACCATACCGTTAATGTATGCCGTCTCATTCGCCCGACCACCACCCACCTCTAAAATATTATTACGAATATTGTAATACTCACATAAGGGATATAACCAGATTCAACTGTCACATACAAAATGCCAAAGACGTATGTGAGGGTCAAACCAGGTCTCCAGTCGGGATTCCGGTAAGGATGAACCCCGATCGTTAAATTACCCATCGCGTGCTCAACCTGCCACCCACCAAAATGCCAAAGACGTATGCGCGGGCCAAACCAGGTCTCCAGTCGGAATTCTGGTAAGGATGAACGCCGATCGTTGATTTACCCGTTGCGTGCACCCGACCAACCACCCACTGAATGAATATGAGTTTATGTCCAATGAAGAATACTGATTGATACATTGGTGTTTAATAGCATATCAACAGCTAAGGTCATTTAAGGCCGGGCCAAAATTTTGAAAGGAAGCAAAACACAAGCAGAATAGTGGTGAACAAATCATCATGTGTAATAAAACATTTGATAAACATACATGTATGGCATGGCGCATAATCACACAGTCATATTCTACCACTTTATCGGGTAACGAGCTTTGCATGGGCCACATATGAATGGTAAAAAAATCTTGTTACCTGCATAGGCTGATACTGATGTGGCTGTGACTGGAGAAATGGGGTTTATGGGTTTTGCGACCAGTGTAGACCCAGATCAGCCTGTGCAGGCTGATCAGGATATGCACTGTTCACAATTCTATAAATAAAACACCGCCATGATTCTAACAGTATATAGGAGTGTGCTATTTGATCAGGAGCTACACTGGTGACGAATACCATAAGTCCCATTTCTCGAGTCGCAGCCATATATCCGGGTCACAAACAACTACTTTCGATGACGTTTCATTGGTCGTACAACATCACATGATGTTACCAAATGACGTCAATGTAATGGCGCAACATACACAAGTCGGTGTTGCTGTTGACAACAAGAAAATGTGACAAATACCTCCACTCTCATAAACTCTGGCAACCCCCTAACCCTTTCACCCCTAAGTAACTGGAATTGATTTTGATATGTTAATTATGCAGCCAATCCAATCGTCACAAAATGACTTTCATCAGACTAATCCATTTATGAAAAGGGGGTGTTTTTGTTCTTAAAAATAGGAAAATTACTTGCAAAAGTGCAGATCCTGACGAGACGGCTCGTCACGATACAATATCAATTGCCAATACCACTATACAGGCCTGTGGTGTTGAAATGGTTAAACAAGATACATAGATGTATGTACACACAGTTCCAACACTACATGCCCGTGGCTCTACCGAGACTCGGGGCTTAAAACCAACTATTTACATGCCCATTTCACAGCCAACACATTGCCTGATAAATAGAATACTAGACAAGCGTCTTTTGATATAAAGTTGCATCAGGCTTGGCTCGGAACCGCTACAAATTCTTTCACGTTTCCGCGACTTGCCTGATAATTTGTTTCTTTCTTTATTGGTGTTCAACGGTCTATCAACAGCTGAAGTCATGTAAGGCCGGGCCAACGGGTTCGATGCTATTTTAACCTGCTGAATTGGGGGGAAAATCCCAAAATCAGAACGTAATATTTACATCGAGAAAAATATATTCAGCCCTGAAATAACCTTACCTGGTGTCAGGTCCATATCACACCAAAGTCATTTGGTCCCTTCCCCTAAAATAGGATTACGAATAAACGTAATACCCGTACTCACATAAGGGGTATAACCAGATTCAACTGTCACATACAAAATGCCAAAGATGTATGTGAGGGTCAAACCAGGTATCCAGTCGGAATTCTGGTAAGGATGAACCCCGATCGTTAAATTACCCATGGCATGCTCCCACCTGCCACCCACTCTTGTCTGATAAACTTGACATCAAGAGACATTAGCCTGGTATTCTCTATATAGTAGCCACAATCTGGCGAAGATGTGCCTCTTGCTGTTGTGTGTGGTGTCGACCCACTATCAACATTGTTGGTAATTTCCTATATCAACACTTTTAACCCTAAGTAACTGGAATGGACTGTGATAAGTATGCTAACTTTCCGACCAACACAATCATCACAAAATGATTTTCAGACTAGTCCATTTATGAAAAGTTTTTGTTTTTTTCTACAAAAATGAAAATTACTTGCAAAAATTGCAGATCCTGATGCGATGGCTCGTCACGAGCCGGCTCATCTGGATCTACACTTTTTTTTCCAATACCACTATACAGGCATGTAGTGTTGAAAGGGCTAACACTCATAAGGCCAGATTGATTGATTGGTGTTTAACGGTATATCAACAGCTAAGGTCATTTCAAGACGGGCCAACAGGTTCGATCCCGCATGTAACTTGCTGCATTGGGGAGAAAACCAAAAAGTCAGTACATAATATTTACTTTCAAAATAAATATATATTCAGCCCTGAAATTAGAATAACCTGACCTGGTGCCAGGTCCATACCACACCAAAGCTATTTGGCCCCTTCCCCTGAAAGTAATAGGATTAGGAATAATTGTATTACTCATACAAGGGGTATAACCAGATTAAACCCTCAAATACAAGAATTCCAAAGACGTACCCGAGGGCCAAACCTGTAGCCGATTTCATCAAATTTGCAAAGTATACTTTGAGGGAGTAATCATTTATTTTTCCTGAAATGCATTATTTCAAATAGAACTAACAAATGCATGTATTTCATGATTAAAAGTATGCAGAATTATTATACTGAATTTATTACATTATCACAGCCATAATGGCTGTGATAATGTAATAAATTCAGTATAATAAAAATTAATAAACTTATCCTAAAATTGAAAATGTCTCCCTCTAAGTAGACTTTGCTAGAAAAGTATGCTTTGCAATGTTGGTGAAATAGGCTACAGGTCTATGTTCGGGATACTGGTAAGGATAAATACCAATCGTTAAATTACCCATCGCATTCTCCCACCTGCCACCCACCCATTAAGGCCAGAGTAAAATTAATTTGTAGGTTCTCATCTTCATCCACATATTGTATAAATTGAAAAAATATTTATTTTAATGGTACATATTTTCAAAACATTTGGATTGTTCACACTAGGTTTACATCAATGTCAAGATTGACATCCGCCATATTTGATTCTAAACATTTTAATGAGATATAGCCGAACAATGTGGATTATATGTACTCGATTATCACCCTCAGCAGATAGTGCAGACCGACCTGGAGCCGTACTCACATACATGTATATTCAGCACAATATGATTGTGATACACTCTCGATCTGTACAAGTTAACAATATATACATATTGACCAAATAGATTAATGAAATGTTTTAACCCTTACAATGCCGAATTAAATTTTGTCATCTGCTGTTAATTTTAAATTTTCCATTTTCTTCATCAAAAACATGGTCTGACAACACTTTGGTATCATTTCCTTTGGAAATGATTCTAAAGTGCTGTTAAACCATGTTTTTTATTGATAAATGAGACAAAATATAAAACAAACAGCAGACGACAATAATTGTTGTCTCCGCATTCTAAGAGTTAAACAATGTTAAAGGTACATGCCCACTCAGTAGGCACAAACTTGTCTTTATATCAGAGACATCATCTGATACATTTTCTGGCAAAATAAACATTCATTCACCATTACCCCACGTATTGATCGGCATTATTATACATTTTATATCGGACGTAATTTTTTTAGTATAAATAATTAAAACATATCATGCCTCATTTGCAAATGAAAATAGCCGGATACCACCGCGAGTCACAATCAGTAAAATAAAGATTACTAAATGATTATATTTGTATAGCGGTCACTCGTAATGTTTAGAACTGGTGGAATAGTGACGCAGTTATACACTTATTTAATTCCTATAAACAACAGTTTGTACCTACTGAGTGGGCATGTACCTTCAAGTGATGACAGGGAGTTTGGAATGTTGTAATATGAAGAGACTGAACATAACACACAATGGTTAATATGTACGCCATGTTTGTTACTTCCACCTACATTCTTCCTTTATAGTATCTCAGCAACTGTTGGAAGAATTTTGAAGGACATGATTAAGTTTATTTATTTGATGGTGTTTAACTGCCTGTCAACAGCTATGTTCATTTTAGGCCGGGCTGACCTGACCTGTAGCCTATTTCATCAACATTGCATTGCAAAGTATACTTTACTAGCAAAGTATACTTTGAGGGAGAAATCATTTATTTTTCCCGAAAAGCATTATTTCATATAGAACTAACAAATGCATATATTTCATGATTAAAAGTATGCAGAATTATTATACTGAATTTATTACATTATCACAGCCAAATTGGCTGTGATAATGTAATAAATTCAGTATAATAAAAATTAATAAATTTATCATAAAATTGAAAAGTTCTCCCTCAAAGTATACTTTGCTAGTAAAGTATACTTTACAATGTTGATGAAATAGGCTACTGGTGCCAAGTCCTCAACACACCAGAGTCACTTAGCCCCACTCTCTAAAAGTAATAGGATCAGTACTACTCTTACTACTTTCATTGTGGGCATACCCGGATTCAACTCTCAAGTAACAAGAAAGCCAAAAATAAAATGTACCCGAGGTCCAAACAGTGAATACCGGGATAAAGAGCAGATATACATTGTACTGGGAAATTGCACTACATCACAAATATCATATCATTCTCATAAACGTTCCTAAAATAACTCCTAAAATAGCTAAAACCATTATGGTAACCATTTCAACACTACAGACCTTTTTTTATAATGTTTGCAGTGTAGATCCAGATGAGCCGGCTCGTAACAAGCCATCTTTTTCTTATTTCTAAAAACAATATCCTGTTCTCATAAATTGAACATGGGACTCCCAATCTAGCTTTCACCCATAAGTAACTCAAATGGACACTCACATGATGGGAGTGTCCATTTGAGTTATTTGAGGGGTGAAAGCTAGATTTATACACACAAAAAGTCAAAGATAGGCAGTTTTGATTCTGCCTTGTATCAAATTTATGTGTTTCTGTTTTAATCCTCCCCTGAATATTTTAGGCAGTTTCGGGGACATATCATTTTCCTTCAAAAGAAATTTTGATAGGGTTTGTCATAAATATTTAGGTTTTGTCATAAATATTTTTACACTACAAGTCCATTAATCAGGTAATACGTGAATCATAAAAGCAGTGACAAATACTGCAGATCCTGGTGAGACGGCTCATTACGATTGATTGATTGATTATTTGTGTTTAACGGCTTATCAACAGCTAAGGTCATGTAAGGCCAGCTCATCTGTATCTACAGTTTTGTAAATGGCGTTATGGTCTGCAGGGTTGGACTGGTTAACATTGCTTTTGTTTAAATGTATAATGTAACATTGCATAAATAAACAAACAGCTATACTCCCATTAAATAATATTTTATGAAAACGGGACTTCATACATGACAATTAATACTGCTTATACAAGTTACATATTCCGTAATATTCACAATTCTCAGAAAACACAAGTGCGGCTGTGACTGGAGAAATGGGGCTGGTGAGATTTGTAACCAGTGTAGCTCCTGATCAAATAGCACACTCGTGTAGTCTGATAACCATCTATATTACTTTTTAGAAGCATATCCGGTGTTTCATTGATGGAATAGCAAACAGTGCAGATCCTGATCAGACTGTGCGGATGCACAGGCTGATCTGGATCTACACGGGTTTGCAAACCCATAAGTATTTCCCCAGTCACAGCCACAATTGAGTCGAGTAATAAACCTTATTGTTTGCCTATGTTTCTCGACCAATGGAATCACAGCCTTTCGTCTCAATTAAATCACATATTGCGACTCTTTCACCAATATCTATTAAATTAATCATTAATTGTTCGCAATAAGTACAATGTTATATTTAGAACCAGAGGTCACTCCTTGTTGTCGTGAGTTCACATTTCGTGCACCATGTTACTACGTGTGCACACACAAATCAGTCTCAAGCCAAGTAAGAAAATATTTTACAGATTTCTCGTTTTGCGCAAAAACCTGAACACACATATATTCTAGCTATGCTATAGACCGGGACATGTCAAAGAACAGTATATATGACCCGTTACAACAAAAAAGGGCTTATTGAGGTTTTTCCCCAGTATTATTCCTAATCCAATTAGTACTATTGTTTGTTCCACATAAATTCAGCGATGAGTTTTTGATAATTACACATTAAATCTGAAAATGTTCAAACGTTAAGTACACTTTGACGTTTGTGTTTATGACATATTGAATCGATAATTACCTCAAGATAAGCAGGTATATAGAGGTAAGCAATATCGAGATAACGAGACTCAACTGTATATCAAATCGATAATTACCTCGTCAATAGGTTTGTTTATTGGTGTTTAACGGCCTATCAACAGCTAAGGTCATGTAAGGCCGGGCCAACGGGTTTGATCCCGTTTTAACCTGCTGCATTGGGGGGAAAATCCCAAAATCAGAACGGAATATTTACATCGAGAAAAAATGTATTCAGCCCTGAAATTAGAATAACTGGACCTGGTGCCAGGTCCATACCACACCAAGTCACTTGGCCCCTTCCCCTAAAATTGGATTACGAATAATCACATACTCACATAAGGGGTATAACTAGATTCAACTGTCACATACAAAATGCTAGACGTATGTGAGAGCCAAACCAGGCCTCCAGTCGGAATTCCAGCAAGGATGAACCCCGATAGTTAAATTACCCATCACATGCTGCCACCTGCCACCCACACCTTGTCAATAGGAGATTAAGAGTCTTGCTACTAGACGAAATGTGTTACCCTTTCAACCCTAATTAACTGGAATGGAATTTGACAACCAATCTAATCGTCACAAAATGATTTTCAGACTACTGGTAGTCCATTTATATAATTTTGATATCATTACGAAACAGTTTTGATATTATTCATATTCAATATGTTTGATATCCAAACCTCATTGGCAGATATTAAATGGAACAGAATTGCATAGCATGCAGCTCGACCTGGATCACAGTTTTGCTAGAAGTATCGGGAAATTGTGGCAAATACAACGGTGAACAATGTAGGCCCTGATCAGACAGCGTGGATATGCAGGCTGACCTGGGGCTACATTGGTCGCAAAATCAATAAGCCCAATTTTCTCATGCGGAGTTACATGTATTGCAATATTTCACAATAAATTGCAATATTTCACAATAAATTTTCACAATAAATTGCAATATTTCACAATAAATTAATATCACATGTACACAATATATTTATGAATAAATAAAAACCGGGTGATCAATAGTACAAAATTAAACGACACACATGTCTGTTGATTGTGGCAACGCAACCGTGATATATGGCATATAGAAGTGGATGGATGTGATTGACAATATGATGTTACAAAGAAAATTCCAGCATAATGAAAACATGTAATTTATCACATGTCAACATATACACATGTGAACATAAGTGCAACAATGATACGTGGCACAAAGAAATGCATGACCGAGATTAGCAATATATTTTAATGAAAATTATAATATTACAAATACATTTACATGTAATGTATCATACGTCAACATATACACATGTCAACATGAGCGCAACAATGATACATGGCACATGTAAATGGATGACCGAGATTGGCAATATGATGTAATAATGAAAATTATGATATAATGACAACAACTTCAAAACAGGCAATATGACCAAATGAAAATTTGATAAGGAAATCATGTAAATTGTCACACAAACATGAATACATTGTATAAGCGCAACAGTGATACATGGCACATGCAAATGGATGGCCGAGACTGGCAATGTGATGTAATATGGAAAATTCTGATATCATGAAACATGTAAATCACGACATGTCAACATATACACACATCAACATGTGTGGAGCAGTGAAATATGGCACATGCAATTGGATGACTGAGATTGGCAATGTGGTGTAATATGGCACATGCAATTGGATGACTGAGATTGGCAATGTGGTGTAATATGGCACATGCAATTGGATGACTGAGATTGGCAATGTGGTGAAATATGGCACATGCAATTGGATGACTGAGATTGGCAATGTGGTGTAATATGGCACATGCAATTGGATGACTGAGATTGGCAATGTGGTGAAATATGGCACATGCAATTGGATGACTGAGATTGGCAATGTGGTGAAATATGGCACATGCAATTGGATGACTGAGATTGGCAATGTGGTGTAATATGGCACATGCAATTGGATGACTGAGATTGGCAATGTGGTGTAATATGGCACATGCAATTGGATGACTGAGATTGGCAATGTGGTGAAAATATGGCACATGCAATTGGATGACTGAGATTGGCAATGTGGTGAAATATGGCACATGCAAATGGATGACTGAGATTGGCAATGTGGTGTAATATGGACATTCTGATATAATGAAAACATGAAATAACGACACTTGTAACATGTGCTCAACATTCATACATAGCAAACAGGACTATTATTAGCAATATGTCATAATGAAAATTCTGATGATCTATGAAACATGTACATACTTATAGGTTATTTGATTTGTATGTGGATATATGCACGAGTTCTGCAGCCTGCGATGTTGCGTGACTTTAGGAGGGCAATATCATTGTGCGACGGAACGAGTGGCATATATCCACATACAAATCAAATAACCTTTTTATTATATATGTAAATTATATGAGCCTTGAACAAAATACAAAATATAAATACAAGTAACACATTAGTGGTGGTTTAGAAGGAACTATTTTACGATGTGAAGCGTAGGTAGTTCCGGCACTGACCAATATGAACTCACTCGACGTCAATATGGGAAAATATTGACTTCTTGCGTTCCATTGTGTTCAATGGGAAACAGAAGTAGGTATATTATAACAGTCACATATAGCACATGGAAATGGAAGGCTCGGTTTAAGCAATATGATGGATCATTTTTATTCAGTGCTAGCGAAGAATTATACAACCAACATCCAAATTTGAGGTCTTAACTTTTATGCAAATGAGCATAATGTCGATCGCAGCACATATTTTGAGGGGTTGAACTTTTTAAAAACACGAGTCTTACGCCATAAAAAATAGCTAGCTCAACTTAGCTTGATCATCTTTTCAGTGTGATAAATGTTTTGTTTGCTTTTTGTGTTGATTATTCACAATTCGTAACTCCATGGTTCGGTGCATGAATACAATATTCGATTTCTGAATAGGTCTCATAATAGAAATCTATTTATTGGCTCATCCGGATCTACACTGTTTGCAAACACCTATATAAATGGCTGTAGTGTTGAAAGGGTTAATACATGATTTAAACAAGTAGATGCACAGTAGGATTGAACTTCACTTTTTGCAGAGTGGGGCTGGTTCAGTTGGATCATGGGTAATATGAATGATCAAATATAATTGATTACAGGTATTACATATATTTAATCCAACTTTGGCTCTTGCAGTGGTGGAGAGTGACAGTGTTGTCTGCAGATTTATTATATGTATATTGATTGCTGTCTTTTTTTTAATAACACGGGCAAGTTTTTGATAGCTTTTTTTAGCTCTCTGATTAGTGACGATTCTAATGGACCAGTCGAAAATGCAGTCTTAAACAAGAAACGAGGCAAAGCCACGAAGGCCAGGTTTTTTTTTCCAAGCATAGACACTTGGATAACATAATGATGATAAACACCCATGTGAAGTATCAAGGTAATGGGTGAAGCAGTTGCAGTAGTACACAAAAAAACTTTAACAAAAAAATTCAAAGTAATTTGACCTTGACATTGGGCACAGGGGCCGCACGGTTGGGGGTTAGAATGAAAATATGGATGATGATAAACACCCATGTGAAGTTTCAAGGTAATGGGCGAAGCAGTTGCAGAGATATAGTATAACAAAATACTTTCAACCAAAAAACTTTAACCAGACGGACGTTAAAAAGTCAATTACGTAGAAATAATAGGTGAAGGTAAAAAAAATGGTCACATGTTGGATAGTTGTATGTGGTAGGCACCCCTTGGTTATGAAGCTGTGAAAGTTTGGTGGTCCTAGGTGGTACAGTACCAAAGAAATGGACTTAAAACACGAAAACTTAACATTGTAAACGCGAAAATTTAACATTGAAAATGGCTAAGTTGACTGCGCGGAAAAAATGGGTCAAGTTAAAAAAAAACACAACATGTTGGATAGTGATATGTGGTGGGCACCCCTTGATTATGAAGCTGTGAAAGTTTGGTGGTCCTAGGTGGTACAGTAACAAAGAAATGGACTCAAACGCGAAAATTTAACATTGATTGTGGACGCCGCCCGCCCGCCCAGCTTTCGCCAATCCAATAGCCTGGATTTTTTTTCAAAAAACCTGCCTAAAAACCTGGCTAAAAAGAATAGGACAGTGATTTCTACACCCAGTGCTACAAGAGTAAATGTTTGTTTGTTTATTGGTAGCGAAGGTCATGTAAGGCCGGGCAAACGGGTTTGATCCCGTTTTAACCTGCTGCATTGGGGGGAAAATCCCAAAATCTGAACAAAACATTTACATCTAGAAAAAATATATTAGCCCTAAAATTAGAATAACCTGACCTGGTGCCAGGTCCATACCACACCAGTCACTTGGCCCCTTCCCCTAAAATAGGATTACGAATAATCGTAATACTCACATAACGGGTATAACCAGATTCAACTGTCACATACAAAATGCCAAACATTTAACATGGGGAAATGTTTCTACTTTCAGAAATAGTGGACCGATTTTCAATATGTTCAAAGAAAACACATTTTTCGTAATAAAATCTATATTTGACCAAATTTCACAAAACAAAAAGAAGGCTCACTCTTAAATAATATCAGATTATGTTTTTGCATTGTTTATATATCCGTAAAATTTGGGCAGGTTTCGTGAAACAGACAGTACTTAGCATAATGATGTTATATTGAACAATTCTGATGTAATGTGAACATGGGCACAACAATCATAGATGTAATGTGAACATGGGCACAACGATCATATACACCGTATGAAAATGGAAGGCTAGAGAATAACTATGCAATATGATGTTATAATGAAAAGATTGATGTCAATGAAAACGAACATTCAGGAGAAGAATTCAGATAAGTGTAAAAGCTTGTTGTCTAATCCTGTTTCAAAATGTATGTATCACATATATCATTTATCATATTGATTAAACAAAAACGAAAATTGTGACACATGTCAACTTGCGCTCAACTTTGATGTACCGTCATTTTTGCACAATTTACTTTACAAATATGTGACTGTGACTGCAGAAATGAGGCTTGTGGGTTTTGCGACCAGGGTAGATCCAGATCTGCACTGTTCACCATTCCATCAATGAGCCACCTGCATGTTATGCTTCCAACAAGCAATATAGATCGCTATCAGACTACGGAAGTGTGATATTTGATCAGGAGCTACACTGGTAACAAATCCCACTGAAAAGCCCCATTTCTAAAACATCTTCATCTAGAAGTAGCTGTTCTGCCGGCCCCTGTTTTCTATATGTTCGTGCCATCTTGCATTTTCTGCCTCCTGCAAAATAAGAAATCAGTAACATAAAAGAAAAGCATAAATTTAGGGGATAACCATGATTTGTTTTTCGATTTGGAGCGGTATGTGGGAGGTTTTATGGTCTGTGAATCAGTTTTACGGCGACGCGTCAGCTGAGCCGTAAAACTGATTCACAAACCATAAAACCTCACACACACCGCTCCAAATCGAAAAACAAAGCATGGTTATCCCCATTCTAATGCACCTAGTGTGCTCCCCGCTTTCTATAAACGTCGTAGCATATCACGAACAGTGATCTTTTCCATTACGTCAGCAGGTTGTTGTCGTCATATCGATAACCGCCTCACACCAAATGAATTTGAAGAAATTTAACTCCGCCGAAGAATATTCCCATTTCAAATAGAGATTAACGGGACTTTTTCAAAGACATCTATACATTTATTCAATTGTAATGTTTATATTAACTATTGTATTGTTTTTGTATGTGTAGTTGCAACAGTTATTTGCTTTTATTCATTTAAAGAAATGCCAACAATTCTGCATTGGGTTTGTGTGATTTTACAAAGGAAATGTCAGCAACAACTTGTGTCAACAGGCCTAGGATTTCCCTGGATTTCCGCCTAATTCAGGTGAATACCCATCTGCAATACAGTTTATTATGTATAGTCATGTATGTGCACATTGGAATTCGTAAAGTTATAGGCTGGTACTGGCATATTGAGTTTGCATTTGAGCACTTTATTAAATTCTTCTGCATTTTGGGCGGGTGGGGTAATATTTTTAGGCAATTGTTGAAGGGCCACCACACTGAAGCCACGTTTGTCAGCCGTTGGTAGATTCTCTTTTCTGCTTTGGGTTGTACATGTCAATATGGCCGAATGGATAACCGAAAATGTACCAAAATTAATTTGGAAATATTTGCATTCCCCGCCGCGCTGGCCATTGTTTACAAAAGCGCGTAGGGTTACATAAATATATCAAGTTGTAAAACACAGGCTGGTAAAATGAAGATTTTATATGCTGTGATTTTTCATATTTTATAGGCTCTGATTTCAATTGACCAATCAGATGCGTGCTTTCTAGTTTCGGTGCATTAGAATTCTAAGTCATTTAACCGTGAGCCACATTGGTGGCTATAGAATGAAAATATAGATGATGACAAATAAGCATATTTAATTCAAAACCAATCCGACTTACAGACATAGTAGGTAGCCGAAAACGTGAACGCAAATCTCAGACAGACGAAAATACTATATGTACCCCAATCTTTTTTCTATATATAAGTTGTTATCCATTTGTTTTGACTAATTCCCTGGGTTTTGACATGCCCGGGCAATAGTTTTGTGTGCCCTGTCAATAGTTCTGTGTGCCCAGTCAATAGTTCCGTGTGCCCGGGCAATAGTTATGCATGCCCTGTCAATAGTTTTATGTGACCTGTCAATAGTTCCGTGTGCCCAGTCAATAGTTATGTGTGCCCGGGCAATAGTTCTGCATGCCCTGTCAATAGTTTTGTGTGACCTGTCCATAGTTCCGTGTGCCCTGTCAATAGTTCTGTGTGCCCGGTCAATAGTTCTGAATGTCCTGTCAATAGTTATTTGTGCCCTGTCAATAGTTCCGTGTGCCCTGTCAATAGTTCCGCGTGCCCTGTCAATAGTTCTGTGTGCCCGGTCAATAGTTCCGCTTGCCCGTTCCACATGCTCGGATAGTAGTTCCACATGCCCGGTCAATAGTCAAAACTATATCACCCCTGAAACCCATGATGTCATGATTTTTGTTGAAGATTACGTCATAATATTCAACGTAATTTAGATCGATCAGTCGATGCGGCGCCCCACGCCAACTTTACGTTAATTGTGTCACATACAGGTTGAGTAATGAAACAGTTATTTCATGGTCCTTCCGGGAACATTCAAAACATATTGCCCCTCCTCGGGTCGTCCACAGCACCTCAGGGCAATAGTTTTGACTGTTCCCCCAATTTACTGGTTTTTATGTTTCCATGGTAATAAAACAAGAAGACACACAGGTATTCCAACGCAGCAATATTTGACAGCCAAACCACTTGTTTTATACCTTACAGGGTTCAATCCAGGTGGGGCCATTAGCCCTGATTTGTTAATAATAACCTCCGAAATGAATCGGTGCAAAAAAGAATTGCCAATTAACATTTGAAATGGCACTGTTTTAATATAGAATGGGGCCAATGGTCCCTCTCGATTGAATCCCAGATTGAAGCCTGGGCCTACCTCTTCACCAAACACGTCTCGCTGTGACCAATCTGAACTGTTCCTGCTACGATAGGCCGTTATAGACGACGTCGTCCGTTCACCAGACATTTCGAACGTTTGGTTCATCGCCATGGAGAATCCAACTACATCCGCCTTGAGCTCCGAACGATGGACAGGAAGTTGAAGCATTTGTCGGTCCCCATCTTTACTCAGTCGATTCCGGGTCCATATAACACATTTCACTCCGGATCTGCTAAAATAGATTTGTTCGTATATCAATTTGTTTCCCTACTAAATGGTAAGATTATGTATGTTTATTTCTTACAAAATATTTATTCTATTCGCTGCAACTTTGAACATTTCCATGTTTTGTGTTCATTGAACTACCATTGCCATCTATATGTAGGAAAAGTGCACACTTAACCAAAGGAGATGTTGCTCATGTGCTGCCAAAACATGCTTTTTTGTTAAGAAATAAGTTAACAAGAAACGAGGCAAAGCCACGAAGGCCAGGTTTTTTCCAAGCATAGACACTTGGATAACATAATTATACCCACTTTTTGTCGAATAGATGGCCGTGGCCTGCATGTCGCGCCTTGGGGCGAGGCATGGACACTACAAAAATAGATATAGTAGCTGGAAAAACTTTAACCAAAAAACTTTAACCGGACACACGGACGTATGCCAAAATGCAGACGATATCGCGCTTACCGCAAGCGGGCGCGACAATGATGATAAACACCCATGTGAAGTATCGAGGTAATGGGTGAAGCAGTTGCAGAGATATAGTACACAAAAAGACTTTAACAAAAAAAATCAAAGTAATTTGACCTTGACATTGGGCACAGGGGCCGCACGGTTGGGGGGTAGAATGAAAATATGGATGATGATAAACACCCATGTGAAGTTTCAAGGTAATGGGCAAAGCAGAGATATAGTATAACGAAAAACTTTTAACCAAAAAACTTTAACCAGACGTACGTTAAAAAGGTAACGTTGAAAATGGCTAAGTCAATTACGTAGAAATAATAGGTGAAGGTAAAAATGGTCACATGTTGGATAGTTGTTTCTGGTGGGCACCCCTTGGTTATGAAGCTGTGAAAGTTTGGTGGTCCTAGGTGGTACAGTACCAAAGAAATGGACTTAAACACGAAAAGTTAACATTGTAAACGCGAAAACTTAACATTGAAAATGGCTAAGTCGACTGCGCGGAAAAAATGGGTCAAGTTCAAAAAAAGGTAACATGTTGGATAGTGATATGTGGTGGGCACCCCTTGGTTATGAAGCTGTGAAAGTTTGGTGGTCCTAGGTGGTACAGTAACAAATAAATGGACTCAAACACAAAAACCTTAACATTGATTGTGGACGCCGCCCGCCAAACGCCCACCCGCCCACCCGCCGCCCGCCCGCCGCCCGCCCGCCCGCCCGCCCGGTTTTCGCCAATCCAATACCCTGGATTTTTTTTCAAAAAACCAGGCTAAAAACGTCAGACGACAGTATTTGTTTTGCGCATTTTCAGGTGAATGACACGGACTAACAATGGCCATGACTTACACTAACCTTCTGATGAATATAACAACAACAACAATGCCGACCAAAACGCCGGAGAAAGTGCCGCATATTATCCCGATGATGGCGCCAGCACTAATTCCTGGAATATACGACAAGGTCAAGGTCGAATCAATAGATAGCTAAACTTCTGTCATTACAGCATTTCAAGCTATGATTTTTAAATCTACAATTTTCATGAAAGTTTTAGTAATTTTCTGGGTCCAATTCCTGTTGATGAAATGTAAATATGCTTTGTTGATTATACCGTGGAGTTTTAGTGCCCTTAAAACAAAGACCATATAAAAACAAATAAAACTAGAAAATGTGTTCATAGAACACGGATGCCCCACATATCGCTTTGATAATAAATGAGGCCAAATTTACCCGAGCGTTAAAAGTTTCGTGACGGACGGACGGACGGACAAGGGTAACACTAAATGCCCCCTCCACTATCGTGGTGGGGCATAATAAACAATATACCCGATCTCATATAAATCATCAACATACACTAACAACCATCGTATTCGTCACTAAACTGGTACCCTGTCTGATGCGTCCCAAGTGAAACAATACTACAGAGAACCAGACTCTATGACACGGCAAACGTGTTTATGTGAATTGGGTCTCTATCTCTGACAAATCCCGGCTTATTGAATTAGCGACCAGACCAGGTGGTGGATTCGCGTAGTCTGCACATGGTTTACAATGTTCGCCAATCTCTAATTAAAAACATTATAATTACGTCAGCGGACAATGCAAATTCGTCATAGCTATAGGCTGCTTTCAGCGTCATTTACGGAAGATACAACTGATTTTGAAATATTACATACTGTAGGCGAAAGTTGTGTGTTGCTTTGTGGAAAAAATCGATAACACACAACCGTGTCAACTAACAGGCGCTTATCTGATGTCATCATTCAGCATGAGACTGTAAACTGTGACCTTTAGGCTATGTTTTGAAATTGCACTGATTGGTCAACACGCTTTTTGATGTGTGCCGCAGATGTGGCGAACGTGCAGCTTTCATCCTCGCATCATGGGGGCAATCAGTAATCCATTTCATGCTCAGAATATGCTTATGTTTGCGGAAAATCCTAAATATTTTCATTCTATGCACTCGGAAGTATATGCCGTGATCACCATTTAAACCGTTTCGTCGAGACGGTTCAAATGAGTGGTGACAACATATACTTTCAGTGAGAAATAACAAAAATAAAAATAAAATATTTAATAAATTTCATATCCGTGAATGTGTATTCAGAAAGGAACGGGTTAAAAAACACTGGATTATACGCATGCAGATCTGTCGCCATATTTCGCCGATATTGATTTCGAAAATAGTTTCCGTAAATGGTGTTGAAAAGAGGTAATACATACCGCAATCAATAATTAACAATATAATACCACTTTCGGCAGCAATATGATCGCAAATATAACACGATTTATGACAATAGTCTGTTACACATTTAAACGATTTTGATATACAAATAGGCAAACAAATCGGGAGCCAATGCACAAACGTGTACTAACCGAGCACGTGTTATAGTGAAGCGTGTACTACCGAGTTCACGGTGTAATTGAAGATACTAGAAAACGGTGAAATACGGACCGGGTAATCACGGACATAGAGTCGGCAAATTACGGACATAGCAAACTATGATAGGGAAAATACAGACAAAAACGTCCAAGGTACGAATAAAAAAACAATGTGGGGGAATAAATAACAACAACAACTTGGCGAGTTTTTTTTTCATTTTTTTGTTTCATTTTGTTAGGAAAATTGGGTGCGTCTTATAATCTCATGTAGACATTTTCCCCCAGATTTTGGACTGAAAATAGGGGTGCGTCTTATGCACTCTTGCGACCTATAATCGCAAGAATACGGTAAATACATTTACAAAATTTAAAATATTTTTCATAAATAAAGTCCAAAGTTGACAAAGTGTGTACTCTGAAAATTTTGTCAATTTTTGAGGCCATTTACGGAAAATGTTTTGTAAACGTATTTCATGAAATTACGCAGATATGAAGGTAGAAAATCGCATGGCGTGCCTCATGTGACGTTATTATAGACGGGTTATACCAGATATCCTGCCCTACCCGGGAAGTGAGGGTCTGTGCAGAGGCTTTCTCAACGAAAGATAAATAAAGGCATTTGCTAATGCGAAAAAATATACACACTCACAACTTTTATACATTGATATTTTCTCAACACTCAACAACTTATTGTTTACCCTAGTTTCTCGACCAATGAAAGAACAGCATTTCGTCTCAAGTAATTGCATATTGCGACACTTTCACCAATATCATGCTAGTATAGCGATTCAAAATCACGTTTAGGGGCGGAGCTTCACGACTGGGTTGGGTAAACAGTAAGTATGTTATAGTTCACATATTGAATTGTTTAATTATTACATACAGCGCAAGTGCTTACGTAATTGTCAGTATTTTACCCCTCTCTCCCAGTGAATTAAGTATTTGGATATGAAGCATGATCTTGCGAGATTCATAAATATATTTAAACATACGCAACTGTTTCATATATTTATTGTTGTTGCGAACATTTACTAGTGGGCCCAAAGCAGACACAATAAGACCATAATTGTTGTGAACATTTGTGGCTGTGACTGGAGAAATGGGGCTTATGGGATTTGTGGCTGTGACTGGAGAAATGGGGCTTATGGGATTTGTGGCTGTGACTGGAGAAATGGGGCTTATGGGATTTGTGGCTTTGACTGGAGAAATGGGGCTTATGGAATTTGTGTAGCTCCTGATCAAATGATGAACACTCGTGTAGCCTGATAATCTATATTGCTGTTAGAAGCCTGACGGGTGTTTCATTGATGGAATGGCAAACAGTGCAGATCCTGATCAGACTGTGCGGATGCATAGGCTGATCTGAATCTACACTGGTCGCAAAACCGATAAGTCCCATTTCTCCAGTCACAGTCATATTTAATTGTGGGCCAAAAGCAGACGACATACCTGTCTTGGTGTTACACTGGAGACCTGTGTATCCGTCGTTACATTGGCAGACGGCATTACCCCCGATATCCTTGTCACACGTACCATGGACACAGACGCCGTCACAATTGTCTGCAGCAGACGGTTATATGGTCATATAGCAATAATAATTTTATGGCAAATATTCAGCTAAGTTACCAATGGCAAATAGTACATATATATTTATTTTCCATTAAAAATGTCATTAAAATTTCACTGAAAAAATCCCAATTAAACAATTTAATAATTAGATTTTTAGTAACATTTACCTGCTCTGGTGTTATTAATTTTTTCTGCGTCATGATTTTGACAAAATTTGCCATGTCTCACATGTCATGAACGTCTACAATATCCACTCTCCCCACATCGTGCGCGCAAGTACATTTGAAAAAAATCCATATTTTCCGTATTTCTTCTCAAAAGTATATGTTGTTACCACTCATATGAACCGTCTCGACGAGACATTTCAAATGAGTGGTAACAACATATACTTTTATGAAGAAATAAACAAAATTATCAGATTTTTAAACAACAAATTGAATCCTTAAGACTGCAACAGGTTAAAGGTACATGCCCACTCAGTAGGCACAAATTGTTCTTTATAGGAATTAAAGATGTGTATAATTGTGTCACTATTCCACCAGTTCTAAAAATTACAAGTGCCCGCTATACAGATATACTCATTTAGTAATATTTATGTTACTGATAGTGACGCGCGGTGGTATCAGACTATTTTCATATGCAAATGAGGCATGATATTTTTTATTTATTTATACTAATTAAATGATTCACCTGAAAAAATATGATCATTGCACATTCAAAAATAAATACAGAGAATAAATAGTAATGTCCGTTAACATATTAAGGAAACATAGTTATCGCCCCTGATATCAGTGTGGAAAGGTACGTCTGATATAAAATGTATAATAATGCCAATCAATATGTGAGGTTATGGTGAATGAATGTTTAGTTTGCCAGAAAATATCTCAGATGATGTCTCTGATATAAAGAATATTTTGTGCCTACTGAGTGGGCATGTACCTTTAATAGTCGAACATTGGTCAGTAGAAAAAATAAAAAAACGGGTATGGAAGGTGTTCGAGCCAATTCGCACCCTTAAATATAAGCTGAATCAAATTGAATCTGTAGAAATGTTGAACACAATACCTCTACAATTTCCGTTTTCCATCGTAAACCCCACATCACACGCGCAATAAAATGACTCGTCGGTATTGTAACACGATGCCGACGCGAGACAATCATGGGTCCCCTGTTCGCATTCGTCTACAAGCCCCGCCTCGCATGCGGCCCCCGAACTGGCCCCGGTATCGAGCGTCGTCTGCCCAGCGGTACAACGGAAACAGACGTCCTCCCCTTCACTGGGTTGGTACGTGCCAAGGGGGCATAGTTGGCATGTGTTGTTGTTGGTTCGGTACTGACCCGCGGAACATTTTACTACAACAGAAAACAGGGACCATTATAATAGAGAATAATATTATGAGACACATCATGTGATTTTGTACCTTCGTACATCTGCGTAATTTCATGTATTAATATTTTCTACAGTACATGCGTAGAGTACATGAAGTATATTCCGCATGTACTCTGAAAATTTTGTCAACTTTTGACTTTATTTATGAAAAATATTGTAAATACAAGGTGGTGTTTTTGTTCTAAAAATTATGAAAATTACTTGCTAAAAGTGCAGATCCTGATGAGACGGCTCGTCATGAGCCAGCTCATCGGGATCTACACTGTTTGCCAATACCACTATACAGGCCTGTGGTGTTGAAAGTGTTACGGTAATAGAGAATATATTCAACTATCAAAGATGTTTGTACAGTCCAACCTCCGCTAAAGGCAACCTCCCTACAAGTCAACTCTAAACAACGGTCAGTTAAAATTATCCCCAATTAACATTATTTGACCTCTCTCAAAGTCACCTTTCTACTACGGATTACTCTACTACTGAAATAAAAAAGTAATCCTTCAAGGGATAGAAAATATTGACAGATTGGAGAAACTGGTTCTTAACCCGAGCTATAGACACATGGGCACACAGTCCAAACACTATATGTACATAGACACATGGGCACACAGTCCAAACACCATATGCCTCGGGCTCTACCGAGACCGGGGGCATAAAAAGACATAGGCTTGGCTACTTGACCAATCTCAGCCCAGAAACGGTAGGAATTCCTCGGCAATCCTCGTTATACACACACGTTTCCTTGCCTCATCTGATGAACGTGATATCAAAAGACTATTTATCAGGGTCGGCTCAGCAACGGTAGGAATTCCTCGGCAATCCTCGTTATACCTACACATTTCTTAGCCTCACCCGATATCAAAATACTCTATATATCAGGGTCAGCTAAGAAATGGTAGGAATTCCTCGGCAGGCCGAGGAATTCCTACCATTTCTAAGCTGACCCTGATAAATGTGAGATCAAACACACTTATCAGCTAGCTACTTACGAAATGAACACATCCGTATGTTTGTAGCTCCGGTTGTCTGTGTGGTGTAACCAAAAGGACACGGCCGACAATTTTCCGCCGCCGTCTGCATGTTCTTGAAAGTTCCTTTCCGACAAGGGACACAATCCCCGTCTACCGTCATCTCGTGTCCCAGCATGCCACAGGCTTCTATAAATAGAAAAGTATAAAATCTTGCATCATAGTGTAGGGTTTTTTGTCTTCAACATTTTGGCAATATAACCCATATAGATGGAATTGGGAATTAATGTTAAATCTTTTAATTATTTTTTATTGAAATTCCCCGCACACTCTCTCAACCATACTATATGCATTGTCATAAGGAACATAAGCTTATTTCAAATACTAATACCATAAAGTATTTCTGTCACATTTTAATCCATACTGTTGATGATGATTGATTATGGTTGTTTAACGGCGTATCAACAGCTAAGGTCATTTAAGCCCGGGAATCCATACTCTTTAACAAACTTTGGCACTATGGTCATCAGTAGGGTTAAAGGTACATGCCCACTCAGTAGGCACAAACTGTTCTTTATATCAGAGACATCATCTGAGACATTTCCTGGCAAAATAAACATTCATTCACCATTACCCCACGTATTGATTGGCATTATTATACATTTTATATCAGGCGTAAATGTCCACACTGATATCAGGGGCGATAACCGTGTTTCCTTAAAATGTTATTACTATTTATTTTATGTATTTATTTTTTGATGTGCAATGATCACTTTATAATCTGTCGAAAATATTATTTTTTCAGGTGAAGCATTTAATTAGTATAAATAATTAAAAAATATTGTGCCTCATTTGCATATGAAAATAGCTTGATACCACGCGTGTTACTATCAGTAAAATAAATATTACTAAATGATTATATTTGTATAGCGCGCACTCGTAATATTTTAGACCTGGTGGAATAGTGACACAATTGTTCATATAAAGAACATTTTGTGCCTACTGAGTGGGCATGTACCTTCAAGTGAACAAATATGGAAGTCAGTATACCGTAACATTCTGAATGCGACGTTGCCCCAGTGCCGACTGTAGTTTGACCAACTGAGCACGGCTGGCAGGATATAGCGCCGGTTTGATCCTGGTAAAACCCGACCTCACACGGCTCACACGAGTCGTCAAACAGGAAATGGCCCACTGAACACACACCTGTCGTAGAAGGTATTTGTGGACGAGACTGGAGAAATGGAGCTTATAGGATTGTGTCAAATATCACACTTCTGTATCCTCATAACCATCTATACTGCTTGTTAGAAGCATGACGTGTGTTTCATTGATGGAATGGCGAACAGTGCAGATCCTGATCAGACTATGCAGATGCACAGGCTGATCTGGATCTACACTGGTCACGAAACCCATAAGCCCCATTTCTCCAGTCACAGCCACAATTGTGTATGAGGAGAAAAGAATAAGCTAAACAAATTGATTACTTATTTGTTTTCACCTATTGATACTTTTAGATACTTCAACCTGTGACCCTACACTTACGATAGCAGAGCAGGGACGGATCCAGGATTTGGGAAACGGGGGCGGGTGTGGGGGTGTGGGGGTTGTCTTATTTTAGTGGAGCGAGTATGCTAGAGGGGTCTGGGGGCATACCACCAGAAAAAAAATTGAAATCTAGATGTTCAGAAATGAACTTTCCTGTGTTTTACGGCATTTAAATTCAGACTCCAACTGGTGGTAAACTGTTATATATGTAAACTTTGTGGCTGAACGGGAGGGGGGGGGAACCCCCCCCCCCCTCTAGATCCGCCCCTGCCGAGTGTGTCGCTATAGGGCCCAGCAAAGTGATCCCACACCCCAAACTTACGATAGCAGAGAGTGTCGCTATAGGGCCCTGCAAAGTGATCCCATACCCCAAACTTACGATAGCAGAGAGTGTCGCTATAGGGCCCAGCAAAGTGATCTCACACCCCAAACTTAAGATAGCAGAGAGTGTCGCTATAGGGCCCAGCAAAGTGATCTCAAACCCCAAACTTACAATACCAGAGAGTGTCGCTATAGGGCCCAGCAAATTGATCTCACACCCCAAACTTAAGATAGCAGAGAGTGTCGCTATAGGGCCCAGCAAAGTGATCTCAAACCCCAAACTTACAATACCAGAGAGTGTCGCTATAGGGCCCAGCAAAGTGATCCCACACCCCAAACTTACGACAGCAGAGTCTCGCTATAGGGCCCAGCAAATTGATCTCACACCCCAAACTTACGATAGCAGAGAGTGTCGCTATAAGGCCCAGCAAATTGATCTCACACCCCAAACTTAAGATAGCAGAGAGTGTCGCTATAGGGCCCAGCAAAGTGATCTCAAACCCCAAACTTACAATACCAGAGAGTGTCGCTATAGGGCCCAGCAAAGTGATCCCACACCCCAAACTTACGACAGCAGAGTCTCGCTATAGGGCCCAGCAAATTGATCTCACACCCCAAACTTACGATAGCAGTGTCGCTATAGGGCCCAGCAACGTGATCCCCTACCCCAAACTTACGATAGCAGAGAGTGTCGCCATAGGGCCCAGCAAAGTGATCCCACACCCCAAACTTACGATAGCAGAGAGTGTCGTTATATGCCCCTGTTGTGGAAGTAGTCATGGTGTCAAGACACCGAGTACATGCGAGTTGTCCCTCCCGATCTGTGTAGCTGCCCACCGGACACAAGTCACATGTCGCCGTGTTGTTGTTGTAGTAATAACCCTTCCCACAATTCACTGGAATACCAAATGTTTAACCCTTTCAACACTACAGGCTGCGGAAATGATTCTAAAGTGCTGTCAAATCAATCATGTTTTATGGAAAACGAAGACAAAACACAAAACAACAGCAGACAACAATTTACATTTCCCGCATTCTAAGGGTTAACCCTTTCAACACTACAAATCTCTATAGCGGTATTTGCAAACAGTGTAGATCCAGATGAGCCGGCTCGTGACGAGCCGTCTCATCAGGATCTGCACTTTTGGCAACAATTTTGTTGAGAAAAAAAAACATAAATATAAATATAAATGGACTAGTCTGAAAATCATTTTGTGACAATTTGATTGGTCAGACAATTAACATATCACAGCCCATTCCAGTTATTTACGGTAATAAAAGTGTTAAAAACATATCCCATTTTCTTTTGAAAAAAAAATACTATAACAAATAAAAACGTGTTTTCATCATGGCCCTGTGTAAAGTGGTTTAATTGAAGATATATGACGATACTTTCACCCATATAGGTACATAAATATCAGATTTCCTGTCTTGTTGCGTCCATTCTCAGCTAGGAAATGCATAGGAATTCAGCTGATCGCGGAGAAATTCTTATGCATTTCCTAGCTGCATTTACCACATTTTTTATCAGTTAAAGTGTGTTAGTATGATTCAGTGTTAGTAGGTTGCTATATGCAGTACTACAGTCTGTTTCACAAAACCTTTTTATTTCGTGAAATTTGGTCAAATATTGATTTTATTGCGAAAAAACAATTTCCCCATGTTAAATCGCCATAGACATATTCACACAGTGAACACAGTGCACAGTGAACACAGTGAACACAGTGAACACAGTGACACAGTGACACAGTGCACACAGTGCACACAGTGCACACAGTGAACACAGTGAAGATGCCTATGGCGTAGAGGCGAAATTTTTAGATTTTCAGAAATACTGAACCAATTTTCAAAATTTAACTTGTTTTCTTAATTAGATCATTTCCAAGCTATCTAGCCAGGTTTCTTAGTCAATTTCCAAATTTTTCGTTTTTTGACTCATCCCACAGCTCCCCAACTCATTTTCCCACATGTTAACTTCCCATAGACAAATCAATTTTCCCACATGTTAACTTCCCATAGACAAATCAATTTTCCGAAATAAAAATAAGGCTCATCTTAAATTTTTATAAAATTTAATATTATCGAAAAAAAAATATATTGTTTTTGCATTGTTTATGTGGTTGTAAAATTTGGGCAGCTTTCGTGAAACAGACAGTAGATGGCCGCGATCAGCATGTTGCGCCCACAGAGGCTTTCATAGTACAGGCTACGCTCGCAAAGTCGCTTACGTCGAAATCACCGGTTACGTCGAATTACTAGCACGGTCCCGTTTAAAATCCTATTATTTTCCATATAAGTAGGATTATTGTATTTAACATTATTTTGATGAATTTTTTAATATGGCCCGAAATTGTAACAATTTTAATTAAGGGTTGAAAGTGCAAAGGTACGAGTATTGTTTGGGACGAATTGGGTGAGGCGCGAACTGACATAGTTGATCACGTGTCACCATGCAGCCTCTTTCTCAAATTTCTCAAAGGTAAACAAGTTGAAGATTTTATTTTGATAAAAAATCAAAGATTGTAACAATTTAAGAAGACAAAACATAGTCATGCCGGGTAGAGGGCGACCACGGAATAATGCGAAAGCAGTTAAAAGACACATGGCGAGGCAGAGCTCAGCTGCCGCGGCAAAAAAGCAAAAAGAAGGCGATCGGCAAGCCCCTGCTGTAGAAATGTTGAACCCGCAGGCGCAGACAGAATCGACGAAGGGGAGTCTGGAACGATTGTTGGACGATATTCATGATATTGAAACAGTGAATCTGTTCAGCGAGGAGGGGGCGTCGGATCCAAAGAGATCGGGTAATTTTGTAGATTTTGAGACAATATTTAAAGAATCGTCATTGTTTCCAGAAAATGTCCAACAAGGGGGTCCACTAACATTTTCAATGTCCAATCAAAATGTTCAAAAAGACCCCATAAAGTGTGCTAACGATGGTTTAGCTGTCCACGTGCTGCAAGCATTGAAGAACAAAATTGTCACGAACCAATATATAAATTTGGCGTTGTTATTAAAAGGATCAGTGGAATTGGATGAGCTTTGTGCCGGAAATGTTTTTAGAATAACTGAAGCCGGAGTACTTGAAGCAACATCAAAGGCCTCGGCCGGAGGGCAAAAAATCAAAACAATTGATCGTTGGACTGATGCATTTTTGATTTATATGTCTGTATATATTGAGCAACATCAATCAAAGGCCGGGGAATTGTTGCAATATGCAGCACTGATTCGTGACGCAGCTAATCGTTCTCCTGGGTTTGCCTGGCGTTTGTACGATGAACAGTTTCGCCTGCGCAACAAATGCAACTTCAACCGTGGAACCAAATTAATGCCGATTTGTGGCTGCATACAATGTACTTCCAACATTTGTTTCGAGTGGGGGGGTGGGTCGCAATCGGCGAATAGTGCGAATCGAAAAAATTGCAGGTATTACAATCAAGGCTATTGTCATTATCAGAATTGTAGATTTTTGCATAATTGTAATGTCTGCAATTCGACACAGCACGGCGCATTTAGGTGCCAAAAATCAACTGCAAGAGCAGAAGGGACGGTGAATCCAAGTAATACTCCAGCACCACAGAGAGGACCATAGTACAGGCTACGCTCGCAAAGTCGCTTACGTCGAAATCACCGGTTACGTCGAATTACTAGCACGGTCCCGTTTAAAATCCTATTATTTTCCATATAACTAAGTTCGGTTAAGTCAAATTTCGATAACTCAAATTTTCCGTTTATTCGAAGGTATATTTAGGTCCCGAAAACGTAAATCTACTGTATTTCACACTCGTTAAGTCGAAATGTCAATTTGCGGAGGTAAGTAGAAGTTTGTCACCTGCAGTTTACCTGATCAAAGTCGGGTATTCAGACCGTAGTTAAAGGTGTTTGCATCAACACTGATTAAACAGGCCTCCCGAAATGACCGTCGGTGATCATTAAGTGGTGAGCAATAAATGGCAACTATTTTAATTGGACTGGCATTAAATGCTTTTACTCGAACGTTAATTAAAGTGAACACAATTGTTCGCGATTAGAAATGAGTGAAATATTTCACACTCGATCGTGTGTATATATCTCCCGAATGTGACAGCATGAGTATAGGGACGAAACATTGAATGGGCGAGTTTTATGTTCTAAACATTATTAGTTTGTAAAATCAAGTCTGGTCAGAAATAATCATTTATAATAGTGTTACAAATCAGTATTTCTTGTTGTTTTGTGTTGTTTCCGTGTATAATTATAAAATAATTCATAAAATATTATGTTCTTGTTATTATTTATTTCATTGGTGAACTGAATATGTACATATCGCTACATGCACATGTCACGTGTGCCACATCCGGTTTATCTATTAATTACACACAGACATGCATATGTGTATTTGTAAACAAACCGAAAGTGTTTAAATATGATTTGTCTTAGAAACAGCATTTAACATGTATCCATGTATATTTAATTGCTAAAATAAATCATATTTACTACTCAAGGCTACATCAGCAAGTAATCATTTGGTTCTAACTGTCAATAAAATAGTTTGTTGTCCGACAGGTTGCGTACTACGGATACGTCAAACTACGGTTAACTCAAAGTATTTTTTTATCTCCCTTCGAATTCGAGTAAGTGAGTGTGGCCTGTATACCGAAACCATTAACCAAAAACATTAACTGGACGCACGGACTCACGTATGGACGTACGTACGTATGTACGACAATGTGCCGACTATAGCGCAACCGAAAAAAACTAGAGCAAGTGAGCAGAGTCTCAAAAATACCCCCGGCCGTCACCTGGACCGACAAATAACGCAAATCTTACGGACGGACGAAACGGACAGACAAACGGAATGACGAAAACTATAAACCCCTCGACATCTTTCGTATGCCGGGGGTATAATAAATAAACAAGGGAAAACATACCATATTTGTTATCAGTTAACGTGTCTTCATTAAGTACATTGCTACATGTTGCGAACTACATAAACGTTAGAGAACGTACCACATTTGTTATCGTGTGAGAGCACCTGACTGTGACCACAGGTCTGTGTGACGGCCACGGAGTAGAGCTGGGCCGTAAACCCCTCCAGCAATCCCTCCTTAATGAACGTTTCCATCTGGGTCGCCACACGGTCCACGTCAGCCGCACTGTTCACCGTGCTGAATATTAACATCACGGAAGATTGATGAAATAGCCACGGATCTGGACAGGTCAATGCACAAACTGATGTCATTAAAACTTTTGCCCCTAAATAACTGGAATCGACTGTGATATGCTAATTTTCCATCCAATCCAATCATCACAGAATGATTTTCAGACTAGTCCATTTATGAAAAGGGGGTGTGTTTGTTCTCAAAAATATGAAAATTACTTGCAAAAAGTACAGATCCTGATGAGCCGCCTTGTTACGATAACAATCTGTAGTGCTTTCTTTATAACTCCAGTAGCCGATTTCATCAAAATTGCAAAGTATACTTATCTAACAAAGTATACTTTGAGGGAGTAATCATTTATTTTCCCCCGAAATGCATTATGTCATATAGAACTAACGACTGCATATATTTGATGATTAAAAGTATGCATAATTATTATACTAAATTTATTACATTATCACAGCCAAAATGGCTGTGATAATGTAATAAATTCAGTATAATAAAAAATTATTAATTTCATAGGCGTCGGAAGTGCCGCCCCAATATTTGGACCAAAAATAAAAGGTGTCTCTTAAATGCAGCAGAATGCAGGAAATGGCATCTATAACTCACTTCGCTCGGGTCGACATTCGCCTCCCCAATATGAATTTGCTTCCGACGAAGCTAGCGAAGTATACTTTGCCATGTTGATTAAATAGGCTACAGGAAACACACGTAATGTTTAGTCCTAATCAATGTGTATTCAGCTTTAACAAATGCGTAAAATACACCAATATAAGGAGCTCAGAAACGCACCATACCTACCTATTGGCGGGAATCTCAAAGGACACGGAATACTGCGTAGATTCCGTCTGCCGTTTACTCCTCGTGCTGGAAACACAGTCTACGATCACACTGCTTGTATCACAGTCTGTCTGGGTGCACAGTCTGTACTTCTCGAACTGTTCCTCCAGCTGCAACACGATTTTCCCCTTTGTTTTGTTCGTACACAGCGGGCCAGATAGCGTCAGTTGTCCGATAAGGTGTGGCGTTGGCAAAACATATTCTGTAATAAACAAGTATTATCCATTTTTAAGGTGTGGTATCGATTTTATTACGAAAACGATATTTGTCTATGGAAATTTAGCATAGGGCAAAAGGAAACAGGAGCTGGGGGAGGAATCAATATTGGACCAAATGTTCAAGTATATGTACAAATGAGGTGAAAATCCCAAAATTAGAACTGAATATTTACAATAAAAAAAGCTATATATTCAGCCTTGAAATCAGAATAATCCTGATCTGATGCCAGGTCCTCGCCACACTAGAATCACTTGACCCCCTCCCGAAAGCAGTAGGATCAGTAATAATCTTACTACTTTTATAATGGGCAATAACCCAATTCAACTCACAGGTAACAAAAGAGTCAAAGATAAAAACGTACCTGAGGGCCAAAACAGGCAAATCGTGATTCCTATAAGGAGGAACCCCTACCGTTAATTTACCCTTCACATGCTCCTGACCAACCACCCACCCGGGGTGGAAGTGGGGGTGGGGGGATACAGGTAACTTACGAACAGCAGCCTGAAAACTTGGACATGGGGCGAATCTTAGAATCGATCATCGAAATGTTAAATCCTTAAAGTTGGGGTCCCATCTAGTAGGCCTAAAATGTCCTAACTATGCCACCATTTTTTAAACATTACGATTGCCCGCTATACCGCAGATATAATCATTAAGTAATCTTTATTTTACTGATAGTGACTCGTAGTGGTATCAGGCTATTTGATATGCAAACGAGGAAGTACATTTTTAAATTATTTATGCCAATTAAAAGAGTCACCTAAAAAAATAGTTTTATCGACAGATTATAAAGTATGATCATTGCACATCAAAAACTAAAAAGAGAGAATAAATAGTAATATCTGTTAACATTGTAAGGAAACACGGTTATCACCCCTGATATCAGTGTGGAAATTCACTTTTGATATAAAACGTATAATAATGTCAATCAATACGTCGGGTAAAGGTGAGTGAATGTTTATTTTGACAGGAAAATATGTCGTATCTAAAGAATGGACAAAACTATGTCTCCCTATATTGCAACTGGGATGTGTGACTCTAGGTTTAATGCACCAAAGCCTTAACAATGTTAAGGATTTAACAGTCCGTTAAGCTAACAGGTTTTGAGCAACCGGGCCCAGTAGCCTATTTCACCAACATTGCAAAGTATACTTATCTAGCAAAGTATACTTTGAGGGAGAAATTTTCAATTTAAAGATAAATTTATTAATTTTTATTATACTGAATTTATTACATTATCACAGCCATTTTGGCTGTGATAATGTAATAAATTCAGTATAATAATTCTGCATACTTTTAATCATCAAATATATGCAGTCGTCGGTTCTATATGACATACAGTGAAATCACGATGGCTCGAAATTCGATGGCTCGTAATGTCGGGCTCGCTCGAAATGGCGTCGCGGTCCCGATAATTTTCCCTATATGTTTAATGTATTTTACATGCGATGGCTCGAAATGCAACTCCTCGAAAAATGTGATCACTCGAAACAATTGTCAAGTCGCGCAGACACATTTCTCGCTATTTTGCTATACGATGACTCGAAATTGATGTTGAAGTTTGTGTTTGGCTAATTTTCACACCTCCGCGTCCGAGCCGCGCTCTACCTGTCTGTGAAATGTGATTTCTTTTCAAGTGCAGTTAATTGCCTAAAGTGGTATAATTTGATTGTTAACGTTGTTGATGGCGATCATTTTGTGAATTATATATTAGATTATTCGGAAACATTCAACATAATTTGTGGAAACTCTATTTATTGTTATGCTTGTACATTATTTGTGAAATAAAAGTTATTGTGTTCTTAATTTGTTGTTGTTGTTTTGTGTCCCATAACAGCTCAACGGCATACGGCGATTTATTAAATATTCTGGGTTTCGTCCACTCGGGAGTATTTAATAGTCTGTCATAAGTCATTGGTCGTTTTTCATTTTAACTCCCGTGTTATTCGAGAGGCTACCCGGGAGTTACAACGAAAAACGCCCATTGAAAAGACCACTGTTTCAAGTGACGTCACAACCACCTGCTGCATTAATTATGTGCGTCGCTATTTATAGTGAATACTGGACCTTTTCTCCTTTTCGACTTTGATAATAATTGAAATAAAGACAGTTTTGTAAACACATGTACAGTCAAACCTGTCTTAAGCAGCCACCCATGGGAAATGACAAAACTGGCTGCTTAACAGAGGTGACCTCTTAATAGAGGGTTGTGTTTTCAGGTACATTTCAGGTAAATTTTTAAAATTGAAGATAAAGATAACATAGACATGTATGTTGACTTGATACACTGCAGCTCCATTATAACGCAGTCGTGTATAGCGCGATCTCCATTATAACACGGGTCTCTCGTGGATCCCAAAAAAATATTTAAAAAATCGAGAAAAAAAAACAAAGAAAAAAAATCGTCGGACGTCGTACTCATCGTGTAATTAGTGAATTCGTTATTTCTGCAAGTTTATTCAAACAACGAAGTTCAAAGTCCATGAAAGGATTATTATTAGTATGTTAGCGAATGTAATACATGTACCTTTAATCAGGTAATCATGTTAATAGGCATATTTATTAATCAATTCAATTACACATAATTGTCGCTAATAAATGGTTGCGTGTTCGATCGCCTTTCTTTTTCTTTACTCCCAGGTGTAATATTTAGCGTTCTATAAATAGACTGGTGTTTCAGCATTATCTGGGTATGGGATCACGTGGTCTATTGTTTACACTGCAGCCCACGGCAATCTCGCTTAAATCGTAAATTTTTCATTCATCAATATGACTTGCAGCGTAAACAATAGATCACATGACCCCACATCCTGAGATTATGCACGTATCAACCGCATGAATAGGCAGGACACGTGACCATAGGCATTATTTATTATCAATTAATCAGTTTAAGCGTCTGTTGATCGCGAGTAGTATACATTGTAATAAGCGTCTGTCTATCGCGAGCACTATACAACGTAATAAGCATGATTTTATAAATAACTCATATGTTTTAATACATTAATACATACAAGTTTGTATGTCATAGGCATTATTAATAATTACTTTAACTGCTGTTCAAATGACATGATTTTATATGGGTCCGTTGCTAATTGAATTCCCGCAATAGTTGGTAACCGAAATGCGAATGATACCAGTAACCCGTGCAGTACCAGTACCCATGCATGTCCCGAAATTTTATAACGCGGTCGGATTCGATCGCGGTTTGAAATCTTGGACCCCGACCACCGCGTTATAATGGAGCTGCAGTGTAATACAAATGTAATAAATAATATTAATGATTAATTTGAGTACCATATTGATTAAATATGTATGTTTTAATGCAATATAAATGTGTATCTTTATATTTATTTAATATTTTCAAAATTGAACCTGAACATGTAATGAGTGGATTTCTTAACAAGTAACAAATATTTAGTTGAATTATATCATTTAATGAAATAAAAAATCTATCAACAAATAAAAACACCAATGTTCACGTTTGTGTTGTTATTTTACAGCCTACTGCAACTGCTAATCTGCAAGACTATTATTGTAGACAACTTATTGTACTAGATAATAGGGCATAATGTGGTATAATCAGTAGCCTATTTCATCAACATTGCAAAGTATACTTTACTAGCAAAGTATACTTTGAGGGAGTAATCATTTATTTTTCCTGAAATGCATTATTTCACATAGAACTAACAAATGCATATATTTCATGATTAAAAGTATGCAGAATTATTATACTGAATTTATTACATTATCACAGCCATTAAATGGCTGTGATAATGTAATAAATTCAGTATAATAAAAATTAATAAATTTTTTAAAAAATTGAAAATTTCTCCCTCAAAGTATACTTTGCTAGTAAAGTATACTTTGCAATGTTGGTGAAATAGGCTACTGAAATGGTGTGGGATAAGTTATGCGATATTTTTTTTTTTTTTTTATTTTTTTTTTTTTTTTTTTGTCGGGTATTGGTCAAGTCGAATTTGGATTCATTTCCAATTGTGTATGTAAATAATGCATAGGCGATGTCAGCAAAAGCAGTCAATAAGTGCGACATTCGGCTCATATTCGACATACGAGGCCATTTGCTTAAATTATATTTGAGCCGGTTACACTCGGTCCTGGGCAATACACACCAATTATATCAGCTATTCGTGTTTTCAATTGTCAGTTTTGTAATTGCCAATGGGCTGTTCCTTTTTACAACATTTGTGTCGGTAACCTATAGAAATTACGAATCGATGGACAAGGGTTCAAGAACCCGGATGCGATAGGCTGTTCTTTCAATAATGCGCCGACATTTCGGGCAACACAATTTGCACCTGTGAAACATACCCTCTCAATATCGCCGACGCGGCGACGTGTTTGGTGTTTCAATTACCCGCATTGACTGCTGACATCATTGTTAATTCGCGCTTCGGTAACGACCGCCGCAGGGTACATTGAAATCGGGATTAGCGGTGACCGTTTAATGAAATTGGATCACTAGTTTGGGACGATAATTAATGACCGCTGGCCGCGTTAGACGAGTGACCGTTGAATGAAAGCGTTTTATATAGTAAAAATGCGCGGGGGGAATTTGAAGTGGCCGCTTAACGGCGGTGACCGCTGATTAAAGATGACCGCCCAAGCAGGTTCGACTGTAGTTTATTTAATTTCACATGATAACTAATCTGCGAATAAATATTATAATCATCTAAAACATGGATACATTCTATGGTGCTTTCTTTATTTCCTAAATCCGACGGGTACAGTAGTCGGCAAATATAACAAAATCGAAAGATGACGTGATGGCTCGAAAGATGCGATCACTCGAACAAAATGTGCGGTCCCGTGGCATTTCGAGCCATCGCGATTTCACTGTAATGTATTTCAGGAAAAATAAATGATTACTCCCTCAAAGTATACTTTGCTAGATAAGTATACTTTGCAATGTTGATGAAATCAGCTACTGGTATTCTCTATAAATATATATCCCGGGGTGTGGTGAGTGCATACAGGTGACTTACGAGCACATGCAGGCAGCCTGAAAACTTGCCCCCGGGGCGGATCCCAGAAACCATTGTCGCGACAAATATACATGTAGGCTGGCTCCTCCACAAACGCGTAATGGCCACCGTCCGTACAGGAAACACGACAATACTTCCCAGAATTCCACGTGCCACACGACTTAATGCCATTAATCGGGGCAGCCGGGGTCTTACAGTGTTGGGCTGGAATACAAGGAGGGATTGGTTGGTTGGTTGGTTGATTGTTTGATTGATTGACAGACTTATTGATTGAATGATTGATTCATTGGTTTGTTGGTTGGTTGGTTGTCGGTCGGTCGGTCGGTCGGTCGGTCGCGGTTGGTCAGTCGGTCGGTCGGTCGACGGTGATATATTAAGTTAAGGACAAATCTAATCGTCATAAAATGATTTTCAGACTAGTCCATTCATAAGAAGGAGATGTTTTTTCTGTCTCAAAAAATCTGAAAAATCTAAAAAGTGCAGATCCTGATGAGACGGCTCGTTACAATCCGGCTCATCTGGGGCTACACAGTTTGCAAACATCGCTATAGAGGTCTGTAATGTTGAAAGGCCAAACTGTTTTGCTTTTGTACTCACGTGTGACAAAGACATGGAATGAGCAGAAGGCATTGTTGTCGTCTGCATCAAATGCCGTATACAGTATGGGATACTCTCCAAACGTGAACACTTGACCTGAAATGTACCCAGTAACAAGAGTTATCTTTGTGGGAAAAACTGTTGCGTGGACAAAAAATAAGAATGCCAAAGATCACAATGTACACCAGTCGAGGCATGGCCAGTGAACAGGAGATAACTCAGTGGAAAAATAAGAAAACCTATAATGTTCTTCCTCTTCTCACGTATATCAAATTTGGTTAAGATCTGTAAGCAGAACTTGCATTATTGCGTCGTCAAGGATACAGAATGTGTAAATAAGAAAAGGCCGCCAAGGGGAGATAAGTGATCAGAAATGTTTTAAAACATTAAGTATCTTCCTATTGTTGTGTTTTAACTTGTATTCCAAATTTGGTTACAATCAGTGAAGTCCTGATCTGGGTTGGTGGCAGTGGGAGCAGACGATGGGTATGTTAATGATCATCCTTACTGCAATCCCTGGTTTGGTCCTCCTGTTCGTCTTTGGCTTTTTTGTATGTGAGAGTTGAATCTGGTTATACCCCTTATATGAGTAATATGATTAATCACAATCCTATTACTTTTAGAGGGAGGGGCTAAGTGGCTTTGGTGTGGTATGGACCTGGCACCAGGTCAGGTTATTTTAAATTTTGTTCAATGTAAATATTCCGTTCTGGTTTTGGGATTTTCCCCCCTTTTCAGCAGGTTGAATATGGGATTGAACCAGTTGGCCCGGCCTTAAAATGACCTTAGCTGTTGATAGGCTGTTAAACACCAACAAACAAACAGGCTGATCTGGATCTACATGGGTCGCAAAACCCATAACCCCCATATCTCAGTCACAGCTGCATAAAATATCTCCCTACCCGTTCTGTGTGTCTGTTTGATGTTAACGACCTTGACATTGTCCGTGAACTCCGGTTCCGCCCATGTGACCTCCTTCCTGAGTTCGCCAATCTGTAACGTGACCCGCACATTACCGGGGCAGAAGGTCACCACTGGAGCCTCCGTATCTGTAAACATAGTGTAAATAGACGATCTGACATGAGTGATGATTCAAATGATATTTATTAAACAAGTTTACTTATTTCATAATAATCGAGGCTATGCCAAGTTTCTTATGAAATTAGTAAACAAGTTTAATAAATACCCGACTGAACACCAAGACAACATCTGTGATCCTATTTTTTATGGGTTTCTTGGCCATTTATCTCAGATGTTAATGTATGTTCATGATTGCAAAGCACACACATACATATCAGACTGGTCATATGCCTGATTTACAATGGAACATCTCTAAACCGGACACCCCGGGGATCTCCCAGTGTCCGGTTTAGAGTGGTTTCACTGTACAATATTAAATCATCACAAATGTTGGATTGCATAAGCACATCATTATACATTTAAACTGTACTGGTCACTTTACTTGTTTTCTGTAATGAGCTAATTTGCATATTTATTACTAGTGCATTATGAAGTTTATTACACTATGTTAATACACAGCAAGCACCCATTTTATGCAAGAACATTATAACATGCTCCCTCGGGTGCGATCAAGTGGGGGGGGGGGTAACCTTCGCAACTAGAGCTGGATCAGCCCCTGAAATGAAAGGTGTTTCTAACGTACATATATATGTACGCACGTACATGCATGAACTAAGGTTATAGCATTAAAAACAGTTGCTGAAATGCCGGTGTCACAGAATATTCTCCCCCCCAGAATATTCTCCCCTCCGGGGGGGAGGGGGGGGGGGGGGGTGGGGGGGGAATATTCGCCGAATATTTTCCCCTCCACACAAATATTCTCCCCCCCCCCCCCCACCTCCATTCATTGTAAAATCGGGTGGGGCAGACAATATTCGGCGAATAATTTTCCCCCCACCCCCCGGTCAGCCAAACCGTCTGTGATATGAGTGTGGTGTAGAGGAGAGGTGGGGGGGTAATATTCGGCGAATAATTTGCCCCCCGCCCCCAAGTCAGCCAAACCCTCTGTGATATGAGTGTTGTGTAGAGGAGAGGGGGGGGGATAATATTCGGCTAATATTTTGCCCCCCCGCCCGTTGCCCAGTCAGCCAAACCCTCTGTGATATGAGTGTGATGTAGAGGAGAGGTTCCAGGGGGGGGGATAATATTCGGCGAATATTTTGCCCCCCGTCGCCCAGTCAGCCAAACCCTTTGTGATATGAGTGTGATGTAGATGAGAGGTGGGGGGGATAATATTCGGCGAATATTTTGCCCCCCCCCCCCCCCCGGTCAGCCAAACCGTCTGTGATATGAGTGTGATGTGGGGAGAGGGTGGGGGTGGGGGGTGGGGGGGGATAAAATTTGGCGAATAATTTCGCCCCAGTCAGCCAGACCCTCTGTGATATGAGTGCTGTAGAGGAGAGGGGGGGGGGGATAATATTCGGCAAATATTTTGCCCCCCCCCGTGCCCGTCAGTCACCAAACTCTGTGATATGAGTGTGATGTAAATGAGAGGTGGGGGGGATAAAATTTGGCGAATATTTTGCCCCCGGTTAGCCAAACTGTCTGTGATATGAGTGTGATGTTATATGTGAGTGGAAATACCGGGGGCGGGGGCAGGGGGCGGGGGCAGGGGCAAATTATTCGCCGAATATTATCCCCCCCACCTCTCCTCTACACCACACTCATATCACAGACGGTTTGGCTGACCGGGGGGCGGGGGGCAAATTATTCGCTGAATATTATCCCCCCACCTCTCCTCTACACAACACTCATATCACAGAGGGTTTGGCTGACTGGGGGGCGGGGGGCAAATTATTCGCCAAATATTATACCCCCACCTCTCCTCTACATCACACTCATATCACAGAGGGTTTGGCTGACTGGGCGACGGGGGGCAAAATATTCGCCGAATATTATCCCCCCCCCCCTCACTCCTCTACATCACACTCATATCACAGAGGGTTTGGCTGACTTGGGCGGCAAAATATTGGCCGAATATTATCCCCCCCCCCCTCTCCTCTACATCACACACATATCACAGAGGGTTTGGCGGAGGGCAAATTATTCGCCGAATATTATCCCCCCCACAGTAACAGTAATAAAAGTCAGGAAAAAGGGGGGGGGAGAATATTCCGGTGGAGGGCAAAATATTCGGCGAACATTCTACCCCTCGGGGGGGGGGGGGGGGGAATATTCGTAATGTGGGGGTGATTATTCGCCTGGGGGGGGAGAATATTCGGCGAACATTCTGCCCCCGGGGGGTGGGGGGGGGAAATATTCTGGGGGGAAAATATTTGTTTACACCGGCATTACCATTATGCGAAAAAAAGAAAAATATCTGGCAAGGCTTAGGAAACGGGTTGGGCGAGGCTCTGCCGAGCACACCCCGTTTCCGTGCCACGCCAGATTTTTTTCCCAGTCACAGCACTAACCTACTATTCTATTTATCCCGTCAACACCTACAAATGGCTTTTAAATGCAAAAAAAATAACCCCAGTCACCGCACATATTCATACGCAGTGTATTGACAGGATATCACCGTGTTTCATGGCACATACGCACTGTGTTGACGGAATACATAATAATATAAGGTGTGGTTGTCATTCTAGCAGACAACACACATTTTGGGTTGTGACCCCGCCACCTCCCACGCCCCCAGGGAGTCCAGTTTGGACAGGTACCACTGTACCACTCACCGAGAGCTACTTCACAGGCACTGCCCTTGTATCCTAGAGGACAGACGGCCATACTAGGGCACACGGACGGATATACAATGGCTGTGGAATCCGTCGGACATTGGTCAAATTCCACCCAGGCCACTATATTGCCGGGCTCGGCCGAGCAGTTCGTCGGTAACATCTTGCTCCGAGCAATGACGTGGTTGTAGACATTTACACTTGTTATTTCTCCGGTAAATGGCAAATGAGATTCCCCAGTCTGTCCAATTGTGAACTGTAGACTAGAAATGTAAAAGTAAATCATGTAAATGCTTGGCATTGGCTCGATGACCTTGCATGACCTTGCATGAGAAAGGAAGGAGGTTGATACAGAGGATGTTTAGCTCTTATTAGAACGTGCCCAGAGTCTCCTTCAAATACACGAGACCACCTTTTTAACCCTTAGAACGTGGGAACCGAAAACTGTTGTCTGCTGTTGTTTCATAGTTTGTCTTTTCTCTCACTAAAACATGATTTGGCAGCATTTTAGAATCATTTCCATTCATTTCCAATGGAAATGATTCTGAAGTGCTGTCAAACCATGTTTTTTTCATTAGAAGAATGGAAAATCAAAAATAAACAGCAGACTACAAAATGTAAGGAAGGGTTAAAGTCCCCATCCGAAATGACTAACTAGTAGTGCAGGAAATATATAGTATCTCAGAAATACTGTAGCCTAGATAAAAAGAAACATTTATATAATCAAAGATTTCTATTAATGTAAACGTGTGATTGTGATTCGCCAGTCTGTCCAATCATGTATGATTGGACAGACTGGCGAATCACTATCACACGTTTACATTAGAAATCTTTGATTATATAATCTATAAACATTTATAAAGAGAAACAAACTTAATTGTTATTGTCACTGTAAGATCAATTTACTGTTCATTGAGTAGCGTAGCAACAAATGAATATGCATTTGGTGTTCACGTGATAAAAATAAATCAATCTTTGATGAAAACTACAAATATTCTTCATATTTTATTATTTTATATCCAATAACCAGCTCCGACACCCTACCAGTGTGCATAATAACGCGACCAAAACTGGCGGCAATTTAAAATTATTTGCCAATAAACCAAGTTAAACCGTAGGATATATCTGAATCTAAAATAGCCCATGGACTGTGCACTTATTTAATTACTATTATGGAGAGCTTAAGTTTGTGTCAACTTTATACCTCGAACAATGCATTGCATCGATAACATATTCAACCGCCATAAAGTACACAGTGCGTATTGGCAACACATGTTTGGCTACTTCTTAAAATTACACACCCCTAAACATGCTACAGAGCTCCAGAAAATGAGTATTATACGCCCTGATTTCCAATTTGATGCATATTTTACTTTTACAAAGGTATTATTTATTTTCTTCCTTATTAAATAGGGAACAAATGATGAAAAAAAAACAAAAAAAATCACTATATTTGAGCTGCAAAATCCATATTTTCACATTTCTGTGAGTATTTTGCATTGTCACTTTTCATAATCAATGCATTTTCTGCTAAAATAAGTGCGTAAACTACACCACTACGCATCTTATCTGGAGCTCTGTTTAGAATGTTGCCACTGCAGAAGTTAAATAAAATACCGTACCTTGCCGAGAGCTGATAGTCAACACCATATCCAGTAACAGACTTCCTCAACACTGCATCACGATACACTTGGTAATGGCCTTGATCATTCGACCATGTGACACAGATGTGATGCCACGTGTGGTCGAGCGTACCAAGGTTTACGGTAACCATGGTTATGTTAGGCACGAATGAGATAATTATATTGTCTTGGGAAATCACCAGTAAGTCTTCTGAACTGAAAATAGAGAAAAATACCAATGGAACACAGGAATATTTGAATTAGTCTGCTCTTGTTACCTCAAACTCACTTAAGTTACTGATAACTCGAAGTCAAATTCTTGGACCCAAGTACATGTTTTCCTATATAATAACTCTTTTTAACTCAAATTTTCGCTATTAACTCAAAAGTATTTTCCTCAATCCCCTGGACTTTGAGTAAACGATAGTAGACTATAATTATAGCCTGGTCCCAGTTGCTTAAAGCCTCTGTTAGCTTAACGGACTGTTAAATCCTTAACTCAAAGCCTCTGTTAGCTTAACCGACTGTTAAATCCTTAAGTCAGTCTCTGTTAGTGTTTCCACAAACTTGTGAAGATAAAAAAGGCCAAACTCATATTAATGGCGGCATGAGTGTGTTCCAAATGCTCACATATATCAAGTGTCCAAATATTGAAGCAATCGATCAAGTAACATTAATGTTATACGATGATGAAGAAACTTCTACAAACTTTTTGATATAAAAAATGGCTAGTGTTTCCGCAAACTTGTGAAGATAAAAATTGCCAAACTCATATTAATGGCGGCATGAGTGTGTTCCAAATGCTCATATATATCAAGTGCCCAAATATTAAAGAAATCCGTCAAGTAATATTAGAGTTATACCATGATGAAGAAACTTGTACAAACTTTTTGACGCTATAAAAAATGGCAAAGTATTTCCGCAGAAATGTGAAGATAAAAAAGGTCAAGATCATGTTAATTGCAGCACGAGTGTGTTCCAAATGCTCACATGTATCAAGTGTCCAAATATGAAAGCAATCTGTCAAGTAATATTAAGTTATACCATGAAGATGAAGCTTGTACAAACTTTTTGACATTTCGGACGACTTAGACGACAATGACACTTTTTGACATTTCGGACGACGGACGACTCAAGACGACTATAGTTTTGTGTCGTCGTTGTCGTCTGAGTCGTCCGAAATGTCAAAAAGCAGGCGTGGCAAAAACAACGTCCGGATATTCTATATTATAGCAGCCAATACCTGTCTGAGTTGATCATCATGAAGAAAGGAGTCGAGGTTTGCTGAGACACACGGACCCATGAACACACAGAGAACTGCGACAGCGTAACCTGTATCTCGGGTAAACGGCACGTATTGTGATCTGGTTCTTTGAACTTCAAGTCGAAGTTGGCAGACTTTTCTGTAAGAAATGTTTTTCAAATACAGTCTACACTTGTTAACTCAAACTCTCTTAACCCTTCGAACCCGAAAGCCCGCAATAGCGGTTTATGCAAACAGTGCAGATCCAGATGCAGATCTCATCAGGATCAGCACTTTTTGCAAGTAATTTTCATATTCTTTAGAAGTAATTTTCATATTTTTGAGAACAAAAACACCCCCGTTTCATAAATGGACTACATGTAGTCTGAAAACAATTTTGTGATGATTGGATTGGTTGCAAAATTAACATATCAAAATCCATTCCAGTTACTTAGGGGTGAAAAGGTTTAAGTCACACTCCTGATAACAGAGTCAATTTCTTGGTCCAATGTACATGTTTTCCTATATAATAACTCTCGTTAACTCAAATTTTCGTTAACTCAAAAGTCTTTTCCTCAGTCCTCTGTACTTTGAAATTGAGTAAACGAGTGTAGACTGTAATAATTTTACAATGACACTATGCTATGAATGGGAATTTATTTTTTTAGTTTATTTTTACTTTTCAAAAGGGATTTTATTCCAATTTCGCGGGACGGACAGACAAGGGTAACACTAAATGCCCCCTCTAATATCGTGATGGGGCATAAAAATGTAATAATCCCCGTTTATCGTGACAGCACAGACCTACCTTTTTCGCAAAATCTGCCCATATGTCGGGAAGTACACTTGCACTCAAATTCCAGGCCATTACTAACATAGGCTGCACCATTCCTACACGAGTTATTCCCCTTGAAAACATCGTTACTCTCCTCACAGGTGGCGCCACTGTAACCTTGGTGACAGGTGCATTTGAAACTGGTGTCAAGGTCATCGCAGTTGCCGTGGATACAGGGGTCAGGATCGCAGTAGTTGATTGGTTCGCTGCAGGTAGTTCCGGTAAAACCTGAAGTGCAAGGTAAAGTTGAAATCTAATCAAGGGTTCCCATGCAGTTAACCCTTTTCATGCCGAGGATACGCCATTATGTTTGCGGAAAGTCCTAAATATTTTCCTTCTATCCGCTCGGAAGTATATGTAGAGACCACCATTTGAACCGTCTCGGTGAGACGGTTCAAATGAGTGGTCACAACATATACTTTCATTGAGAAATGACAAAAATAAAATATTTCATACCTGAAAAGGTGTATTCCGAAAGGAATGGGTTAAACACACCAAATGTTTTTCATACTACAGTAAATGCAAGAGCCAATGGTTTTATTCCTTAACTAAAACCATTGTAGCAATTTTGGATTTATTTGCTTTAGTTCTAGCATATTTTTCTGAGAGTAAATCTGTACTTTAATGTGGACCTCGTATTGTCATTCAGTGCTGACCTATATTCAGAGTATAGATTGACATATTGTGGAACTTGCCTCAGAATTTGTCAGGTCAACTGAAAGATGATCATAAATGTATAAGCTGCCAGCTGCCATATAAGTATATTACCGGTAAGTAGTGACATTGCATGTGTGTTGAAAATCTACAATAGAGATATACCTCACAAGAAGGAACAACTAATACAAGAATAAGCATGATCTTTCAGGACTATTAATTTAAGTTTTCATTATTACCGAAAGTCCTCCTGACAATAGTTTTGAATCTGTCTCTATTAAAAACAAGTGGTGAAAATACACCAATGAAAAACAAACTTGTTCAACCTATTTGAATTATTTTGTCTTAGAGACAGAAGGTTAACTGAAAAAAGTACTTTTCAAAGTGATAAAAACAAAAAAGTGACAATACCATCAGGACAGGAGCAGTGAAAGCCGCGTATATCACTGGAACAGTTTCCCAGGTTGTCACAGGGTAGACTCAGACAGCTGTTCAGTCTGCTATCACACCGGGAACCGCTCCAACCCCGTGGGCACCTGTAGGAGGAAAATGATTGGCTGAAATATTGAATCCGGTCATGTGATGCTGGAGCTGGTTTCCTGTTTGTCACAGGGTAGACTCAGACATCTGTTCAGTCTGCTCTCACACCGGGAACCGGTCCAACCCCGTGGGCACTTGCAGGAGGAAATGATTGGCTGAAATTTTGATTTTGGTCATGTGATCATGCAATTTGAATCAGTATACTGGACATTAACGTCAGAATTGAATGCTTGCTTTTTGGCTGTTCATTCATCACTGGAAGTTAGTAGTACATATCCAGACTGACTAACATTAATTTACTCTGGTAAAAATATACTCTTGGTTTACGCATGTCGTTGAAAACAAAGCATATGCAAATGGACAATAACCTTACCATGGGTATCTGAGTAATCTGTGTGGGGAATTCAGTTGACATTATACAGGGCTGCCACTCTTTTGGGAAGACCAAATTCCATGACTTTTCCATCACTTTCAAGGACCTGTTTTCGAAATTCAAGGACCCATATTTGCATGAATGATGCTGATGAAATGGTGTCGAGCCTGGAATACACTTGTGTTGGGGAGAGAAGTTACTTCTCTCCCCAACACAAGTGTATTCCTGGCTCGACACCGTTTCATGTAGTACTTCAGTTCTGAATTTACAAAATCCCGATTCGGTGCCAGGTGCCCTTACCACATCAAATCGTTTGGCTCGAAATCACGAAATTGCACTGAACAACACCAATAATTGGACTGGAATCCAAATTCTATGACTTTCAATGACCTTTTCAGAAAAATAGGCAAATTCCATGACTTTCCAGGCCTGGAATCCATTTTTCCAAATTCCATGACTTTCCAGGAATTTAAGGACCAGTGGGAACCCCGATTATAATGGTACAAATTTAAAGCAGCATTTCTTCCAGTAGCCGATTTCATCAAAATTGCAAAGTATACTTTTCTAGCAAAATATACTTTGAGGGAGTAATCGTTTACTTTTCCCAAAATGCATTATTTCATACAGAACTAACTACTGCATATATTTGATGATTAAAAGTATGCAGAATTATTATACTGAATTTATTACATTATCACAGCCAAAATGGCTGTGATAATGTAATAAATTCAGTATAATAAAAATTAATAAATTTATCATAAAAATTTATCATAAAAATTGAAAATTTCTCCCTCAAAGTATACTTTGCTAGAAAAATATTCTTTGCAATGTTGATGAAATAGGCTACAGGTGGCTGTAAAACTCGAACACTGCAGTACAAAGTGGCAATACAATCCATTCAAACCCCAAATCTGCATCTGCCAACACCTCTTATATTGTAAATATGTAGCATTTAATCACATTGTGATTAAATGCTACAGAAAACAATTACAAAATATAAGAGGTGTTGGCAGATGCAGATTTAAAATAATAAATAATAATAGTTTTTATTTACAGAGGTTGACACATTTAGTTAGAAACTAATCTTCCACGTGGCCCTCTACTATATACATGCACAAAGTTAAAATAATGATACATGGTAACAACAGACACTATACTACAGCTACATGTTTGAAACATTAACAATAGCAGTATGTACACTGTACATGTACTATTAAGACATTTTCGCATATTTTCTTCATTTTTTCCTTGAATGCACATGGTTTGGGGTTTAAATGCATTGTATTTGATCACTATATATGAACCAATATACGAAGGTACCTGCAGACGTAGCTATCAGTCTGGTCAAGACACTCCCCGTTTAGACACGGGCCTGACTGGCACGCGTCCAGCTCAATCTCGCACGAACTGCCGGTAAACCCTGGCTCACAGCTACACGAGTATGTGCTGATACCGTCCTGACACACACCGCCATTTACACACGGCCGGCTGAGGCAGTCGTCAATGTTTTTCTGAAAAACATTTTATCCCGTAAACACAGTGCATATGTGCCATGAATCACGGTGCCGTGAAACATTTTTAATATCCAGTCAATACTATTTTTGCATTTTACAGCCATTTGTAGGTGTTGACGGGATAAATAGAATAGTAGGTTAGTGCTGTGAATGGGAAAAAATTTCTGGCGCGGCATGGAAACGGGATGTGCTCGGCAGAGCCTCGCCCATCCCGTTTCCTGAGACTTGCCAGATATTTTTTCCCATTCACGGCACTAACCTACTATTCTCTATTTATTGACCATAAAATGTGGCTGTGACCGGAGAAATGGGGTGTTTGAGTTTTGCGACCAGAGCAGATAACGGGTACGAGGGCTAAAAGCATTATTTTTTCTCAACCTCATGTAGTGGCCGGATTAATCAGTATTCTTACCTCACAAATCTGTCCCGCAAAGCCTGTCGGACATTGGCAGACATAGTAGTTTGTATAATTGTGGCACGTCCCTCCGTTTTTGCAGGGGTTGGTTTCGCATTCGTCGATAGACTTCGTGCACGTTGTTCCTAGGGTGAAAAATATTCAAATGGTTTCACATTTGAAGTAGGTGAAGGTCACTTGAAGGACAAATGATTTGTTTCTTATTTATGGCATAAAAAGGGCTTTCACAGTGTAATAATACAGTATTCTAACCAATCATAAGACACCAGTGCAGTTTTATTTATTTAATGGTGTTTGACGGCCTGTCAACAACTAAGGTAATTGTAGGCCGGGTTAACAGTTGAATCGCGTATTTCACCGGAAGGGATGGGGGGAAAATCCCAAATGAATATTTACATAAAAAATATATATTCAGCCCTGAAATTACAATAACCTGATCTGTAGCCGATTTCATCAACATTGTAACGTATACTTTTCAAGCAAAGTACACTTTGAGGGAGAAATTTTCAATTTTAGGATAAATTTATTAATTGTTATTATACTGAATTTATTACATTATCACAGCCATTTTGGCTGTGATAATGTAATAAATTCAGTATAATAATTCTGCATACTTTTAATCATCAAATATATGCAGTCGTTAGTTTTATATGAAATAATGCATTTCAGGAAAAATAAATGAATACTCCCTCAAAGTATACTTTGCTAGAAAAGAATACTTTGAAATGTTGGTGAAATCGGCTACTGGTACCAGGTCCTCACTACACCAGAATCGCTGAGCCCGAAGCCCTAAAAGTAATATGATTAACACTAATCGTACATTCTTAAATTAATAAATGTGTTTCACCGAATTAAACAAATTTAACAGGATTCCGTAAAGATGAACACCATCATAAAATTACTCCACCCACAATTTCCACCCACAATACACCAGTGTAATAATTATATAAATAAAAGATGCAATACAGCTTCAATGTATGATGCATAAACAGTCATGGTTAATTAATATTATATTTATTAAACTCGTTGACCGACTTCATAAGAAACAAGGCACTGACATGTTGTGCCACGGGTGATATTCCTATAGTTTGTCGGGCATAGTATGTTTTCAATGTGGATTAAGGGACATAATGTTTGTTTGTTGGGGTTTAACGGCCTATCAACACCTAAGGTCATTTAAGGCCGGGTCAATGGGTTTACATAACTCTGGCTGAATTACAGGCAATGCACAAGCACTAATTCTGAGTAATTTAGTTAAACGTTTGTATCAAACGGCATTCACAACGACCAATTGCCATGCATCCATACCTGTCCAACCGGGTCGACATCGGCAGACATAGCCTCCATTCTGCTCCAAGCAATCCATCGTGTTGTCCGGGTAACAGGGGTCGTTGTCGCAGTGCTGACCTTGGCCCAATTCACACAGCTTCCCGGTAAAGCCTGCAGTGAAACAATGTCTCTGTTGTTACCTAAGGAATATGGAATTAAAATGCTTTGATTTAACGACGGCACTTGATGACCTTGCATGTCGGGACCGACTATTTAAGTCCCCATCCGATAGGACTAGGCTAGCACGAAGTTGTGTTGCCCAAGGACACGCCGAATCGGCCATTTGCAGCGGGTAAAGGTGGGAATCGACCCGGGGTCTCCGGATCCGCAGTCTGACGCTCTACCTACTGAGCTAATCCTCTACCTACTGAACTAATCCTCTATCTACTGAGCTAATCCTCTACCTACTGAACTAATCCTCTACCTACTGATACTGAACTAATCCTCTACCTACTGAGCTAATCCTCTACCTACTGAACTAATCCTCTACCTACTGAGTAAATCCTCTACCTACTGAACTAATCCTCTACCTACTGAACTAATCCTCTCCTCTACCTACTGAACTAATCCTCTACCTACAGAACTAATCCTCTACCTACTGAACTAATCTCTACCTACTGAGCTAATCCTCTACCTACTGAACTAATCCTCTACCTACTGAACTAATCCTCTACCCTCTACCTACTGAACTAATCCTCTACCTACTGAACTAATCTCTACCTACTGAGCTAATCCTCTACCTACTGAACTAATCCTCTACCTACTGAACTAATCCTCTACCTAGTGAACTAACCTCTACCTATTGAACTAATCCTCTACTTACTGAGCTAATCCTCTACCTACTGAACTAATCCTCTACCTACTGAACTAATCCTCTACCTACTGAACTAATCTCTACCTACTGAGCTGATCTTTACCTACTGAACTAATCCTCTACCTACTGAGCTAATCTCTACCTACTGAGCTAATCCTCTACCTACTGAACCTCTACCTACTGAACTAATCCTCTACCTACTGAACTAATCTCTACCTACTGAACTAATCCTCTACCTCTCTACCTACTGAACTAATCCTCTATCTACTGGTAGAGGCTCAGTAGGTAGAAGATTACTCTACCTACTGAGCCTCTACCTACTGAACTAATCCTCTACCTACTGAGCTAATCCTCTACCTACTGAGCTAATCCTCTACCTACTGAACTAATCCGCTACCTATTAAACTAATCTCTACCTACTGAACTAATCTCTACCTACTGAACTAATCCTCTACCTACTGAGCTAATCCTCTACCTACTGAACTAATCCTCTACCTACTGAGCTAATCCTCTACCTACTGAGCCTCTACCTACTGAACTAATCCTCTACCTACTGAGCCTCTACCTACTGAACGAATCCTCTACCTACTGAACTAATCCTCTACCTACTGAGCTAATCCTCTACCTACTGAACTAATCGTCTAAACTACTGAAACTAATACCTCTTATTTACTGAAGGCTAATCCCTCTACCTACTGAACTAATCCTCTACCTACTGAAGTAATCCTCTACCTGACCTGAATAACTATAAACCCCCCCCCCCCCCCCCCCCCCCCAAAAATCGCTACCTACCTGAGCTCTACCTAACAATCCTACCTACTGAAGCCTCCTACCTACTGGGGAACTAATCCTCTACCTACTGAAGCCTCCTACCTACCTGAAATAATCTCATCCTCTAACCTACTGAACTAATCCTACCTAACCTGAACCGAAATCCTCCTACCTAACTGAACTAACCTCTACCTACTGAACTAATCCTCTACCTACTGAACTTAATACCTCTACCTACTGAACTAATCCTCTACCTACCTACTGTAACTAATACTAATCCTCTACTACTGAATCAATAACTCTACCTACTGAACGACAATCCTCTATACTAACTGAACTATCTGAAACTAACCTACCTGAACTAATCCTCACCTACTGAACTATCCTCTAACCTACTGAAAACTAATCCTTCCTATCTACCTGAACTAATCCACCTAACCTACCGTGAACTAATCCTCTACCTACTGAACTAATCCTCTACCAATAACTACTATCCAACAACCTACTGACTATCCTACCTGAACTAATCTCTACCTACTGAAACTAATACTCTACCTAACTGAACTCTATCCTCTACCTACTCCGAACTAATCCTCTACATACTGAACTAATCCTCTAACAATACTGAACTAATCCTCTACCTACTGAATCTAATAACTCACCTACTGACTAATTCCTCAACTATTGTTTTATCTGAACTAATCCTCTACCGGAATACTAACTCTCTACCTACTGAACCTCTAACCTAATCTCTACCTACTGAACTAATACCACAACCTACCTGAAAACTAATTCTCTACCTACTGAACTAATCTCCTACCTACTGAACTAATCCTCTTTACCTACTGAACTAATCCTCTACCTACTGAACTAAATCCTAACCTACTGAACTAATCCTCTACCTACTGAACGAATCCTCTGAACTAATCCTCTACCTACTGAACTAATCATCTACCTACTGAGCTAATCCTGTACCTACTGAGCTAATCCTCTACCTACTGAAGTAATCCTCTACCTACTGAACTAATCCTCTACCTACTGAACTAATCTCTACCTACTGAACTAATCCTCTACCTACTGAACTAATCTCTACCTACTGAACTAATACTCTACCTACTGAACTAATATCTACCTACTGAACTAATCTCTACCTACTGAACTAATCCTCTACCTACTGAACTAATCCTCTACCTACTGAACTAATATCTACCTACTGAACTAATCCTCTACCTACTGAACTAATCCTACTGAACTAATCCTCTACCTACTGAACTAATCCTCTACCTACTGAGCTAATCCTCTACCTTCTGAACTAATTCTCTACCTACTGAACTAATCTGGCCACCAAATACAGAGTTAAATGGAAAGGCACATAATGGCCCATCAACACAGACCAGACATTCATGGCCAATAACTATAAGATTCGACAATGTCCAGCCTTGGGTGAACTGTTCCCCGAGTGGCACGGCAAACGTTTACCCATGGCTGAACATGGTCGAACGCTATCGTTACATTTCCGTCGGAAATGTCGGGCAATTTGAGCAAATATACAGTACTTTCGGTACTTTGATAATCTGCTCCATTCAAACAGCTGATTTACAAAGTACACAGCAGTACACGGCTCGTGATGCAGCCGCATTAATTAAAAAATTTCAGTGCGACCGTTGTGACCTAGGTTGGTGATGTAATAGCGCGTTCTAGTAACGTCATGAGACACATGCATTATGTAGGTGTTGGCTTGGCCCCGGAATGAGCATTGTCTACAGCCTGTCAAATAGCACGCGCTGTACGTTTGAACACGGCTGTGAGCTGTGTCGAACAATGGCAGTCATGTAACAATGTGGAATAAATGGACCATGTAGGTTTATGCACACTGTTGCCCTACTGAACAGAAAATATACTGTCTGTTTTGCGTAAAGTTGCAATCTTTTCCATTTACCATTATAGGGACTGTAAATATTGCAAAAATCTCCTTTATTTTATAGAAATTTTAGCCTATTTTTTATTTTGTGAAATTTGGATAAAGTTGACTCCAAAATGATATTATTGAAAAGTTTTTGCAATGTTTACATAACGGTAACCATTGTACATGAAACAGACAAAAATAGCCACTTTCTGTGTTATTATAATTATGATAATAAGCAACCTTTTTGGTATAAACTTGTAAAAGCCAATGCGTGCAGTCTGATCAAGATCTGCACTATCTATGAAACACTATCTATGTATAACAAACAGTATAGGTCTAATATGAGCGGAGAGTGATAGTAGAGCAAGAGCTAGACTGGACCCAAATGTCATAAGCTCCATTTCTCCAGTGACGGCCATATTATATTGTCACTGTCATTGGAGAAATCGGGTCTACCAGTTTTGCGTGTACCAGTGTAGATCCAGATGAAACTGTGCATCCGCAGTCTGATCAGGATCTACACTGCGCACAGTTCTGTCAATATGGATCGCTATCAGGCTACAGGAGTGTGCTATCTGATCAGGAGCTAGACTGGTCACAAATGCCATAAGCTCCAGTTCTCCAGTGACAGCCACATCATAGCATGGCTGTGACTGGAGAAATGGGGCTTACATGTTTTAGGACCAGTGTAGATCCAGATCAGCCTGCGCGTCCGCAGTCTGATCAGGATCTACACTGGTTGCCGTTCTGTCAATGAAACTTCTAATAAGTAATATGGAATATATATAATATATATATATAATATGGAATATATATGATATATATATATAATATAATATATATATATATATATAATATAATATATATAATATATATATATAAGTCACATCAGGCTACAGGAGTGTGCTATCTGATCTGTAGAATATATCTGTAGCCTATTTCACCAACATTGCAAAGTATACTTTTCTAGCAAAGTATACTTTGAGGGAGAAATATTCAATTTTAGGATAAATTTATTAATTTTTATTATGCTGAATTTATTACATTATCACAGCCATTTTGGCTGTGATAATGTAATAAATTCAGTATAATGATTCTGCATACTTTGAATCTTCAAATATATGCAGTCGTTAGTTCTATATGAAATAATGCATTTCAGGAAAAATAAATGATTACTCCCTCAAAGTATACTTTGCTAGAATAGTATACTTTGCAATGTTGGTGAAATAGGCTACAGGAGCTAGACTGGTCACAAATGACATAAGCTCCATTTCTCGAGTGACAGCCACGTCATATCGCCCTACCTTCGAGACAAACACAGGAGAAACCATTTGGAGCATCCAGACAGGTGGCGCTGTTGTGACACGGCCAAGACAAACATTCGTCGTCGTCCACCGAACAATTCAGCCCAGAAAACCCCGACTGGAAAAATCACAGAAATAGTCCCGATATAGCATTTAAGCCTTTCACCCCTAAGTAACTGGAATGGATTGTGATATGTTAATTTTCCGACCAATCCAATCGTCACACAATGCTTTTCAGACTAGTCCATTTATTAAAATTGTGTGTTTTTTTTCCTCAAAAATATGAAAATTACTTGCAAAAAGTGCAGATCCTGATGAGCCGGCTCGTCACGAGCCGGCTCATCTGGATCTACACTTCTTGCCAATACCACTATACAGGCCTGTGGTGTTGAGAGGGTTAAATATAGATTTGTATTATGCCACAAAACGTAGTTGTCAGTTTGTTTGTTTATTGGTGTTAAACGGCCTATCAACAGCTAAGGTAATGTAATTAAGGCCAGGCAAACCGGTTCAATCTCGTTTTAACCTGCTGCATTGAAGAGAAAATCCCAAAATCAGAACGGAATATTTACATCGAGAAAAATTATATTCAGCCCTGAAATTAGAATAACCTGACCTGGTGCCAGGTCCATACCACACCAGTCACTTGGCCCCTTCCTCAAAAATAGGATTACAAATAATCGTAATACTTGCATAACGGGTATAACCTGATTCAACTGTCACATACAAAATGCCAAAGTTGTATGTGAGGGCCAAAGCAGGTCTCCAGTTGGAATTCCGGTATAAAGGATAAACCCCGATTATTAAAGTACCCATCGCGCGCTCCCACCTGCCACCCTTAGACCGCTATCTTATTTTTTTTGTCGTCTATTTTTCATTTTTAGCATCAAAAAGATGCGTTGACAGCACTTTAGAATAATTTACATGCTTTGACAGCACTGCAGAATCATTTCCATTGGGAATGATTCTGAAGTGCTGTCAATACATGTTTTTATTGAGAAATAAGGCAAGATATAAAAACAACAGCAGACGACGACAGCACTGCGCTGACAAAACATGTTTTTATTGATAAATAAGGCAAGATATAAAAACAACAGCAGACGACTATTGTTGTGAGTAGCGGTCTAGGGGTTAAATATGTTTTTCTTGTACGAGATTCTCGTCTCCGAATTGTTTCACAAGATGCATTTTGTATATAGAGGATCTCAAACTTGTTTCCATTTGATGAGATTTATCAAACGAGTCACAAACAATTTTTGCATAAATTTGCTGACAAGTTTCATAAATCTGCTATATCAAATGGAAACGAGTTTGAGATTCTGTTTATCACATGACTTTCACGCTCCACAGGGTAGCCAACGTGTAGATATCCAATAAGTTTCAGTGAGCAGACATCATTGACTGTTTTCGCATTAGTTAAAAATCTCCAAAGAGAAAAATAGTTTTAATCCCTGCAAGAAAAGAATTATAAATATGCCATATACCGTAATAGGTTCTTGTTCTTTGTAAACACTTCATATTACCAAACGGGAGCACATTCAAACAATTCAGAAATTTTAATGAAATGAGTCACAGAAGCTTGTCTGTATTGTCGTCTGCAACACACAGTCCGCCATTGTCACGTGTCAATCTTGTCCTGACACCTCCCCCCCTCACATACAACTATATATTCCCTGCTTACCTTACAAACACAGCTTGTCTGTCGACTGTCGTCTGCTACACATAGTCCACCATTGTCACATGTGTCGGTCTTGTCCTGACAGGGGTCAACCAAAGTCTCACAGAAATTCCCGCAATACACTGGAAAATTAAATAACTTTTCAAGAGTACCGTAATAGCCATAAATATTCAGACAAATTATTCTAGGAGACACACATAAACATTGGGTTTCTCACAACAATATAGTGTCCATATGCATCGCTCCAGAGAAGATGCGTATTGGCGTATTTTACACACTTATTTTAGCAGTATACGCATTGATAATCATAAGTGGGAGTACAAAATACTCACAGCAATGTGGAAATACGCATTGATTTTCGAGTTGAGTAGTGAAAATATGGTAATAAAGTTGAACATGTACTTAGTTGAGCTGCAGAAAGCAAACACTGTTTGCTTTTTGCAGCTCAAATAAGTGAATTTTTAAATTTGTTTTATTTTCTTTCATTTGTTCCCTATTTACTAAGTAAGAAAATCAATAATACATTTGTAAAAGTAAAATATGCATTGAATTTGAAATCTGGGGGTATAATACTCATTGGATATAAAACTTATCTGGAGCCCTGCCCATATGTATAGGGTTAGTATGGTTGTATAGGCTTATACATGTAGCAATAGCAGTATATTTGGATACAATTTGTTTCGGGATAACCCCTTAAAAAATTTGCTTGGGAAATCCCTATTTTAATTTGACATCTACTAGAAAACTATTATATTTTTTGCCTTAATAAAATCAATATTTGACCAATTTTCACAAAACTAGATCATGAAGCAAAATATTCGAGCAAGTGAACAGGAGATCACAGATACCCCCAGCCGCCACCTGTAGCCTATTTCACCAACATTGCAAAGTATACTTTTCTAGCAAAGTATACTTTGAGAGGGTAATCATTTATTTTTCCCGAAATACATTATTTCATATAGAACTAACGATATATTTGATGACTGAAAGTATGCAGAATTATTATATTGAATGTATTACATTATCACAGCCAAAATGGCTGTGATAATGTAATAAATTCAGTATAATAACAAGAAACGAGGCAAAGCCACGAAGGCCAGGTTTTTTCCAAGCATAGACACTTGGATAACATAATTATATCCACTTTTTGTAGACTAGATGGCCGTGGCCTGCATGTCGCGCCTTGGGGCGAGGCATGGACACTAAAAAAAGAGATATAGTAGATGGAAAAAGTTTAACCAAAAAACTTTAACCGGACACACAGACGTACGGTACGGACGTACGGACGGACGGACGGACGGACGGACGGACGTATGCCAAAATGCCGACTATATCATGCTTTCCGCAAGCGGGCGTGACAATGATGATAAAACACCCATGTGAAGTATCAAGGTAATGGGTGAAGCAGTTGCAGAGATATAGTACACAAAAAAATTCAAAGTAATTTGACCTTGACATTGGGCACAGGGGCCCGCACGGTTGGGGGGTAGAATGAAAATATGGATGATGATAAACACCCATGTGAAGTTTCAAGGTAATGGGCGAAGCAGTTGCAGAGATATAGTATAACGAAAAACTTTAACCAAAAAACTTTAACCAGACGTACGTTAAAAAGTTAACGTTGAAAATGGCTAAGTCATTTACGTAGAAATAATAGGTCAAGGTAAAAAAAAATGGTCACATGTTGGATAGTTGTATGTGGTGGGCATCCCTTGGTTATGAAGCTGTGAAAGTTTGGTGGTCCTAGGTGGTACAGTACCAAAGAAATGGACTTAAACACGAAAAGTTAACATTGTAAACGCGAAAAGTTAACATTGAAAATGGCTAAGTCGACTGAGCGGAAAAAATGGGTCAAGTTCAAAAAAAGGTAACATGTTGGATAGTGATATGTGGTGAACACCCCTTGGTTATGAAGCTGTGAAAGTTTGTTGGTCCTATGTGGTACAGTAACAAAGAAACGGACAAAAACACGAAAACTTAACATTGATTGTGGACGCCGCCGCCGCCCGCCCGCCCGCCCGCCCGCCCTGCTTTCGCCAATCCAATAGCCTGGGGGTTTTTTTTCAACCAAAAAAAACCTGGCTGAAAATTAATAAAATTATCCTTAAATTGAAAATTTGCTAGATACCGTATTCAGCCGTGTATTACGCGCATTTTTTCAGCCCCATTTTTAATCCAGAAGTCACCCTGCGCGTTATAAGTAGGAACATAAATTTCAAACATTTTTTCCAACTGATTTCTGCCAGTTTTACGCAAACAAAACAAGCCCGGAAACAGAAATATCAATTTTTGACAGGTGTCCGCTATGACGTTGAAATACGCATAGTGTGAAACAAGAGAAAAGGAATCAATCGATATGAATGGGTGCGGTAAGTACAGATGATGGTAAATTAGTATATTTTGGGATTTAATATAGCCAGGCTCGTAACATAAGAGGCTACGTGTATTAGAGGAAATTTACGTGTTTTCTGTATTTACGCTGGTGTACCGATCTCATATCGGTCAAATGTTGCCTGTCGGGTATTGTTTGGTTGTACATTTTCAAAGTGACGTCACACGTCTGCCATTCTGTGAATAATTAATGAGGACAGATCATCTCAATCCCATAAGCGCTTGATGTAAGATTTTAGATGCTAAATCAAGCGTCGCGCACATTCAGATCGCATTCGGTAACACTCGGTAATGGTCGTTTTTCGTTGCTAGGTGCCGACTGACTGTGTTACTATTTTTGTAAAGTATTGACAAGTATTCACGCATCAATACCTTATGACATGTGCGACCAGCATAGCCCCTGATTCATCTGCGCATACACTGTATGGGGCTATGCTGGAATGTCGTGTATTCAGGTAGTACCTATGTATATTGTTAAACCTAATCAATAAACAGTGAATACACACTATCTGTACCTACGTATATCCACGGTGGTCCACAGTGTCAATATTTGGCTGGGGGGGAATTGTTTATGGCCCATTTCTCGTGTGCAGGTCACTAGTAGGGAGTTATTATCGCCTTGGGGAAGAAGTTTACACATGGCTAGCCTGCTGTGTGTTTGCGATTACGGGTAATTATGTTATACACGAATGGCAAATATGGTGGAATTATATACAACAAATTTCTTCGTAAGTAGGTTCAATAAGTTTATTACATGCATCATGAATTTTTATTAAGCATATTAATGAGTAAATAACAATAAATATAACATACTTTTAGACAATATAAAGTCTAATTTATGCCATAAAGCCGACCTTTGTTTGGCGATATTTTTCTCTTCGAGAGAGTCTAGCAGCACACGTTCAGCATTGTGGATGTGAACTCGGAATGCAATTTTCTTATACGTGACGGAATTTCCGCCGATTTTTTGTTTTGTTTTGTTTTTTTTGTTGCGCGCTATAGACGCGAACTATTTTTTTCCCTGATTTTCCCCCCCAAAATATAGATGCGCGTTGTACACCAGTGCGCGCAATACACAGCTAAATACGGTAAGTATACTATGCAATGTTGGTGAAATAAGCTACTGGTCCTACCACCAAATATTTTTCTAAGTCATTTGGCCTTGACATTGGGCATGAAAGCCGCATAAGTGGGCTATAGAATGACAATATATATGGATGATGATAAAGAAGTATATGACATTTGAAATCAATCTCACTTACAGTGTTGCGATATTGTGTACTGAAAAACGTTACGCAAATTTTTCAGAACTTTTACGCAAATTTCAGAGTAATTTGAGCTTGACCATGGGCATGAAATCTGCATGGGTGAGCTATAGAATTCAATCCAACATGGTTGCAGAAATAATGGGCACAAAAAAATTTAAGAAATACTTACGCATGGAAATACAATAAGAATTTCGCCACTTGGAAGCGGTGTCGCGCCTGCTAAGGCATATGACCGTAACATGATCATGGGCACAAAAAAGGTCAAGGTCATGTTAATGGCAGCATGAGTATGTTCCAAATGCTTACCTTTATCAATTAAGTGTCCAAATATTGAAGCAATCCAACATGTAATATTAAAGTTTTATCATGAAGAAACTTGTACAAAAAGGTCAAGATGATGTTAATGGGGACATAAGTGTGTTCCAAATGCTCACATTTATCAAGTGTCCAAATATTGAAACAATCCATCAAGTAACATTACGTTAAAGTTACATGTATATGATGATGAAGAAACTTGTACAAACTTTTTGACGCAATAAAAATGGCTAAGTGTTTCCGCAAAAATGTGACAGACCGACGTACTTCAAGAGCAAAGCAGTATGCCCCCCCCCCCCCACTTGATATTGCATCGGGGTGATAAGAAGAATTCACATTCATAAATTATCGGCCACAAAAGTTGCTGTTGCATTGTTATATAACATATATAATCGTGGGCAGGTTTCATCAATTAGACAGTAGTCCACGGGCGTATACTCACATGGAGGACAGATACAGAAGAAGCTATTGTCGTAATCCTGGCACGTACCGTCATTGAGACAGGGCTCCTCCATACAGTCGTTGATGTTGTCCTCACAGTGCACACCCTCGTATCCTGTACCCTGTAGACATGATCATATAGAATACAAGCAGGGCTCCTCCATACAATTGTTGATGTTGTCCTCCAGTGAATACCCTTGTTTTATCCTGTACCCTGTAGACATGATCATATAGAAAACAAGCAGGGCTCCTCCATACAATTGTTGATTGTGCCCTCAGTGCATACCCTCGTATCCTGTACCCTGTAGACATGATCACATAGAAAACAAGCAGGGCTCCTCCATACAATTGTTGATTGTGCCCTCAGTGCATACCCTCGTATCCTGTACCCTGTAGACATGATCATATAGAATACAAGCAGAGCTCTGGATACGTTTTGTATCTAAAGAGTATTTTATTCCCAGATTTCAAATTCAATGTGTTTTACTTTCACAAATATATTATGGATTTTCTTCCTTATTAAATAGGAAATAAATGATAACCAGATGGCCGCGGCCCGCATGTCGAGCCCACCGAGGCATTTGATGGTCTCGGAGTGTATTTATTTGAAGCTTGAATTAAGGGTTGTGGAGATATAAGGTATGAAAAAGCTTTAACACAAATTTTAAAGTCATTTGACCTTGATCTTGGGCATGTGGGCCACATGGGTGGGCTATAGAATGAAAATATGGATGATAATAAAGGAGTTTGAAGTAAATCGGAGTAAGTGTTGTGGAGACATAAGGTATGTAAAAACTTTAACACAAATTTCAAAGTCATTTGACCTTGACCCATCCAATGCTGAATTCATTTTTGTTGTCTGCTGTTTTTTTTTATTTTCAATTTTTCTTATGAAAGAAAATGTTTTGACAACGCTTTAGAATAATTTCCCATGGAAATGATTCTAAAGAGCTGTCAAACCATGTTTTATTGAGAAATAAGATAAAATATAAAACAACAGCAGACGACTATTTACGTTTCCCGCATTAACACACTGTTAAATATTTCTCAAAACATCTGTTAGCTTAAAGGTACATGCCCACTCTGTAGGTTATTATATAGGGAGACAGATAGTTTTGTTTATTATATCATTTTCTGGCAAAATAAACATTCATTCACCATTACCCCACATATTGATTGGTATTATTAGACATTTTATATCAGACGTAAATTTCCACACTGATATCAGGGGTGATAACCGTGTTTCCTTAAATGTTAACGGACATTACTATTATTATAAATAATTAAAGTACATGCCCACTGAGTAGGCACAACATGTACTTTGTATCAGAGACATACTCTCGAGACATTTTCTGGCAAAATAAACATTAATTCACCATTATTACCCCACGTATTGATTGCCATTATTAAACATTTATATCAGACCTAAATTTGCACACTGATATCAGGGGCGATAACCGTGTTTCCTTAAAATGATAACGGACATTACTATTCATTTTCTGTATTTATTTTTTGATGTGCAATGATCATACTTTTTTATAGTCTGTCGAAAATATAATTTTTTCAGGTGACGCATTTAATTAGTATAAATAATTAAAAAATATCATGCCTCATTTGCATATGAAAATACCATGATACCACCGCACGTCACTATCGGTAAAATCAATATTACTAAATGATTATATCTGTATAGTGGGCATTTGTAATTCTAGAACTGGTGGAATTAGTGACAAAATTATACACTTATTTTATTGCTATAACGATCATGTTGTGCCTACTGAGTGGGCATGTACCTTTAAATATCATGCCTCATTTGCATATGAAAATAGCCCGATACCACCGCAAGTCATTATCAGTAAAATAGATATTACTAAATAATTATAACTGTATAGTGGGCACATTTAATTTTTAAAACTGTGTAATACCGACACTTATTTAATGCCTATAAAGAACATTTTGTGCCTACTGAGTGGGCATGTACCTTTTATGGACTGTTAGCTTAACAGACTGTTAAATCTAGCTCAAAACATCTGTTACCTTAACACACTGTTAAATCTCGCTCAAAACATCTGTTAGCTTAAAGGTACAGTGCGACCCCGTTAGTACACGGAAGTCCGGCGACATACAACCTTCCGTGTTGCTTATCCGAACCGTGCTATATCCGTTCTCACCCAAGACGCATCATAATGTCAACAAAAAATACATGTACACTGTACACTGTGACTATGAACGACGTCGCCAATGCCTATAATATGCCATAAGTTTTCACTGTTATCTTCGCATGTAATAAATATATTGAATCCAAGAATTGTTAACGTCATGTTTCATTTATTCATCAATTTCATGTAGAATGTAGATCTACGCAGGTCCGTGCAATCCATTATTGTAAATGCGTGTAGAAAAAAGTGTAGTATGATGACGCAATGACCCAATGACCAGATATCCTGTTCCAATCAGCTGCAACATCACGTACAAGCTCGTGCGTTGCAATCTGTGTTCATATGGTGAGCACACAGGTGGAAGACTCGGGACCTATGACACCAAAATAAATGCCTATTAAAAAAATCCCATTATCCTACCCACCTGGTATCGTACTGTACATGACGTTAATAATAGAACGAGATCAAGTGGGTGGGGTAATGGATATTTTTGTAATTTTCTTTTCTTTGTGTCACACGTCCGACTATTCCACCTGTGGGTTTGAGTACAGACCTGTATAGACATTGTTTTGCCCGACGTGTTATAATATTGCCCCAGTTCATGAGGTAATCAGGCTTATCACGTGAGATTTTCGACGAAGATGAATCTGATAATAGTGTACATTTTCTGTAAACGATATCGAATTTTGACGATTATTAAATTAGTAATTATTACGCATTTGCTCTGAAAATGTTATCAACTTTCCGATATATTTGCAGAAAAAAGTCAAATCATTCTCGGTGAAAATCTCAGTTATATAATAAAGTTGATTAGCTCGTGCACTGGCTCAATTATGACATAGCGAAACAAGGCCAGTTGTCAGGTACACATTTGTGTACATGCGCCGGGGGCGTGGGCAGTGCTGTAACACTTGAGTTAATCTGGGTCGAGTTAATTCTGCGCGACTGATACGCGATCTCCGATTGGTCAGCCTTTACACCTAATTAATATTCCACCAATGGTGAGTGCGAACGCATGCCGGAAAAATGAAATCGAGCACATAACAATTAGCACTGCTTTGTTACTGGTCTTACTGATCTTATTCCCAGTTTGCTCGGATTAATTTACGAAATGTGCAAACGTGATCAGCTGCACATTCACTGCACATTCACATCGGTGAGATAAAAGGAGGCTATGCGTCCATAAAAAAAAAAATCGTCCATTTTGGGTCTAATTTGGGAAAGAATCGCAAATTTAACACGATTTCTGACAATAGTCGTGTAACGAATTTAACACGATTTTGATATACAAATAGGAAAAAAATTCGGGAGCCAAGGCACAACCGTGTACTAACCGAAATCGTGTTATAGTGAAGCGTGTACTAACGGGGTCGCACTGTACATGCCCACTCGGTTGGTTATAATATAGCGAGACAGAAAGTTTTGTATATTATGTTATTTTTGGCAAAATAAACATTCATTCACCGTTACCCCACATATTGATTGGCATTATTATACATTTTATATCAGACGTAAATTTACACATGTGATATCAAGGGCGATAACCGTATTTCCTTAAAATGTTAACAGACATTTATTCTCTGTATTTATATTTTTGGTGTACAATGATCATACTGTATAATCTTTTGAAAATATTATTTTTTCAGGCGACACATTTAATTAATATAGATATCATGCCTCATTTGAAAGTGAAAATAGCCTGGTACCACCGCGAGGCACTAGCAGTAAAATAGATATTACTAAATAATTATTCTGAATAGTGGGCGCTTGTAGTCTTTAGAACTGGTGGAATAGTGACACATGTTAAACCAGTATCCTCTGTTAGCAAGGTCACTAAGGTCACAGTCATCCGAATGACACTGGTTGGATAGCCATCAATGTGACAAAGCGATTTATGAAGTTTTGTATGATCCAACTAACGGATCAGGAGATGCGAGGAAGCTGGGGCCTGTTTCACTAAATTTTGTACGACTAAAATGTTCGTAAGCGCAAATTTAGGATCGTCTGGAAATGTCAATTGATGAATTTACATTTATTGAGCATAGGCTGCATATGCAGCCTATTCTCAATAAATGTAAATCCAATAATTGTTTACAAGAAAACTTAATGTTGCACTTACAAACATTTTAGTCGTACAAAGTTTAGTGAAACGGCCCCTTGTTGATTAAGTTTGGTATTGATCCAACTAACGCATCAAGAGATAATTTCAGTGGCAAAGGCATAATAAATAGTAGAGAAATGATTAATTGCCTTGTGCTAAATTATGACAGTAATACATACCGTACAGTTGCACACGTACGACCCAACCAGGTCCACACACCGGCCATTGTTTTCACACTTATTCTGTACACAATCGTCCTCATTCATGTGACACCTACAAATGATGATATTGATTGATCGATTGCTTGGTTGTTTGGTTGATTGATTAATTGTTTGGTTGTCTGGTTGATTGATTAATTGATTGATTGACTGATTGATTGTATGGTTGATTGATTGTTTGGTTGATTGATTGGCATTGGTAAATGTAAGTTCAACGGCAAAGTGACATTGTGGCATGGTCAGTCTACAGTCTTTTTCACGAAACCTGCCCAAATTTTACAGCCATAGAACAAATGCAAAAACAATATTTCTTTTGATAATATTAAATTTTATCAAAATGTAAGAAGGAGCCTTCTTTTTATTTTGTGAAATTTTGTCAAATATTGATTTATTATGAACTAGAAAATGTGATCATAGAACACAGATGCCCCACATACCGCTTTGATAATAAACGAGGGAAAATTCCAAGTTCAAAAGGGGAGATAATCCATCAACCGGGGGTTGAATCAAATAGCTATTACAGTTTAAAAGTTTTACGAGTTACCAAGGCAAAATTGCCAAATTCTAAGTTGAAAAGGGGAAGATAATCCATGACCAGGTGGTTGAATCAAAATTTGAAATAAACTTTGCGCATCTACGCATAATAAGGAAGCAACTTACCAAGTTTCAGGGGTGTAGCTATCAGGGTTTAAAAGATTTACGACTTACAAGCCAAAATTAGAAAGTCTAAGTCGAAAATTGGGAGATAATCCATGAACCCGGGGTCGAATCAAAATAAACGATGCGCATCTACTCATCATAAGGAAGCTACATACCAAGTGTCGGGTGTGTAGCAAGTACGGTTTATAAGTTTTACGACTTACAAGGCAAAATTGCCAAATTCTAAGTCGAAAAGGTGGAGATAATCCATGACCCGGGGGTCTAATCAAAAATCGAAATAAACTTTGTGCATCTACTCATCATAAGAAAGCTACATACCAAGTATCAGGTCTGTAGCTAGTACAGATTAAAAGTTTTACGACTTGGTTGGTGACGAACGGACGGAAGGACGGGATGGGACGGGACGGACAGATGGGACGGACATACAAGGGTACCACTAAATGCCCCCTCCACTATTGTGGTGGGGCATAAAAATATTGTATATATAGCCATAAAATGTGGGCAGGTTTCGTGAAACAGACAGTAGTTCCTGTCCTGTTAATAGCACACTCCTTCTATTTGATCTGTTGGTTACCACCATTATGGGTTTTTCACTGACTAAATAGCGAACAACGCAGACCTTGATCAGACTGCACTGGTCTACACTGGTTGTAAATGCTATGATCTCCATGTCTCCAGTCACAACCCATATAGACTGAAACTGTATGCAAAGATATTGTTATTGTGATAAACCTGTACAACCATACTAACCCTACATATTGGCACTGTTTGTCTTTGTTGTGGGAAACCAGATATTTATTATAGGAATGAATGGCCTTTTTGTGGAATTTATCGGGGTATAACCTTGGAAAAGTCGCGGGAATACTGGACGAGGCCTTCCGGCCTTCGTCCAGTATTCCCGCGACTTTTCCAAGTTTATATCCCCGATAAATTCCACAAAAAGGCCATTCATTCCTTATAATTCCAGCATTTGAAATAAATTCATCAAGAAAATGTGTTTATTTTCCGTTTTCTTCAGAATTATTTTAACGACGCCTCACGGTTACGGAAAGTAGTTTGGCGTGGGAGTTTACTGGGATATAAATTTTGGACAGAGACTTGCTACGGACCAATCAAATGTGAGGGAATTGTGTAAATATTGTTCTGCTGGAATTATATTAAAGTAACCCTTTCACCCCTAAGTTACTAGAATATATTTTGATGTTAATTTTGCAGCAAATCCAATCGGCACAAAATAATTTTCAAACTAGTCCATTTATGAAAAGGGGGTGTTTTTGTTCTACAAAATATAAAAATTACTTGCAAAAAGTGCATATCCTGATGAGACGGCTCGTGACAATCGTGACGAGCCGGCTCATCTGGATCTACACTATTTGCCAATACCACTACACAGGTGTATAGCGTTGAAAGGGTTACATTACTCGACTAACCATTCTCCCGTGAATCCCGAGTAACAGCCACAGTGGAAGGAGCCGTTATACAGGTCGACACAATCACCGTATACACATGGGCTCGAGGCACAGGGTTCCCGTCTCTGGACACAAGTCTCGCCTGTAAAACCTATAACAGGTCGTAAAATAAACTAGAAAATTGTTTGTAAAATAAACTGCCACCGCTGGTGAGCAACCAAGCACAAAACAGCAATGACCTGTGACCTTGACTGTGGGGGGATGAAGCCCACATTCGATAGGGTTCTTCGAATGGTTGATATGAAGGTACGTGTGAATTATCACGAAGATCGAAAAGACGGTAGTCGAGTTATCGCATGGAAACAAAGAAATAAACAATTTATTTTTAGCACCTGTGACCTTGACAGTGAGGAGATGAAACCCACATTCAATACAGTTCTACGCATGGTTGAAGTATGGTGAAGATTGGACAGACGCTAGTCGAGCTATCACACAGAAACAAAAGAGATAAGCAATAAACAATCTATTTTTAGCATTTGTGACCTTAACCTTGACGAGACGAAACCCACATTCAATAGGGTTCGAGCCATGGTGATATGAATGTACATACCATGTATCGCATCGGATAGACAGTACCGAGTAGTCAAGTTATCGCATGGAAACGAAATGAAGGAAATGCGCAATAATCAATAATGACTTTGACATACAAGAGACAAAATCCAGTGTTCTTCCCATGGTTTATATGAATGTACATGTGAAGTATGGTGAAGATCGGGTAGACGGCAGTCGAATTATTGTACCTAAACAAAAATTGTCAGCCTTCACTGTTCGTAAAAAGATCGCTTTCGTAAGTGGCTCATAAATCTCACCTGCGGGACATTTGCAGACGAACCCTTCTTCTGTAGATTCGCACGTGCCGCCATTGAAGCATGGTCGACTATCACATGGCGAGACAACTGTTTCACATTGTGATCCGGTCCAGTCGGGCAGACACCGACACATATAGGACCACTGACGACTGACACAGGTTCCGTCATTCAAACACACATCGGCTTCGCAGTAATCAAACCTCCGACAATCGCTGAGTCTGTCCGCTCCTTCGTTATCTGTTACCGTGTAATCCGGACAAAACGTACACTTTCTCGCTTGATCTTGGTCAGAGTACGTATTCCTCGGGCACAACAGACAAGGTGCCAATCCAGAATCGCTGAATTTGCCAGTGATACATATCTGTTTACATTGCTCCAGTGACGTTGAGCCAGCAGACGATGTGTTTGTAGCAGACGATGTGTTTGTAGCGGACGGGCAATTGTCACACAGTTTCGCACCAGTATATGCCTGATACTGTCCAAACGGACATTTATTACACGGATAAACGCCGGTGTCCGAAAACTCTCCCGGTTTGCATTTCGGAGAACATTGCGACTCCTTTTTCGTAAATGCGTCTCTTGTGGACATGCTGTCTGGACATGGCTGACAATCGGTCTGTGAAATAGAGGTTAGCATCTTGTTACAGAGCTCCAGATAAGCTGCGTATTTGCTTAAATCCCCAATTAAAATTGCTAAAAACCCAATTGAAATCAGTAGCCTATTTCATCAACATTGCAAAGTATACTTTACTAGCAAAGTATACTTTGAGGGAGTAATCATTTATTTTTCCTGAAATGCATTATTCCATATAGCACTAACAAATGCATATATTTCATGATTAAAAGTATGCAGAATTATTATACTGAATTTATTACATTATCACAGCCAAAATGGCTGTGATAATGTAATAAATTCAGTATAATAAAAATTAATAAATTTATCATAAAATTGAAAATTTCTCCCTCAAAGTATACTTTGCTACTAAAGTATACTTTGCAATGTTGATGAAATAGGCTACTGAAGTAGCGAGTATCAAAAAGCAATAAAACATTTATGGTACCTTAATTTTATCATGTTGCAGAAAACAATAAACATACCACAAATATAGGATATGTTTCTTAGTTTCCAGGAAAACACATCTTGGTATTTCAAGACATGTTTCATTTCGAAGCAAACTATTCAATAATTGCTGTCTGTTGATGTGTAAACAGTAGTGTGATTTCATTTTACCCAATTAAAATTACTAATTCCTTATCTGGAGCCCTGTGTTATCAAGTTTATGAGGCTCGGAAATGCATAGTAAATTCCTATCATTTCCGAGGCGAGCCTAATAAATTTGATATCAAAATACACTACATGATATTCTATTTATCACAAAATACACTACATGATATTCTATTTATCACAAAATACACTACATGATATTCTATTTATCACAAAATGTATTATCATGCTTTCCCTTTGTTATCAATGAGCATGTATTCAGTCAAGGCATAGCGAGTTACCGGATCAATGTATTTGTGGTTTAAACAATAAAAGAGTACCAACAGTGGTTGTGAACCAGATACACAGACACGCCATGCGATTTTGTACCTAAGAAGATGTGATCATATTCTGTAAATGACGTCGAAAGATGACAAAATTTTAATAGCAAATGCAGAACACTATTCCGCATTTGCTATGAACATTTCATCATCTTTTGACGTCATTTACAGAAAATATCGTAACTTTTGTAAATATTTTTCATGAGATATCGCACATGTTCGTAGGTACAAAATCACACGGCGTGTCTCATATTTATCGGGTAACTAGTACCGGTATTAGCCGAGTATGTACTGCTGATACTAGTATAGCCGAGTATGTACTGCTGATACTGTATTGGCCGAGTTACTTGTGATACCGTATTGGCCGAGTATGTACTGCTGATACTAGTATTGGCCGAGTATGTACTGCTGATACTAGTATTGGCCGAGTATGTACTGCTGATACTAGTATTGGCCGAGTATGTACTGCTGATACTAGTATTGGCCGAGTATGTACTGCTGATATAGTATTGGCCGAATATGTTACTGGATATGTATTGGCGAGTATGTACTGCTGATACTAGTATTGGCCGAGTATGTACTGCGATGCATGTACTAGTATTAGCCGAGTATGTACTGCTGATACTAGTATTGGCCGAGTATGTACTGCTGATAACAATGTTGTATCAGGCATTGACCCGCATCCTTTTCAACTAAAACCATATCATTATTGCTCGTTCTGTATAGAAGACCGTGCTAGTGTCTTTTGATATCAAGTTTTTCAAGCTCAGCTCGGAAACGGTAGAAATTCCGTGGCAAGACTCGGAATTCCTACGCATTTCCTAGCCTTGCCTGATAAACTAAAGACACTAGCATGGTATTCTATATCTAGTCAATATAATTGTTATATTACATGCTACCCAGTGATTTACCGTGGTTCTGGAGGGAATTAAATCCTTGAAGGAAATATTTCCCCCATGACATTACATTTTGACGTTATTTCCGGCGAAGAAACCATTCATACGATAATAATTCCAACACAAAAATATTTACACAATTCCCTAACATTTGATTGGCTCGTAGCAAGTCTCTGTCCAAAATTTATATCCCAGTAAACTCCCACGCCGAACTACTTTCCATAACCGTGAGGCGCAGTTAAAATAATTCTTAAGAAAACGGAAAATAATCACATTTTCTTGATGAATTTATTTCAAATGCTGGAATTATAAGGAATGAATGGCCTTTTTGTGTGGAATTTATCGGGGATATAAACTTGGCCTTCGTCCAGTATTCCCGCGACTTTTTCAATTTTATACCCTGATAAATTCCACAAAAAGGCCATTCATTCCTATAATGTCAAAATTGTCAATTTTGACAACGTCATAAGCTGGTCTAAAAGAAAATTTCACATTTATCGAACACATGTAATATAAAATTTATTCCACTACCATTTTGAAACACTGAATTTATTTCCCTTGACATCTGTAAATCCGACAAAGAAACTTGTGCTCTGGACTCGTTTCTTTATCGGGGAAATAAATCAGGTATTTCAAAATGGTAGTTGAATAAACTCTATAATAGTCAGCAAGTATTCAAGTTACCTGAGAAATGTTTTCGCGATACGTCCCGACCGGACATTCCTGACACATGGCCGTGTTTCCATGGGTACCGGCTGGACACAACCAACAATGTTCCCTTGTGGAGCTCGAATCTCCCAACACCAATCCCTCGGGACACGTCACTGACTGATCGTTGCTGAACGGACTGGTTAGTATGGCAGACTGATTACAGCTGTTTATGACCGAGAGGTTAGCTAGTCGAGTCAGTTGAAACAAGGGGCATTCCGGGCCACTATCAGTGTTTTCTGGCTCGGATGATACCTCAAACAATATCCGTGGGTGGATCTGGAATTTAATATTGGATTTCGTAATACTGATGGCCACCTTATAAATGCAATGTATGAAAATATCAGCCAACAAATTAGAAGTATTTTTCTTCTTTCTTTTTGGAAATATGTCCAGGGGACTCAATTTTAATGAAATTCCAAGACATATTCATGATATTTAGTGAGAAATAAAAAAAAATATAATGAATTGCTGTCTATCACTATTTTTTAACTATTTATAGCCCATGGCCACATTTCCCAGCATGCAAAGAGTTATTTGTTTATTTATTAATTGTGATGTACACATGTGTGAAGTATCATGAATGTATTGCAAGCAGTATGCAACAAGATGAACATTGTGTGATGGACGGATGCACAGATGGATGGACGGATGCACAGATGGATGGACGGGGTTAAAGCATAATGCCCACCACACTCCCCAATGAATTGGTGGGGGCCTAAAAATATTCCTTTTTTTTCTGAGATAAATATCTGTGAAAACTGCGGTAATACCATAAACAGGGCGGTTCTATCCGAGCAATAGCATGAAAACACATCTTGGTATTTCATTAGAATTGTCTCCAAGGAGACAATTCTAATGAAATACCAAGATGTGCTATTAAGGGCATATGTGGCTATGACTAGGGTTTATGGGATTTGTGACCAGTGTAGCTCCTGATCAAAGAGCAGATTCTTGTAGCCTGATAATAATCTATATTGCTTGTTAGAAGCATGACGGGTGTTTCATTGATGGAATGGCGAACATTGCAGATCCTGATCAGACTAGTCTGATCTGGAGCTACACTGTTCACAAAACCCATAAGCACCATTTCTTCAGTGACAGCCACATATGGAAATGAGGGCTTCGCGTCTCATCCCATAACAGTAGGATAGAAATACTATATAAGTTTTTTCATGCCACGTGATCCAACGCACAACCTTCGGTGTGAAAAGTCCAATACTCTGTACATTAACTCTTTGCATGCTGGGAAATTTGTGGGCTATAAATAGTTAAAAAATAGCAGACACAATTCTGACATGAAATTTCAAGACATATTTACAGAGAGAAATAAAACATATACTCCTAATTCATTTGGCGGATATTTTCACCGCTAGCATGCAGAGTTAAACTAACACATCCCTGGGACATAACAAAAGTGAAAGTGAATGAGTTTAACATAAAGGTCATATAGAGACACGAGATTCGGGTTAAAATGAAAGTAAATTGGCTAAAACGTCCCACCAACAGCTAAGGTAATGTAGAGATGGGACGTCAGTGTAAAAGTGAAAGTGAACGAGTTTAACATCCCAGCAACAGCGAAGGTCACGTAGAGATGGGGCGTCAGTTTAAAAAGGAAAGTGAATGGGTTTAATGTCCCAGCAACAGCTAAGGTCATATAGAGACGGGACCACAGTTTAAAGTCTCATCCAACAGACCAGTGGGATGGAAATACTATATAATATATAAGTAATTTTCACGTCTAGCGTGAGGATTGAACTCACAACGTCCGGTATTAAAGTTCATTGCCATATCCCCCATGCCGCGGCCCATCCCTGGGTGATAATTGAACTCACAACCTCCGGTATTGAAGTACAATGCCATATCCCCTATTCCGTGTCCCATCACTGTGGGTGGGCAATAGAATGAAGATGGATGATGACAAACAAGTACATGTATATGAAGTTTCAAACAAATCCATATCCCCGAGGCCATGACCCATTCCAGGGGCCCATTTCACTAAACTTTGTATGGCTAAAAAGTGCAAATTTAGGATCGTCTGGGAATTTCAATGGATGGATTTACATTTATTTAGCATAGGCTGCATATGCTCAATAAATGTAAATCCAATAATTATTTTCAAGAAAATGTTGTTAATAATTTTGCACTTACGAATATTTTAGTCGTACAAAGTTTAGTGGAACGGCCCCCTAGACATAACGAACCCCATAAACTCACCTGCCCTTGATGTTGATCGATAGTTACGTCCTTGACCTTAACCGTGAACCCGTCGCCACGGAGAGCGCCATCTACAGAGCTGGATATACTGGTGGAGAAATCACAGATATGGCCATACGCGAGCAAGTTGTCTGGTACCAATGTCCACGTTATATTGTACGTCCAGACTGCACAAAGTCTTGATGCTGAAACAACAGAAACAAGAATGGCCCCGTTAAACAAGGCTTATCCCCTCACTGGCAGCCTTGATAATAATAATAATAATAAAACAAAAACAAGATTTTTTTTAAACATTTTGCCTTACAAACAAGTCCTCAGTGACCTTGACCTTGGGTCGTATGCAAAACAAAGCACCTTTGTTAGACTCACATTGTGGCCAAAATGAAAGGCGCACGCACGCACGCACGCACGCACGCACGCACGCACGCGACGCACGCACGCACGCACGCACGCACGCACGCACGCACGCACGCACACACTTACAGGAACTAACGCTATATCCCCACTTGCCTATCGGTGAGGGGATAATAAAATATAGCCAAAGGGGCAATTAGAAAGTTTTGCAAGAGTATGATTATATCCGACGAGCAATACTTGGTCAGTCATACTTTGTACAGAGCTCCAAATAAAGTTTAGGTCTAAAGAGTATTGTATGACTATCTCCTAATTTCAAATTAAATGCGTATTTTATTTTTTACAAATGTATTATTGATTTGCTTCATAATTAAATACGGAACAAATGATCAAAACATAAAACAAATTTAACCATCACTTATTGAACTTCCCACCAACAGCTAAGGTCATAGAGAATAGTAGGTTAGTGCCGTGAATGTGAAAAAATATCTGGCAAGGCTCAGAAAACGGGATGGGCGAGGCTCTGCCGAGCACATCCCGTTTCCATGCTGCGCCACATATTTGTTTCCCATTCACGGCACTAACCTACTATTCTATTTATCCCGTTAACACCTAAAAATGGCTTTAAAATGCAAAAATAGTATTGACTGGATATCAAACTGTATTTCACGGCACATACGCACTGTGTTGACGGGATAAATATAGAGACGTCCCCACAATTTAAAGTCTCATCCGACAGACCAGTTGGAAATACTATGACAGTATCCTTTGATGTCCTAGGCGCTAGGCGAAGTTTGAACCCACTACCTCCGGATTGGAAGTCGGGTGTCCTAACCCCTCGGCCACAGTCCATCCTATTCATGTATTTGAGTGTATTATTACTTATTCAATTATTATGCCACCGGGTTTCGAAGAAACGGGTGGCATATAGTGTTTGGACCGTCCGTCTGTCCGTCTGTCCGTCCATCCATCCGTCCGTCCGGGCACATTAGGGTACATATGTGCGTACTTAGTAAAAATACAATTAGATAACTTATGTGGCCTAGCCCCACAGGGTTATTGGGACTTAGTAAAGGATAGGGTTGGTTCAACCAATTAGCCACCTAAAAAATCTTTTATGTGGCTTATATTTCGTTTTTGTATGTGGCTAAATATAACATTGTGATTAGCATAAACATAAGTATGTACGTAAGGCTAATATTTAACATGTGATAAGCCACATAAGTATAGTACTGTAAGAACATCCGTCTGTCCGTCTGTCCGTCTGTCCGTCTGTCCGAGCAACCAAGGGTGTTCAAGGGGCCATGGGGCGGATCCTAACACAAAAGAATCCTTTGATTTATTCCGTATGGCCCCTTATTCTATTGTAAAACAAGGGACCATCGCTTTGATCTAGAACAATGGAAATGGCCCCTTGTTCACTATTGGTGGCACGTCCGTCCGTCCGTCCGTCCGTCCGTCACACGTTTCGGTTAACCACTTTGTCACAGTTTCTCAAATATGCTGCAGGTGGCATCCGCGTTCGACAGACGCATTTCTTGTTTATACTGTAATAAAGTTGAAAATTTACTTAGTTGAGCTGCCAAAAGCAAACACAGCGCAACTAAGTAAATTTTCAACTTATTACAGTATTTCCACTACTCAATTTGAAAATCAATGCGTATTTTCACATTGCTGTGAGTATTCTGTACTCCCACTGTTGATAATCAATGATTATATTCAGCTGAAATATGTGCCCAAAATACGCCAATACGCACCTTATCTGGAGCTCTGTTTGCATATTTGTCATGATTGTGGCGCTTCTGTATTTATTGTAGTTAGCAGTACGCCATCTTGCGTTGTACGTCTGTTATGTCATAGCCATGTATGTTTTTTTCATGAGGCAGTTGCCTTGGTGCAATACACTGTTCTCTACAAAGATTTTCTGCTTGATTGGGGTTGTACGTCCGTTCAACAGCAAGGTCAAATACAGACGGGAATGTACATGGCCAAAAGTTTGCAGCAGCAGAATGTGGAACAAAAAGTAAGTATAAGTAGTTTACATTTAAAGGGCATATCAGATTTTTTTGGAAAAAATACCAGTGTAACAGGAAATCTCCCTGGTGGAAGATTTCCAGGCTTACGCCTAGGAAATATTCCCCCCCCCCCCACTTCACAGACACTGTCCACACAACTTTTAATGTATTTTCATATATGATGCTGGGTCTAGTTTTTGGGGTATTAACAAGTTCATCAACTAGCGATTTTTATCAAACATATTACATATGAGCTAAATTGTCAGTTCAATAGAATGATAAACATTTCTTTCAATGTTTCTTGCCTTCAAAATAAGATTGTTGTTTGATTAAAATTCGCGTTAGCGCGTTTAGCAACACACGAGTCAGCCATCTTGAATATTGACTTATGGTTGGAGTTTTCGGGGTATGTTCTGAAAATGTCAATAAATTTGCTAATTCGTCCCGAGTTTTCATTTGATGTTATATCATCTCGCAGATGAATGAGGCACAGTGAAGGAAAACTTGAAACTTGTCTATTGATTATGATTTTAACAATATTAAAGAGCAGATTAATGGCGGACGCAGAAAATCACGAAAATCACGGTAGGTTCGTGAACAAAATGACCTAAATGGCAAAAATTACCAGTATTTAGTCCAAACATTGGATTTGGTGGCATTTTTAAGAACTTAATATAGGTAATGTCATTTTTTTTTTAGTCACCTGACGTAAAGCACATCGCGGCTGCACACATATAAAAAATATGTGAATACCCCGAAAACTCCGACTACCCCGAAAACTGGCGTCACGGCCATACATTGTGTTGATATGTGCTCAGGAGCATACAAAATGCACATGCTAGAACCAGTCTCGCTTACTGACAAATCTAGCCTTAGCTGTTGATATGCCGTTAAACACTAATACTTTTTCTAAATTAAATACCAATAATTCTGCTTTGTAGCATTCAAAAACAAACTTTTGGGTGGGGAGAATTTCCAGGGTGGGGGGAGAAGAATTTCCAGGGTGGGAGGAGAATTTCCCCCCACCCAAAAGGGGGGAATATTTCCAGGCTCAACCCAGGGGGGAGAATTTCCTGTGACAACGGTATGATTTTTTTCCAGAATTTAAAAAAAAAGAAAAAAATGCATTTTCATCATGGCCCTGTGTAAAGTGGTTTAATTGAAGATACAGTAGCGCTTTTCTGCAGGTCAACTATACATACTATACCAATACTATACGTATACTATACCAATACGATATGTTGTCTATACGATATGCATATAGTATAAACGTACGGTATGTTTGTACCGTACATACCAACCAATATCGTATAGATATACCATTCAAATCGTACGTTTATACGATTTGTATACATGTGTAATGTGTATAATTCTGGTACGTTTGTATCGTACAAACATACCAGATTATGGTATATTCATACCATATCCGTACGGATATATTGTATATACGAACGGATATCGTATGTTTGTATAATATTCTTTTAGTACGTTTGTACTATACGATGATACGTTACAAACATACCAATATTATATGATCATACGATATGCTCATTAAATATACCAATACTATACGATTACGATAATGTATACGATATTAGTATATGCAAATAGTAAGGAGCAAAAAACTACTGGATGACATACGATTAGATAAGTATACGTTAGTATATGCAAATATGTAGGACAAAAAACGCTACGAGGACGGTACTAGGACCGCTGGGTTGTTTAAATTGTCACCGATATCGGTACATATTAAGTATAAGTACCGGTACACAAGATAGGAAAACCAATATTTATATACCTATATGGGTGAAAATAGAAACAACCAAGTGGTCCTAGTATTGTCATAGATCTTCAATTAGGGCTGTTCCAGTAAAAACATACATCTGGGGGGGGGGGGGGGGGGTGAAGACGCCACTTTTTGAATTTGGGTAACCTACCATAGATGCAAATTAATGTATTTGATACCCACCCATAGATGCGATTTCCCTGGGAAACCACCCACCCATATATGCAATTTAAATTAACACATTATTTTATCAATGTAATTCTCCGGGACACGTAATTTGCATGTTTGCAACAAAAACTCACGCACAATGTGATGTATCAGGAGCCGTAGCTGCATTGAACACGTGAATCGCCGATTTTTTTATGGACGCATAGCCTCCTTTTATCTCACCGATGTGAATGTGCAGCTGATCACGTTTGCACATTTCGTAAATTAATCCGCGCAAACTGGGAATAACATCAAATTATTGGTCCCAGTAACAAAGCAGTGCTAATTGTTATGTGCTCGATTTCATTTTTGGCGGGAGACATACTGTCTCCACGCTATTGGGATCGTGATTCTGGCCGTTTGCATGGGTCTGCTTTTGGAAATGGCTCTCTGTTCATCGGGGGACGTCTCAATAGGCTCAACTTGCGTTCGCAATTAACAACAGTTAGGTGACATTTAGTCAGCGAGTGAACTGAAAGCAAGTTATTAATAGCAATGGCAATGCTCAACATTATGTGTAAAATAGTTGGCATGCCCAACTTTACTTTTGAAGAGAACAAATTGCTGTTATTGAGATGCCCCCCGTATCTTGCACGGGTCTACTTTCGGAAGTGGCTCTCTGTTCATCGGGGGACGTCTCAATAGGCTCAATTTGTGTTCGCAATTAACAACAGTCAGGTGACATTTAAAGTCAGCGAGTGAACTGAAAGCAAGTTATTAATAGCAACGGCAAGGATCAACATTATGTGTAAAATAGTTGGCATGCCCAACTTTACTTTTGTGGAGAGAACATTGCTAACTACTTTTGAGCGAAACAATTTGGTTATTGAGACGCTACGCCCAGTCATAATTTTGAAAAGATTTCACATAATATTATGTCAAGGAATTTCTGAGTATGCAAATTCACAAGTGGCTACTTGTCTCCCGCCAGTCAGTACTTTCAGTACTTTGATTCCGGCATGCGTTCGCGCTCACCATTGGTGGAATATTAATTAGGTGTAAAGGCTGACCAATCGGAGATCGCGTATCAGTGGTGCAGATTAACTCAACCCAGATTAATAAAATTGTTACAGCACTGCCCACGCCCCCGGCGCATGTACACAAATGTGTACGTGACAACTGGCCTTGTTTCGTTACGTCATAATTGAGCCAGTGCATGAGATAATCAACTTTATTATATAACAGAGATTTTCGCCGAGAATGATTTGACTTTTTTCTGCAAATATATCGGAAAGTTGATAACATTTTCAGAGCAAATGCGTAATAATTACTAATTTAATATTCGATATAGTTTACAAAAAATGTACACTATTATCAGATTCATCTTCGTCGAAAATCTCACGTGATAAGCCTGATTACCTCATGAACTGGCACAATATTACAACACGTCGGGCAAAACATGTCTATACAGGTCTGTGGTGTTGAAAGGGTTAAAACTCTGTGCGTACTCAAACCCACAGGTGGAATAGTCGGACGTATGACACAAAGAAAATGACCATTACAAAAATATCCATTACCCCACCCACTTGATCTCGTTCTATTATTAACGTCATGTACAGTACGATACCAGGTGGGTGGGATAATGGGATTTTTAGCTCACCTGAGCGAAGCTCATGTGAGCTATTGTTACCGCAATGTGTACGTCGTCGTCGTCCGTCGTCCGTCGTCTTCCGTGAACATTTTCAAACGTCTTCTCCTCGGTAACCATTGGGTCTATAGTCACCAAACTTCATGGTCATGGTCCTTAGGTAGGGGGATTACAAAATTGTTAAAATGACGTCATTACGTAATTCAAGATGGCCGCCATCTAAAATAGTAGGAATAAGTAGGAATGATCGATGTACATTGCTCTTCCAAAAGTTGTTAAAATGGTGACCCTGGGGTCAAAAATGGGCGTGGCCCGTGGGGTCAAATTGGGGTCAAATTTTATTTTTGACTGAATATGGTAATTTCATATATCAAATTGAAGGTATCAATGAGGCGATCACTCTGGTGCATTTTTTGTCGAAATCGGATTGTTATGTCATCCAAGATGACCGCCGAAAGGTCAAAAGGTCGTTCTTTTATTAGAGATTTCAAAATTCTTCTTCACATGAACCGCTTGGCCCATGGTAGCCAAACTTAAAAGTTATGGTCCATGGGTGAAGCCTTTTCAGATTTGTTAAAATGGAGGTCATCGCTAATCCAAGATGGCCACCGTCTAAAAATAGCATAAATTCTTAAAAAATCTTCTTCTCATGAACCGCTAGCCGGATTGCGACGAAACTTGGTAGGAATGATCGATGTACATTGCTCTTTCAAAGTTGTTAAAATGGTGACCCCGGGGTGCAAAAATGGGCATGACCCGTGGGGTCTTCAAATTTTATTTTTGACCGAATATGGTCATGTCATATATCAAATTGAAGGTATCAATGAGGCGATCACTCTGGTACATTTTTTGTCCAAATCGAATTGTTATGTCATCCAAGATGGAGCCGCCGAAATGTCAAAACCGGTCATTCTTTTATTAGAGATTTCAAAATTCTTCTTCACATGAACCGCTTGGCCCATGGTAGCCAAACTTAAAAAGTTATGGTCCAGGGTGGGTGAAGCCTTTTCAGATTTGTTAAAATGGAGGTCATCGCTAATCCAAGATGGCCACCGCTCTAAAAATAGCATAAATTCTTAAAAAATCTTTCTTCATGAACCGCTAGCCGGATTTCGACGAAACTTGGTAGGAATGATCGATGTACATTGCTCTTTGAAAGTTGTTAAAATGGTGACCCTGGGGTCAAAAATGGGCGTGGCCCGTGGGGTCAAATTGGGGTCAAATTTTATTTTTATTTTTGACTGAATATGGTCATGTCATATATCAAATTGAAGGTATCAATCAGGCGATCACTCTGGTGCAATATTTGTCGGAATCGGATGATTATGTCATCCATGATGGCCACCAAAAGGTTCATTTATTCAAGATTTTTAACGTCTTTTTCTCAGGAACCACATGGCCGATGCTGGGTGAAGCATTTTCAGATTTTGTAAAATGAGAGTCATCGCTTAATCCAAGATGACCGCCATCTAAAAATAGCACAATTTTTTTAAAACACATGAACTCAATGTCACATTCTCCTCTGGTGTTCATGGAATCAGGTGAGCGAATTAGGGCCATCATGGCCCTCTTGTTTTAATAGGCATTTATTTTGGTGTCATAGGTCCGAGTCTTCCACCTGTGCTCACCATATGAGTAAACACAGTTTGCAACGCACGAGCTTGTCACGTGATGTTGCAGCTGATGGAAGAGGATATCGGTCATTGGGTCATTGCGTCATCGAATAATGATGGCTACACGTGTTTACTACAATTTTTTCTACACGCGTTTACAATAATGGATTGCACGGACCTGCATAGATCTACATTCTACATGAACATGATGAATAAATAAAACATGACGTTAACAATTCTTGGATTCAATATATTTATTATGCCACCGGGTTTCGAAGAAACGGGTGGCATATAGTGTTTGGACCGTCCGTCTGTCTGTCCGTCTGTCCGTCCGTCACACTTTTCGGTTAACCAATTTGTCACAGTTTCTCAAATATGCTGCAGGTGGCATCCGCGTTCGACAGACGCATTTCTTGTTACATGCGAAGATAACGGTGAAAACTTATGGCATATTATAGGCATTGGCGACGTCGTTCATTCGCAGTCACAGTGTACAGTGTACATGTATTTTTTTTTGACATGATGCGTCTTGGGCGAGAACGGATATAGCACGGTTCGGATAAGCAACACGGAAGGTTGTATGTCGCCGGACTTCCGTGTATTATAAGGCGGTCGCACTGTACTATACTTTCCACCCAGTTGTCCCGATCGAAACGCCATCCCTCGGTAGTGTCTGGATATAATAGCCTGGAGAGCATGCCGTGACCGGATACATGTCCGTACTTTAAACTTACCTCGTAAATATTGATGAGAGGGCGGGGCGATGTATCAAGAGTATTTCCGTGTGAATCGAAATAATTTTCGCAAATAAATCACATTCCGGCATTGACAGACGGCATTGTCGATGTATACGGTTTATTGGTAATCTATTTAATCAACAGAGCTCAGATTTACCGTCAGCACTGTGTTATATTAGTTAATCAGCGACGGCCTCTGTTTATAGCGAGACGTGCCAATAGTCGGCATGACCAGTAGCCGGTGAAAAAAAATAATAAAATAATTTAGTGGCGATTTTTTTATTTTCCCCAGTGGAATCCCTGACTGTGTTTAAAAGTATTTAAACAAAAAAAGAGATGTCCCAATACTTAAGGTGCAGAAATTATTGATTTTTTTTTTAAATTGTGATGTGTCCCAAAACTTGTTTCCTAAAAAATAATTATTTCTCCCCAAAACGGGGGTGGTTTTCCCAAAAATTTTTGGGGGTGTCCCAATATAAAGGGTGTCCCAATACATAGGGTAAATACGGTATTTTTTTTTTTAAATCCTGAAAAAAAAGCCAAAATGAAAACATGCTCCTGATATATGCCACTTTAAGGGTGGGAATTTAAGAGTACACACAAAGAGGCTGAAGAGTACGCACTAACCATTAGGTACACAGTCTGGTACAAACGAGCTTGGTGACCACTCTCCTCGTCCACTACACGTGTACTGTCCCGGTGGCTGGACGATAAACTCAGAGTCGTTGTTACACGATACGGTGCACATCGTGATGTTGGAGGTGTCGTTGATACGGATTTCTTTACAACGGGGGAATCCGTTCTGGGGGGTTTCCAGGCTCCAGCTGGGACAACCCTTAGCTGTTGGGAGCAAAATACATTTATTTAAATTTTGTCGTCTGCTGTTTACTTTATTTTCCATTTTTCTCTCAAAAACATGATTTGACGGCACACGAGAATCATCTCCAATGGAGATGATTCTCATATGCTGTCAAAACATGTTTTATTAAGAAGTATGAAAAATAAGCAGACGACAATACGTTTTTCCCATCAATGTCTTTACATTTGGGGAATCCGTTCTGGGGCTTTTCGAGGCTCCAATAGGGACAACCCTTAGCTGTCGTGAGCAAAATACATTTATTGGTGACTAATGGAGCTAAAAGAAAGGAATGGTATGTTGTTTAATCCTTAAAATGTTTAATTAAATTTTGTTGTTTGCTGTTTATTTTATTTTCATTTTTTCTCTAAAAAAGCATGATTTGACAGCCCAATGGAGATGATTCTCATATGCTGTCAAAACAATGTTTTTATTAAGAAATAGTAAAAATCAGCAGAAGACAATATTTTTTTCCCATAGGAAACTTTACATCTGAGGAATTTTCGAGGCTCCAGCAGGGAAAAAAAACTCTTTCGACGTCAATTGCAGAAAATATCAGTTTCTGAAAATAATTATATTTTACAAAAATCCCACATGTTCTTAGGTACACATCACATGAAGTTTCTCAGATGTACCCCACATTTTTGCGGGGCATATAAAACAAGTAACCAGACAAAACACAGTACAAAACTTACGCAGAGCCACATATATGAAGGTACATTCTGATTGGTTGCCCCGGTAGTCGGTTGCTGTGACGACGACCTCCGTTGGCACCCTGAGTGTCAGTTTCCCAGCTACGGTGTACGTGACGTGGGTGTGCGGACCGTGCGCCACTTTGACAGTGGAATTGTCGAAGACGACGGTCATCTGTAGTGTGTCATACAGACCGGACACCACTTCCGTCGGGCAGTGAATTACCGGTGGTGTTGTATCTATAATAGATTGATGGATTCATTGACTTATCAGAGCTCCAGATAAGGTGCGTATTTGCGTAAATACCCAATTAAAATTACCAAAAACCCAATTGAAATCAGTAGTGAGTATGAAAAAGCAATGAAAACTTTGTGGTATCTTTATCATGCTACAGAAAACAATAAACAGACCACAATATAGCATATTTTCTTATTATTTTTTCCACGAAAACACATCTTGGTATTTCATTAGAATTGTCTCCAAGGAGACAATTTTAATGAAATACCAAGATTTGTTTTCATTTGGAAGCAAACTATTCTATAATTGCTGTCTGTTGATGTGTAAACAGTAGTGTGATTCTAATTTACACAATTACAATTATGAAATACCCAATTGCTTCAGGAATGATGGAGTGACAATACTCAATTACTAATTCCTTATCTGGAGCCCTGACTTATTATATTTTGAAATACACCATATTACTGACAGAATTTTTTTGATATTTTCTTTACCTCTTATCGAAAGTCTACCGGGTTTTCGTGAATTTAAGCAGTCCACAATTCGATGATAAACTAGAAAATGTGTTCATAGAACATGGATGCCCCACATACCGCTTTGATAGTAAACGAGACAAAATTCTGATTTGAAAAAGGGGTCGATTCAAAAATCTAAATAAACTTTGCACATCTACTCGTCATAAGGAAGCTACATACCAGGTTTCAGGTGTGTAGCTATTAGGTTTAAAAGTTTTACGAGTTACAAGCCAAAATTGGAAAATTCTAAGTATTTGAAAAAAGTGGGAGATAATCCATGACCCGGGGATGTAATCAAAAATCGAAATAAACTTTGCACAACTACTCATCATAAGGAAGCTATGGAAGGACGGACGGACAGATGGGACGGGACGGACAGACAGACAGCACGGACGTGACGGACGGACGGACAGATGGGACGGGACGGACAGACAGACAGCACGGACGTGACGGACGGACGGACGGACAGATGGGACGGGACGGACAGACAGACAGCACGGACGTGACGGACGGACGGACGGACAGATGGGACGGGACGGACAGACAGACAGCACGGACTGTGACGGACGGACGGACGGACAGATGGGACGGACTGGACAGACAGACAGCACGGACGTGACGGACGGACGGACGGACAGATGGGACGGGACGGACAGACAGACAGCACGGACGTGACGGACGGACGGACGGACAGATGGGACGGGACGGACAGACAGACAGCACGGACGTGACGGACGGACGGACGGACAGATGGGACGGGACGGACACAGACAGCACGGACGTGACGGACGGACGGACGGACAGATGGGACGGGACGGACAGACAGACAGCACGGACGTGACGGACGGACGGACGGACGGACAGATGGGACGGGACGGGACGGACAGACAGACAGCACGGACGTGACGGACGGACGGACGGACAGACGGACAGATGGGACGGACAGACAGACAGCACGGACGTGACGGACGGACGGACAAGGGTAATACTAAATGCCCCCTCCACTATCAGGTTGGGGCATAAAAACATACTTAGAACATAACTGAGGACATTATTTTCCTTCTATGATGTAAAGAATAATAAGTGAAAGTTGAATGTCCCAGCAGCAGATAAGATCAAATACGATCAAATAAAGACAGGATGTTGGATTCAAGTCTCAACTGACAGACACAGACCTGTTTCGGGGGAATAATTACCTCTAACAATGTAGTGGACCACACAGACTGCTTCATTACCGGCCTCATCTGTGGCCGTATAGCTGATGTTGGTCGTCTGAAAATCATAGCAATGTCCAGTGCCGTAGCCACGTTGAGGCCAGACGAGGCCATGGCCTCGTCCGTTTTTTCACGATTTTTTTTTTTTTTTTTTTTTTTATTCCAATATAGGAAAAATGGGAGTCATAGTATGTGCTCAGACTTTGCTGAGAATGCAGGAAATGGCGTTTCAGACCACTTTGATTTCAAAATTTTCAGGGTGGGCATGCCCCCGGACCCGCCTAGCAAACTCGGGCACATCGGGCCCTCCACACTTCCACCCCCAATAATTATCGTCTTCCGCCGCTTATGTTGGCCTCGGCTATTTCGAACCTCTGGCTACGGCACTGATGTCTGTTAACCCTTTCACCCCTAAGCCACTGGAATGGATTTTGCTATGTTAATTTTGCAACCAATCCGAAAATGCTTTTCAGACTAGTCCATTTATGAAAAGGGGGTGTTTTTGTTGTCAAAAATATGAAAATTACTTGCAAAATGTGCAGATCCTGATGAGACGGCTCGACACGAGCCGACACATCTGGATCTACACGTTTTGCCAATACCACTATAGAGGTCTGTAGTGTTGAAACGGCTAAAGGTACTGTGTCCCAGATTATGTCTCGGACATCCAATATGTGGGTCTCCACTGGAGACGATTCTCATTCACTGCCAAAACATGTTTTTTGTTAAGAATTAAGGCAAAAATGAAAAACAGCAGACGACAATTTTCATCTCGTGCGTAGCGAGGGTTAATGGTACATGACAGAATAATGTCTGTTTCCTGTCCCTCATAGTCTACAGAATTTTTTTAAACTTCACACTTTTTTTTGCACTTCTTTATTACATACATTTTCTGGTCCTGTAAACTTTGCTCCAGTTCTGTAAAATATACAGATTTACAGGACCTGCTGACCTGTAAGTTCTGATCGAGATTCACGGAGACGTAACTCATCAGCAATTTTATGCCCTTCACCTAGAGGACGTTTCACTAAACTTTGTACGACTCAAATGTTCGTAAATGCAAAATTAACAATGATTTCTTATAAACAATTATTGGATTTACTTTTATTGAGCATAGCATAAGCAGCCTATTTTCAATAAATGTAAATCCATCGATTGAAATTTCCAAATGATCATATATTTGCATTTACAAAGTTTAATGAAATGGCCCCCAAATGCATACATTGTGCCGGACTCGCTTTAAACTTTCATATCAAATGGAAACTTGTTTGTATGGACTATCCTCAGTATAAGGAATGAATGGCCTTTTTGTGGATTTATCGGGGTATAAACTTGGAAAAGTCGCGGGAATACTGGACGAAGGCCGGAAGGCCTCGTACAGTATTCCCGCGACTTTTCCATGTTTATATCCCCGATAAATTCCACAAAAAGGCCATTCATTCCTTATAATTCCAGCATTTTAAATAAATTCATCAAGAAAATGTGTTTATTTTGACAGACGGCAGCCATTTGTTTACATTGACAGCACTGACAGTGCATCTGTAGAAAGTAGTTCGGTGTGGGAGTTTACTGGGATATAAATTTTGGACAGAGATTTGCTACAGGCCAATCAAATGTTAGGGAAGTGTGTAAATATTTTTGTGCTGGAATTATTCCTCAGTATATAGCCATGAAGGTGAATTTACCTCCGTCAGTTTAAAAGGTGACGTGATATTTTCCGGGTAAACCGTTACATCTGGAGGAACCATCGAGTTGTCTGTCACCACTGGAGTTGCTATGGTTACCAAGGATGGGACATCCTTGACCTCGTAGTAACGGTAGATGGTGCCATCAGGACAGTCTTCAAACATTGGTGGCTGTATATCTACAGTACAATGAGAAAATTGGCTTATTGATTTTGTAGTGTAATCCCAGATCAGTATGTGTAACGGCGCAATCTGATCAGGGTCTACAGTGTTTGCTGTTGAGTTGGCAAGAACATTTCCAATACATCCAATTGTGGTCGTTCACCGATCTAAAAAACACCTTTTTTCTAATTCCATTGCCTTTCATTCATGATTCGCGTACTATCAGATTATGTCTTCCGGAATCCCGAAATAGGTTGAATGACGTCATCACAGTTTAGATTTAGCCATGGAATCAGAGATGTTCTTACATAGATGCTTCGGTGCTTGTATTATGGAAGATGGTGCATTGACCCGGTTCCAGATAATGAACAAAATTAGACAAAAAAGTGTTTATTAGATCGGTGAACAATCACAATTGGACGAACTTTGTATGGTTGGAGTTTCTAATGTATATGGTCATGGTGCACGTCATTAGTTTGAGCTGGCGATCAGCTATCAGCCAAATATGACCGATAATCCACGCCGGATGGCCTCCGATTCTGTGTGAGATTCTTTCGTACATGCAAATTTCGCTTTGGATGGAGTATGCAAAATGCAAATAACTGAATAAATGCTGGAAACAGCGATTTGAAGTGAGTATATTCACACACCTACATAATACCTTTATTGATTGCCAAAGACATAAGTCATACATTTAATCGATGTTTATTGTGTTTGTGCGAGTCGGAAAAGAGAGGGCTCTTTCTATAATAGCCATATTCTTTATCACCTTTCTATAATAGAAGATGGTACTGTACGAGACAAAGTGGGTGGGGTAATGGGATTTTTATAATAGGCATTTTTTTGGTGCCATAGGTCCGAGTCTTCCACCTGTGTACGGGGACTGTGCTATTCCATCTTGGCAATTCGCCCGGTTTTACACTCACCTTGGCATGTGGGGGACTGTGCTATTCCATCTTGGCAATTCGCCAGGTTTTACACTCACCTTGGCATGTGGGGACTGTGCTATTCCATCTTGGCAATTCGCCAGGTTTTACACTCACCTTGGCATGTGGGGACTGTGCTATTCCATCTTGGCAATTCGCCAGGTTTTACTTCTGCTGAACGCTTTCGCCGGCCTGCAAAAACAAGCGTTAACAAATGTTGATTATCTGCCATCTTGTTTTTTAAAGTGAGGCTAATGACCTCCAACAGCATCACTTTCAAAAACAAAATGGCTGAAATTGTAGATGAAAAGAAATTCCATCATAATTAAATATCGAAATGTTTTGTCAAAGTGAACAGAAATTACAAGAAATTTATCCCCAATGCTACATCTTGAGAATGCAATAAGTATCTGACCTTGACCTTGAGAATAGTCCAAGGATCATGGAATTGTGATAGTGGACATAGGAATGCATGTGTGAAATATCAAGAATGTACAGAAATTTTGCTATTTTCAATAAATGACGTCAGAAGTTGACTTTTCACTATTTGTTCTGAACATTTTTTCAACTCTCAACGTAATTTACAGAATATCTATAATAAATTCTGTAAATATTTTTTATTCCAGTTTTTGTAAATAATTTTCATGAAAAATCGCATGTATGTGCAAGTATAAAAACACATGGCTTGTCTCAAATGTGGCTGTGATTGGAGAAATTGGGCTTATGGGTTTTGCGACCAGTATAGATCCAGACAAGCCTGTGCATCCGTACAGTCTGATCAAGATCTGTCACTGTTCGCCATTCCATCAATGAGACGCACGTCATGCATGTAATAAGCGATATACAATTGAACCATCCTGAACAACCACCGCACTACAACCCCCTCTCTGTGACAGCCATTATTTTATATCCCAAATGAACAATTACCTCTATATTTAACCTCCCTATAACAGCCACCGGTATTGTGTCTTCCCATGGGTGGCTGTTGTAGAGAGATTGCACTGTAGATCATTATCATGCTACGCGAGTGCATTAATAGCTGATTAAGACTTACGCTACTGTCTGTTTCACGAAAGCTGCCCAAATTTTACAGCCATATAAACAATTCAAAAACAATATTTTTTTGGATAATATTAAATTAAAGGAAAATTTAAGAATGAGCCTTCTTTTTATTTCGTGAAAATTGGTCAAATATTGATTTTATTACGAAAAATTGATTTGTCTATGGGAATTTAACATGGGGGAAAAGGAGGTGGAGCAGCTGCGGGAGGAGTCAGAAAACAAAAAAATTTGGAAATCGACTCCGAAACCTGACTAGATAGCTTGGATATGATCTAACTAAGAAAACAAAAGTTAAATTTTGAAAATTGGTCCAGTATTTCTGAAATTCAAAAAATATTCCCCATGTTAAATCCCCATAGACATCACTCTGTCTATGGGGATTTAACATGTCTATGGGGATTTAACAATGGGAAATTGTTTTTTTCACAATAAAATCAATATTTGACCAAATTTCACGAAAAAAAAAAAGGAGGCTCATTCTTAAATTTTCATTTAATTTAATATTATCGAAAAAAATATTGTTTTTGAAATGTTTATATGGCCGTAAAATTTGGGCAGCTTTCGTGAAAGAGACAGTAGTGACAAATCCCATAAGCCTCATTCCTCCAGCCACGGCCACAAATGAGACACGCAATGTGATTTTGTACCTTCTGACATCTGCATAATTTCATGAAATACGTTATTTCAAATTTTTTAAAGTTTATGATATTTTTCTTAAATAAAGTCAACAGTGGACAAAAGTTTCAGAGTACATGCGGAATAGATTTTGTCAACTTTTGACGCCATTTACGGACAATATTGTAAAGTAAACGTATTTCATGAAATTACGCAATGTACAAAATCACACGGCGTGTCTCAAATATGGCATTGGTCTTACCTTTACCACCACCTTTAAACTTGAGAAAGATAACATCGAAGTTACACAGCATCGTCTTGCAGCAGTAATAGCAGGTCGGGGAGGGAATCTCCGCCTTACATTGGCTGCTCTTAGCACGATTTACACAGTCGTCGCCCGATGTACACGTCTTGCTGATCGAACTCACGGATCTGTCTTCGTACCGAACTTCTGTTTGACACACGGCCTGGAAATTCAATTTTAGTATAAACATATTTTATTCATATTATCGCTACATGAAATGTAGATGAAGTATGAGGTGTTATAAATGGGATTTAGAAGAAAGCAAGTTGCTTATGCGAATCTGTCTTCCATTAAATTATAGGTATCAGTGTACCAAAACAGGTCAATGGGTTATCTGGTGAAAATATACTTGGTTTTGTTTGTTTGTTGGTGTTTAACAGCCTATCAACAGCTAAGGTCATTTAAGGGCGGTCCAAAGGGTTCGATCCCTTATTCAACCTGCTGCATTGTGGTCGACTCTGGTCGGGATTCCAGTAAGGATGAATCCTGATCATTCAATTACCCATCGCATGCTGTTGTGTATTTCTGGATGGCTGTTGGCATTTTGGAGTATGTAATTCACACCACAAGGTCATCATGTGTTGTCTAATCCCATTTACCCCATGTACAAGACATAGAGATGATGAAAGGAACAGTAAGCATAAATACAGTAGAAAATCTCCAAACTAAATACCCACAATTTTGGCTGTGTGAAATGGGGCTTATGGAATTTTATTTAATTCCGTAACACTTAAATTGCCTACAAAAACAATCGTTTAGGATATTTACCCCGACCCGTGTGTAACCCGTCATAAGTGCCTATCTGATCAAGATGAACAGAAAAAAGTGCGGTGATAACCCAGATTCCCATACCATGCTGTGTCAGTCTTAAAATCTCGGCGACAGTGTATATGAACGTCGTCCAGTTTTCTCAGAAGATAGTGACTTTATTTGAGAAGTGTATTTATACAAACGGTCAGGTAGTATTGTTGTTTATCTACCGCGACTACAGAATGTCACGGGTTCACATAGCGTAGGCCAGACAAAACATTGGAGATGGTTCAATTCCGGAATACAGTTTTCCGAAATCCACAAAATCCAATGACAGAGAAGTGAAACGTAACTCCACTTCTACTAAATCGCCGTCAACTAAGTCATCTTCCAAACCCACTAAACGGACACAGAAGGACGATATCTCCGACATGAGGAATGAGATGACTTCCTTGAAACAACAAATGTCGTCTACCACAGAACAAATTGCTGCTCTTGCTGACTTTGTGAAAGTCTATCAGCAAATTCTACAAAGGAAACTCGGGTGATCAGAGGCCGTCTTTAGAAAAGGAGAACAATCCTCATGATTGTAGACCAATATTACCGTTGGATAACGACTTGGACAGGGATTACGGAAATGGCCCATACCGCAACAATTCTCTCGCATCAGAAGATGAAATGTCGCTAATCCAGGACAGAGAGAGGCATGACTTATTAGGCAGCGATCGAGTTGGCATCCGAGCCATCCAGATTCACAAAATGTTAAAAAAAAATGAAAAGTTGTCTGACGAAATGCGAAATCTTCTACAGGAGATGTTCAGAGAAAACGCCATTACCAAGAGAGTGGAAATTGAAGAAGGTTTGTTGTTCGATGCCAGTCAATTGGAAATATTGAACAGTTCCTGGCATATCGAAAACCCAGAAAATCTAACTACCTATAAGGATGAAGACAGTTTTCCACTACACGAGTCAACTAAGCAGGTTTTGAGTGTGCCTAGATTTGACAGTATGATGGAACATCTAGTGTTAGAACGACATGGGCAGAAGGCAGCACCTGCTAACTCCAGTCGACAATTCAATTTACATTCACAACCTGCAAAAACGATTGAAAAGTTTGCATTTCAAGGACAAACTGCTTCACGCATGGGGATTGGCATACATTCAGCAAGCATTAGGTGACCTGCTTGGAAAATTGTTATGCAAGGACCCAAATTTGGATTGAATAACACATATGGTTAGAGACATTTTTGCTATGTCAACAAAATCATTAGACCAAGTGGCTCGCTCGGGAGCATATCACCGTGTGATTTGTCGCAACGCTGGCTTAATGGACACCGGTTTAGACGAACTTTCAGATGTGAACAAATCATTAGCAGTCTTACCTTTATCAAGTGATGGCGTCTTTGGTTAGGATCTTGAACAAACACTCAAAGAATGCCAAGATAAACGAAAACAACTGCATGAGCTGTTACCAGAATTAGACAACAGGGCTAGCAAAGCTAGTAGCAGCTCTATGAAACGTTTGAACTTCAGCACAGAGGCGTACACCACAAAGCATGCTAGAATGGACTATTCTACCCAAAACCGTAGAGATGACGGTCGTAGCAGCTCGAAACCGTCCTACAGTATGGGACGAAAATACAAGATGGAGTCCAGGGATTACTCACAGGGTAGCTATTCCCAGGGAAAACCTACAGGCAGTTTTCGTGGGAGTAGAGGAAGGCCACGACAGTGACTTGGGAAAGGTAGGGATACTATGCAATCTTCCGGAGATACCCGTGGGAGGTCATTTAAGGTATTTTATCCAAAAATGGAGAGAAATTACAGACGACCAATGGGTGTTGTCAGTGATGGAGGAGGAATACAAACTGGAGTTCGAAACAATTCCTCCCCCATCAGGAATAAGACACACGTCTGTATCTTCACCCCACTCAAGTATCTTAAACGCAGAGGTAGTTTTTTTTTTAAAAAAAGGTGCTGTAGAACCTGTGGAAAATCAAGACAGTCAAAACGTTTTTTACAGCACATTTTTTCTGGTCCCAAAAAAATCTGCAGAAATGAGACCAGTTATAAATCTGCGACCTCTGAACGGTTATCAACGGAAACAACATTATAAGGTTTGATCGTGTCCAGCCGTGTGCAAACGTTTGCTGTGGCCCGAGGGAACTGTTTGAACCCCAAGGCCGCAGGCCGCGGGTTCAAACAGTTCCCGAGGGCCACTGCAAACGTTTGCACACGGCTGGACATGATCAAACGTTATTGTTACATTTCCAACAAAAAACTGATGTAATTTGAGCATTATATTCAGTATTTTCAGTACTTTTATAAATCGTCCCATTCACGTAGATAATTTTCCGTATTCATATTCCGCGGCCGCGTCATGAACGTCATAAAGTAGTGACGTCATGAAGGCACTTCCGCGTAGTGACGTCATGAAGGCACTTGGTCTATGCGTGGCCCCAGAATGAGCATTGCCTAAAACCATATGCAAACAGCACGCGCTATATGTTTGCACATATGTGTAAACAACAGAAACCATGTAACAATTCAGGATGGATACATTGGCCAAAGTTCTAAATCTGGTGAAACAAGGAGACTGGGCAATTTCAGTAGATCTCAAGGATGCCTACTTACATGTGCCAATTCACAAAAGTCACAGAAATATCTGCGTTTTTGCATTGGGAAAAGGGGAAAAACGTACCAATTTACAAGCCTATGTTTTTGCCCTACCAGTACTCGAGTGTTCACAAAAATCTGTGCAGTAGTAGCGGCATACTTGAGAACACAAAATGTTCACCTTGCAGTATACTTAGACGATTTTCAGTAAACCAAAGAGGAAACTTACTGTTCATGGATCGAACAAAATTGCTCAATCTTCTTGTGGATCTGGGATTCATAATAAACCAATCCAAGTCGTCACTCATTCCCAGTCAAACAATAACTTACATAGGAGGTCTGTGGAAACAGCCAGTTCACATCATCATATGAACAAGCTGGTAGTACAGGGAGTTTGGTCGCCAACGAAACAAAATTGGCACATAAACTGTCTGGAGATGGAGGCAGTATTTCGAACATTGAAACATTTTCAGTCTCGACTGAAAGGTCAAACTGTGTTGATACGGTGTGACAACTCGACTGTTGTCCACTACATCAACAAGCAAGGGGGTACCCATTCTCCACAACTATGCAATCAAGTGTGGAACCTGTTGATCTTGGTTTTGCATAACAAAATGTGTCTCAGGGCAGCACATATTGCAGGAAAATACCTTGTGCTAGCAGATCAGTTGAGCCGCACGAAGATGCGAGCAACCGAGTGGTCTCTGCATGAACAATACAGTAACACAACAACTGTTCCAACATTGTGGTGAACCAGCAATGGACTTGTTCGCATCCATCGAAAATCAGAAAACAATAAAGTTTTGCTCATGGTTTCCTCACCCACAAGCATATGCTCTAGATGCTCTAACAATCTCGTGGGAGGACATGTTTGCATACGCTTTTCCACTGATATGCCTTGTCCCAAAAGTCCTTCAACACATGGTCAACTTAAGCGTGTCAGACACTTGTATCCCGACATTCTGCAGTACCTGATAGCATGTCCAATACGACTACCAGCAATTGCAAATCTCTTACACCAACCAAAAACAGAGATATTGCACCTAAATCTAAAAAATCTAAGACTGACTGCATGGCTACTTAGTACTATCGACAGACATTTCGAAACAAAGGGATTTTCTAAGGAAACAAGAAAATTATTGTCTGCTTCCTGACGATCTGGTACACAAAAAGACTACACCGTAAAATTTAGAAAATTCAGTAGCTGGTATAGTTCAAAACAAGTTTATCCATATTCAGCCTCTTTAAATGAGGTTGCTGATTTCCTAACTTACTTGCATACTAGTGGTTTACAGCACAGGTGGAAGACTCGGACCTATGACACCAAATAAATGCCTATTAAAAAAATCCCATTACCCCACCCACTTGGTCTCGTACAGTACCATCTTCTATATCCAAAATCCCATTACCCCCCCACTTGGTCTCGTACAGTACCGTCTTCTATATATATCCTAAACGAATATTTTTGTAGGCAAGTGTTATTACATTCATAAAATCTAAATTTGAGGATAAATTCCTCAATTTGTGGACAGTATTTTTTTTCAGCAAATAGCACACTCTTGTAGCCTGATAATGATCTATATTGCTTGTTCGAAGAGTAACGGGTGTTTCATTTATGAATTGGCGAACAGTGCAGATCCTGATCAGACTGTGCAGATGCACAGGCTGATCTGGATCTTCACTGGTTGCAAAACTCATAAGCCCCATTTTCTCCACTTCCAGCCACAAATCAATTTTTAAATTTCGCTGTATTTTTCTCAGATGATAATTAATCCTGGGGGACCTTCCAGACACCCTAGGGACCTCCCAGACACCCTGGGGACTGCCCAGACACCCTGGGGACTGCCCAGACACCCTGGGGACTGCCCAGACATCATGGGGACTGCCCAGACACCCTGGGGACTGCCCAGACACCCTGGGGACTGCCCAGACATCATGGGGACCTCCCAGACACCCTGGGGACTGCCCAGACACCCTGGGGACTGCCCAGACATCATGGGGACCTCCCAGACACCATCATGTCTGATTTGGAGATGTTCTACAGTATTTGAAATCTTACCAGATTCAAAATAACTCACGTTTTGTACATCACACGGTTCTTGTGTACTGGTACAGTCTCCATTGTTTTGTTTTTTGTTATTACACGTGAAACAGGAAATTACTTCTGTCGGCGGTGTTGTTGTTGTCAACACTGTTGTTATTGTTGTAGGTGCTGCTGTTGTAGTAGACGTTGTTGTTGTTGTTGTTGTAGACACTGTAGCTGTTGTAGACATTGTTGTTGTAGTTTTTGTGTATGTTGTTGTAGGTATTGTTGTTACTGTAGGTGCTGTTGTTGTTGACATTGTTGTTGTTGTTGTAGGTGATGATGTTGTTGGTGGCATCTCTGTTGTTGTTGTTGTGGGTGCTGCTGTTGTTGGTGGCATATATGTTGTTGTTGTAGGTGTCACTGTTGTTGTGGGTGCTGCTGTTGTTGTAGGTGTCACTGTTGTAGGTGCTGCTGTTATTGTAGGTGCTTGTGTAGGCGCTTCTGTTGTTGTAGGCGCTGCTGTTGTTGATGGCATATATGTTGTTTTTGTAGGTGCCACTGTTGTTGTGGATGCCGCTGTTGTAGGTGCCGCTGTTGTTGTAGGTGCTGCTGTTGGTGTAGGTGTCACTGTTGTAGGTGCTGCTGTTATTGTAGGTGCTTGTGTAGGCGCTTCTGTTGTTGTAGGCGCTGCTGTTGTTGATGGCATATATGTTGTTGTTGTAGGTGCCACTGTTGTTGTGGATGCCGCTGTTGTAGGTGCCGCTGTTGTTGTAGGTGCTGCTGTTGTTGTAGGCACTGCTGTTGTTGTAGGGGCAGCTGTTGTCGGTGGCATCTCTGTTGTTGTTGTAAGCACTGGTGTTGTAGAGGGAGCTGCTGTCGTGTCTAAAATGTATAAAATAAATGATGCTGACACTGATAGTAGTAGTATCTTATATTTAAGGGTGGGAATTGGCTCGAAGGCCTTCCATACCCGGACATATAAGTCCAAAAATTTAAGGTGTCATAAAAAATTTAAAGTGAAATTGGCAGGTGCGCGTTAAAGTAGGTCAACCCTGTCGGCCACAATTCGTGACCTAGAACGGGTTCAGACCTATGCGCCTAAGTGTTCGCCCTAAAAAGGGCGGTTTGTTTATCTCCCCCGGGTTACCCTAGGTTCGAAAGAGGATCCTGGGTAGAACCAGCCTCTCCCCTGTACCAGTGGCCCTGCTGGGCGTCTCCCCTTGTGGGCGTCTCCCCTTGTGGGCACTAGTGGATGTGCATCCTACTGCCATCTTCCGCCAGAGTGTTGTATGAGTCGAACAAAAATGTTTGACACGCTTCGATGGTCTTCATGGGTGTAATGCTCCTGATGATCTTGGCAATCGCCTTCCTGACACTGATATTACGGTACCTCACTTATTCTATCACCATTTTTCGCCATAATATATGTAGTAGAATTGTTATATATACATATAGAGTAAGTGAAACTGGCTTCGCACAGTGTATGTGGCTTCGCACACCTCAATATTTTACTTATTCATTGTACATGCAGTTGTTCATGCGGTTTTATGAAGACAATTAATTGTTTTCACAAAGTCAAATGTGTTTACACTATTCACAAAACTAACAACAGTCATCAAACAAGTAAAATATTGAGGTGTGCGAAGCCACGTACACTGTGCAAAGCCAGGTTCACTTACTCTACATACATAGGAATAAGAATTGTCAGAAGACAATGAAGCATGCCTGCTGGCAGCCCAGAGCACGGCTTCTAAAATTTCAGAATGCCAATCGTTAATTGTTGGCCCAAATTAGCCGGTCCGATTAGTGCTACACACCCACCCCTCTCCCCCCCCCCCCCCCCTTTTATGTTTTGTCAAAATATCTGTTTTCTGATAAACATGTTTTGGCAGCATATGAGAATCGTCTTAGGGACGATTGTTATGTGTCCTGTTGGGAACACGTTACAATAATTATCTCACGTTATTTGATTAATGATGGTGAACACGTTTTGGTCTTCGTTAGTCGCGTATCCAATAATCCCGGTTTTGTCCGATCACGTCATACATAATATACACGTGCAGCTGTAATCATTACTGACTGTGACGTGGTCGAGGGTGAGACATCTGTCAAGGTCATTACCAAGGTCAGGAATGATCGAGACAAATTGTCTCCCCTATTATCATATGAACCAAGTATACTTCAATTGTTATGACGTTATGGCCAATATAGCTTGATCTGACGAACGAAAAGTGGTAACAATGCAGTTGAAGTGTAAGGGATAGGCTAGAGTAGATAAGTACACGTAGTCACTTAATCACTTATAATAATGTACACTATATTACATGGGGAACACACAGGAATACATGATACATTGATATGCGAACATCATTGTACTGTGCCTGATACTATTCAATTACTACAAGGTTGTAAGCCAATCGACTGTTATACTTTAACGCAACTTAAAAGCTATAGACGAATAAACTCAGTATGTGGTATCTCAATGGTCCCGTAGTGGAAAATAGTATGAATGGACAAGTACTTTGATGATCGCTAATCAAAGTGAAATAACATACAAGTATAACATGGCAGAACGAACATTGGAGGACAAATGACAATCATCTGAGCTACCCCAGTGCTGGCGTATCTCAATAGATAGTGGTAACCTCTGAGTATCAAGGTCCCAAGGTCTGCCTCACCCGCAGTATGAGGTCTAGTCAACAATATGGCTATAATCCAACTTCAAGTGGATTAATTCATAAACAATACAGTGCGACCCCGTTAGTACACGGAAGTCCGGCGACATACAACCTTCCGTGTTGCTTATCCGAACCGTGCTATATCCGTTCTCGCCCAAGACGCATCATAATGTCAACAAAAAATACATGTACACTGTACACTGTGACTGCGAATGAACGACGTCGCCAATGCCTATAATATGCCATAAGTTTTCACTGTTATCTTCGCATATAATAAATATATTGAATCCAAGAATCGTTAACGTCATGTTTTATTTATTCATCATGTTCATGTAGAATGTAGATCTACGCAGGTCCGTGCAATCCATTATTGTAAACGCGTGTAGAAAAAAGTGTAGTAATGATGACGCAATGACCCAATGACCAATATCCTGTTCCATCAGCTGCAACATCACGGACAAGCTCGTGCGTTGCAATCTGTGTTTACTCATATGGTGAGCACAGGTGAAAGACACGGACCTATGACACCAAAATAAATGCCTATTAAAAAAATCCCATTATCCCACCCACCTGGTATCGTACTGTACATGACGTTAATAATAGAACGAGATCAAGTGGGTGGGGTAATGGATATTTTTGTAATGGTCATTTTATTTTGTGTCACACGTCCGACTATTCCACCTGTGGGTTTGAGTACAGACCTGTCTAGACATGTTTTGCCAGACTGTTATAATATTGCGCCAGTTCATGAGGTAATCAGGCTTATCACGCGAGATTTTCGCCGAAGATGAATCTGATAATAGTGTACATTTTCTGTAAACGATATCGAATGTTGACGAATATTAAATTAGTAATTATTACGCATTTGCTCTGAAAATGTTATCAACTTTCCGATATATTAGCAGAAAATAGTCAAATCATTCTCGGCGAAAATCTCAGTAACCGTATATAAAGTTGATTATCTCATGCACTGGCTCAATTATGACTAGCGAAACGAAACAAGGCCAGTTGTCATGTACACAATGTGTACATGCGCCGGGGGCGTGGGCAGTGCTGTAAGAATTTAGTTAATCTGGGTCGAGTTAATCTGCGCGACTGATACGCGATCTCCGATTGGTCAGCCTTTACACCTAATTAATATTCCACCAATGGTGAGCGCGAACGCATGCCGGAAAAATGAAATCGAGCACATAACAATTAGCACTGCTTTGTTACTGGTCTTACTGATCTTATTCCCAGTTTGCTCGGATTAATTTACGAAATGTGCAAACGTGATCAGCTGCACATTCACATCGGTGAGATAATAGGAGGCTATGCGCCCATAAAAAAAAAAATCGTCCATTTTGGGTCTAATTTGGGAAAGAATCGCAAATTTAACACGATTTCTGACAATAGTCGTGTTACAAATTTAACACGATTTTGATATACAAATAGGAAAAAAATTCGGGAGCCAAGGCACAACCGTGTACTAACCGAATTCGTGTTATAGTGAAGCGTGTACTAACGGGGTCGCACTGTATATGTAGTCTTACTACAATCCCTTAGCCATGATATGCCATGATAGGAGTATTACCATACACTATCAAAGTATACATATGTATTGCCTATGCAATATATTTCCAAAGTATGAATGTCAAAGTCAAAGCCGGATGTGGTCACATCACATGATAGTCAATAACGATAATGTTCCGGAAGCTGGTACCGGAAGTAAAGTTCCACAGGTAGTATTATTTCCGGAAATGGTGGACCAGATGTAAAGTTCCTATGGTATCACTCGACTGTAGCAACCTGGATGTGGTGGACCGGATGTAAAGTATCCATGGTGAATCAATGGGTTGTAATACCGGAATACCGGAAGTGGTAGTCCGGATGTAAAGTTCCGATATAATACAAAATGGCGATTATCACGATGGCTAAGACGCCGGGAAAAAGTTTCACTTAGGTGACATTCAACTCGGTGGTAGTATAATGATATGATATGTGTGTATGGCGTTTCACTTCACTAAACTATGGCTGTGACTGTTTGCTGAACGCGATGTAGCTATCACACACTGCTCTATACAGGCCTGTACCCGGAGCTGCTACACACACTGCGCCAGACAGACGTACGGACACTCGGACGACCCGATACTCTGCACTGACTGGGGTCTGCCCTCAACGAGTGGACCAAAACGTCCAATGTTGCCTGCTGGAGCGATCTCAAGAGGCTACAAAAATGAAATGAGTCTCCAATTACTGGACGAATACGCACAGACAGACAGACAGGATGCACAACGGACTAAAACGGGAATCGAACGGCAAATCACAGCTGAAATAAAATGTTGTAGGTACATACCAAAATCCTCCGTGTCACTGGTGAATACAGTACTATTCTTCTGTTACCAGAAAATATGTGTCTCACCAAACACATAGCGAGACATCGCTTATATACGCACCAGTGAAACCATGCACGGAATAATGAATATGCCTACCCCTCGTTCAACATCTCACATAAATATTACAAAACCATGGCTTTTGCCATTACACCCGTGGGTTATATTTGGCATAAATATATGTTCCCACGCCATAAAATTCAACCAAACCAGTGTACAGCCCTCGCGGAATAAATACCATCCAACATGGTATATCCCACACTACCATAAATCTGCACACTATAGACCCAGATCTCATAATCCGAAATCTACTCGACTGGTCTCGACAATGCAAAGGTCGCTTTTTGGCCCCGCCAAACCCCTCCATATCGGTCCTACGGCTGTACACTCAAATGAGAGTGTAGCACATACTAAACTCAAATATCGTGGTCATTTACGGAAATATCACGACACAAAGCATCACCAGTATGGGATCTGATATATCCGTGTAGGCCAGTACCAGGCTATGCTGAAACACTAACCCGTAGCATACATAACAGGGCAGACCATGGTATGGTCTGCGCTATATACTGGCTTCACCTACAGAAGGTCCCTTATCTGGTGAACAACTGACACGCGGACAAACTCGGCTGGCACGGATAGTGGACATCCGTAATACTAAAAGGGGTCTTTTCCCTAGCGAAACCAGCACACGCAGTCAACGAGTTCTCTACCACACACATGCAGTCTGTGGCAAATATGGCGTGACATCAGTAAAACATTACTCATAAAATGGACGTATATTCAAATCCACAAAAAGGACACGCATAAACGTATTTCCACCAATACAACATAAGCCCCGTTATTACACGCACATTGTACATGGCAAATGTACATGTTAAATCACAGGTATGTACAAATCACAGGTGTGTGAAATCATAGGTATGTGGAATCACAGGTATGTGAAATCAATAATACACACAACAATACAAAACAGTACCACACATCACAAATATACAATTATACGGAATCCAGAATGTACAAGAATGCACGTGTCACGCGACATATCTCCCCCCTAAACAAAAAGTGTTTACACTTTCGTGCATAATCGCGAGACACGTTGGCACAGCTGAATCTACCCCGATATCCTGCTCAGGTAGTCTGCCCCCAGATTGTCGGCCCCTTTTATCGCAACAATACACATTCGGTAAGGTTGCAGTATCAAGGCCCACCTCATTAGTCGGGAATTTGCAACCTTGGCTTTGTTTAGGTAAACCAACGGTTGGTGGTCCGTTTCTAGGATGAATCCCCCCCCTCAAATAACGGTGGAACTTCTCGACCCCCCACACGACTGCCAGACACTCCTTCTCAACTACCGAATTGCGTTCCCTTGGCAACATCTTTTTGCTGGCATACGCTATCAGAAGTGGATACCATCCTGCTCTTGCAACAGTATTGCCCCTAACCCAATGTCGGAAGCATCCGTCCTGAGCACGAAAGGTTTGTCTAGTTTGGGCAGTTTCAGAACTGGGTCCCTAGTCAATAATCCCTTGAGGGTAACGAAAGCTTTCTGTTGGGGTGACCCCCAGTTGACCTTGTTTGGTTGACCTTTCTTAGTAAGGTCAGTTAGCGGGCTCGCTATCTCTGCGAAGTTGGGCACGAACTTCCTATAGAACCCGGCTAACCCCAGGTAAGCCCTGACCTCCTTCTTTGTCTCAGGGACATTAGCTTCATGAACTGCCTTGACCTTTTCGGGATGGGCCCTTAGTTCTTTCTTACTGCTGATAGTATGTTCCAGGCACTCAAGTTGCCTGTACCCAATGCTGCACTTGGAGGGTTTTGCCGTTAGATTTGCATCGGACAATCGGGAGAGGACTTCACTCAGAGCTCCTAGGTGTTGTTGCCACGTATGGGAGAATATCAAGATGTCATCGACAAAGCTGTCTGCATTGTGGACCCCCTTTAGTACTTTCCTCATAAGTCTACAGAAAGTGGCCTGTGCCGTGACCATTCCAAAGGGCATGACCTTGAACTGGAATAGACCCTGGGGTGCCTCGAAAGCGGAATATTCCCTGGAATCCTCATCCAATGGGACCTGCCAGTAGCCCTTACTCAGGTCCAGCTTTGAAAAGTAGCTATGTCCGGCCAACTTAGAGAACATCTCTTCAATATTTGGCATTGGTTCCGCATCAAACACAGTGACTTTGTTAAGTTGCCGGAAATCAATGCAGAATCGGAGCCCCCCGTCCTTCTTCCTAACCAGAATTACTGGGGACGAGTAGTGTGATTTTGAAGGTTCTATGACACCTAGCTTCAGCATCTCCTCTACTTCCTGGCTAACTGTTTCCCTGACCTTAAATGGGATAGGGTAGCCCTTAATTCTTAATGGGTCTTGCGTTGACAACATTATCTCATGTTTCTCTATATGGGTGTGTCCTGGTGCGTCCCTCAGGACATGGGTGAATTCCCGTAAGATCTCTTTGACTTGCGTCTTTTGTTTCTCGCCTAAATCAGGCAACAGGTCAACTCTGCTCTCCGTATCGGACTCTAATCCCCTGGGACATAACATGTTTTCTTCAGCACTACACCCACTTGGACTAGGATCCCCCTCTACTGTGTCTTCTATCACGGCCGCATTTATTACAGTGAGTATTCCCTTCCCCGGGTGCTCAGGCCTAGTCTCATACCTCTTTAACATGTTTGCATGAAAGGTTTTCAACTTCCCTCCCATGTCAACCCTATAGTCCCACTCATTAACTACCTCTGTTATGGGGTATGGTCCCTTCCACCTAAGAAGCAATTTGTTGTTGTCTGTCGGTAGTAGTACAAGTACCTGATCTGCCACTGCATACTGCCTACTACCGGTCTTACGGTTGTAGTACTTTGCGTACTTTTTGGACGCACTCTTCAAGTTCTCATGTGCGATTTTGCACGTTTTCTCGAGCCATTCGCGCAAGTCGAGGACGTACTGATACGTCGTTTTGACGTTGTCCTCTATGTCCTTCTCGGACCACAGATCTCTTAGTATGCTCATCAGACCCCGAACGGTCCTTCCATACAATAGTTCAAACGGTGAGAAAGCCAAACTTTCTTGAGGGACTTCGCGATACGCGAATAAGAGCGCGTTAATGTATTTGTCCCAATCTTTGGGACGTTCGCTTGCCATTCTACGAAGCATTTGCTTTAACGTACCATTGAACCGTTCCACGAGACCGTTACACTGTGGGTGGTACGGTATCGTGGTTAATTGTCTCAGCGATAACAATCTACTAACTTCCTCCATGACTGCCGACGTAAATTGACTACCCCGACCGGTGAGCATCTCCTCGGGGATACCCAGTCTACTGAACATATCCACGAGAGCTTCCGCGACTCGCTCGGCCTCGATGCCTGGTAGTGGTACCGCTTCTGGGTACCTAGTTGCATAATCAGTTAACGTTAGTATGTAACGATTCTTCCGATCGGTAGCTGGAAAAATTGGCCCTACAATGTCAACTGCGACTCGTTTGAACGGAGTGTCTATCAACGGCATAGTTCCTAACGGAACCTTGGTGATGTGTCCCTTTGACACAGTCTTTTGACAAATGTCACAAGACCTACAAACCCGTGTAATGTCACTGCCCACGCCTGGCCAATAAAATTCTGATAACACTCGATCAGTTGTCTTCTTAACCCCTAAATGGCCCGCCATGATTGATTCATGTGCCACTTTCATCACAGTAGTCCTGAGTGTTTTTGGGACTACCAGCTGATGGTACATCCTACCTGACCCTATCGATTCTAAATTACGATACAACAAGTCTTTTCGGTATGCGAATTTCGATTTGTTTCTGCCGTCATGTGCCTGCGCCTCTTTGAATTCATCGCGTGATATGTTTGCGATTGCGGTAGGACTTTGAGGGTCTTATATGATTCGTCTCGGGTTGTCGTTTGTGACCTAGTTTCAACTGCGCACAATTTTGCGCCTCTAAAATCGGATATCACCAGTAACTCTGACCCGTCTACATTACCTATGGTAACATCATACATTGTGTCTGTCATGCAAAGGGCTTCTACCTGACCTTTGAAAAAAGGTGTATCTAGATCTACCCGGGCGGTAGGAATTCCACTCATTTTGCTCCTGTTTACCAGCATGCATGTTGAAACTTTGCTTAAAAACTGATCTGGTTGTACTAAACTTTCCCTGACGACCACCCCGGTACACCCAGGAGCTCGCATTACTGTGACCTTTTTCCCAATTAATGTGCCCTCTGCTACGGGTAGCCTATCCATACCAAATGTACATCCGTTAATTAACTCCGGCTGTATCTCACTACCAGAAAATACAATAGTGGTGTCGGTATCAACCATTCAGAAATTTCCTTGGTTTTCCCCTGGTTGTTCCGTGTTTTGCCATCTACCTCTACCTCTGCCTCTAGTGTGCCTTCCACTTCTACCTCTATTTCTACCTCTGTACCGACCTCTCTGTTCTTTATCTGCAAAACTTACATGTTTCTCTTCCTCGACTGCTGCCGCTTTGTAAGCTGAGGACCGGTCACGTTTAGGACAATCGTAGGACATGTGACCTTCTTTACCACAATGGTAACATGTCCCGCGATGCCTATCGTAACCCTTTCTGCTAGTACTTCTGTCATAACTACCCCTACTTGGGCTTCTATTTTGGTCTCTATTCTGATATTTGTCCCTATCTCGACTCCTATCTCTGGATCGATTATCCGCACTACTTAGCTTGCGCCTCTGGTTATCTACTGACCTGTACTCAGTTCTGTTGCTAGTACTGTTCCTCTGAACTACATACTTGCTACCTCCTCTAGTTTCTGCAAAGTCATCTGCCTGAACCGCCATCTGATCTATCGAGTCAAATGTTTTCTCTTTGAGAAATAAGTAGAGCTCACGACTGCATATACTTGACATCTGATCTCTGATCATGTAGTCTAGTACTCCTTCATATGTTCTATTCACCTTACCTAACTCAAACCATCTATCTAAATAGTTCTTTGACCGACTGACATATTGCACAAATGATTCACTGTGATCAGGTTTGGTGTTTTTGAACATGCGTCTGAACCCATCTTCCGTTAGATCAAAACATTTCAACAATGCGGATTTCAACTTATCATAGTCAAGAGCATCATCAATAGGTAGTCTAGAATATACATCTAATGCCTTGCCCTTCAATAAAGCACTCAAGTGTAGTGACCACTTATCTCTCCCCCACCTTTGAATTGCGGCGTACCGCTCAAATCTAGCTAAGTAGCTATCCATGTTGTCATTATTCTGATCAAAATGTGGCAGCTTCGGACCGAATGCTCTGCCATAGTCCCTATCATGCCTATCTTCATCTACTACCCCACCCCTTTCTACCTTTGCCATTTCTACCTGGTGCTTAGTATCTAGTTCTCGCAATTTGAATTCTAGAGCTAACTGTGCTTCATTGGCTAACCGATGTGCTTCTTTATCTAACCGCGCAGCATCTAATCTATCTTTCTCCATCTGTCGCTCAACTTCCTTATCTAACTGCTCAGCCTCTAACCTATCCTTCTCAGCCTGTCGCTCAACCTCCTTAGCTAACTGCTCTGCATCAACCTAACCTCTTTTCTCTACCTGTCAGCCTGTCGCTCAACCTCCTTAGCTAACTGCTCTGCATCTAACCTATCTTTCTCAGCCTGTCGCTCAACCTCCTTAGCTAACTGCTCAGCATCTAACCTATCTTTCTCCATCTGTCGTTCAACCTCTTTAGTCAACCGCTCAGCCTCTTTAGCCAACCGCTCAGCATCTAACCTATCTTTCTCAGCCTGCCTAGCCTCTAGTCTTTCCTGTCTTTCTCTCTCCTGCTCTTCCTTTACAAAGGCCCTTAACTCTGAATCTGCTAGCCCTAAGCTTTTGCCTATCTCCATTAGCTCCTTAATGGACGACATTCTCACTCTCAACTCAACCCCGGATTATCGATTTACCGGTACACGCTTTACCCGACGGTACACAAGGTCTCTAGCACTCAAATCACTTGGTGATTTGTGCGAGTCTCTTGCTTCACGTCTATAAGGTTAAGGTAAATCAATCCGGTCTCTACTCCTAACGACGGTATAAGTTTCTCAATTTGGGTAAGTCAATCCGGTATATGTATGGTCTAATGTAATGGTATATTTACAATTCCCCCTCTATGGTACTGGACACAAAAATTGGGGACTGGTTATAGACACCTGGCAGGATATAGTATTGTTCATACACAATATAATAGTGATAGTAATCTCGCCTCAGATGTAGAAGTGTCTAGTGATAACCTAGAACACCCGTTGTGCCATCATCACAGGGAGGTATTGTTCAACAAATCAAAGTTACAATGACCCTTACATCGACTATCTCACAAGATCGTCTCAACTCTACACTTCTGTACCTAGGTAGTCAAATCATGTATGTGGTGATGTATTAGTGTCTAAGTGTTGGAGGGCATCTTACGTTAACTCCCAAGGCAAACAAATACAAGATTGAATTTTGACGACGCTAGGGGTACAGCTATTCTAGCCTCCTTACTTCAACTGCTTTGAAGAAACTGATTATAAAAGAGGAAACAAACCCCACTTCTGACAACATCAAAGGTTACAAAGTCATGCTGATCTAACCTTTGATACACGCAGACGCGATACACGACCACTTTTGCAAAGAACCGTTGTTTTTACTATATAATTACATGGTCGCATGTTCCGATTCTACGACCACCCCGCTATTCCGTAATATGACCACCTTTGGCAGTCCCGATGTGTCAAAATGTGTTGTTTTTAGGACCGTCCTGTCAAAATTTGTTGTCTTTACGCTCGCCAATTCGACTACAACCGTGGATAAAATTAGCCTGAAAGTTTGACGACAATACTCGGACCGATTTATGACACCCAATAAACAAACGCCAAACGTGACAATTTCAACAGATTAGTGCATTTAATTGTTATCTTAAAGAAGCGTGTGCCGATATTGCACTGGCTAATTAAGATTAAGAAGTGTTTGATGTTTGTGATTGAAATGATTCCAATCGATTAGCGTGCGATGAAAGTCGACTGGTGCAATTATTCTTCGCCAATTATCGGGTTATTCGTGTGGGTATAAGTACTCGGACAATAAGAAAATTGTGAAATAATGTGCGACGGCCATGGGGGAAAACAGAGTTACTGACATTTGTGAGCGGGATCTGCTAATGCAAACCGATCTGCATACTGCATACCATTGAGGATCTACATTTTTTTGTGAGAAACATAACAACCACATAACTGATCAGCGACCAGCACAGCCCCTGATTATATGGATTATATGGCACATAATTATGTCCAAGCTGATATTGGTCTACAGTGGTTGCAAATATTGTTTTCAATTGTTGTCATATGAGCCAATTATATTTGTTGTTTACATTTGAGTAAATTATCATTTGTTGTAAACAAATCTTCATTCTAGAATATTGCATGTCTGATAAACATCAACAGCAACCATGGAAAAACGTAAACGTACATATATAATACATATATTAAATTATACACTGTAGTGTGTCCATATTTTATTCCATGACCATATTAAGGATATTATGGTCATATTAAGATGTGGTCTTTTACTGAGGTCCGCTAATAAGACCAACTTGCTAATAAGACCACTTTTCTTCAGTCCCACAAGTGGTCTTAATAGTGGAATTTTACTGTAATAAGAAATTTACTCGAATGTTAAGTTTGTGAAAGCGTGAAGTCCGTGACCTTGGCATTGGGATTACCAGTCATGGATTTGTCACAGCATGATAGAGGACCATCAGAGTAATGCAAGTGTCAAATATCAATAAGTTCCATCAGAATCATTAAGATTTTAGACGCTGACGATGCAGACACCAGTAGCTGATTTCATCAAAACTGCAAAGTATACTTATCTATCAAAGTATACTTATCTATCAAAGTATACTTATCTATCAAAGTATACTTATCTATCAAAGTATACTTTGAGGGAGTAATCATTTATTTTCCCCGAAATGCATTATGTCATATAGAACTAACGACTGCATATATTTGATGATTAAAAGTATGCAGAATTAGTATACTAAATTTATTACATTATCATGTAATAAATTCAGTATAATAAAAAATAATAAATTTATCCTAAAATCGAAAATTTCTCCCTCAAAATATACTTTGTTAGATATTAAAGTATACTTTGTAATGTTGGTGAACTAGGCTACTGGATCTACAGGGGTATGCCATTAGCTCTTCCTGCAGGCGAGCTAAAAATTACAAATTTTGGATATCAGCCAACAAAACCTAATTTCAGAAATGGAATACAAGGTCATTAGATTTCTGATATCTTGTCCATAATGTTCCCACGGTAAAACTTCACATTTTTCGAAGATCATGTAATATACAATTTATTCCACTAACATTCCACGATTTATTAACCTCGACATCTGAAATCCGACAAAGAAACTTGTGCTCTGCACTCATATCTTTATTGGATGTCCAGATGTCTCGTGGGAAATAAATCCAGTATTTCAAAATGGTAGTTGATTAAACTCTATATATATATGTACATACCTGATATCGGAGAACACAAATTTTCTATTTCCTCATATCCTTCGGAGCACGAGAACCTAAAATCTATCGAGTCGACACGATCTTCTTCTTTGATATGCAGACTCGTGCAGGCCTCGGTGCCTGGGTCTATCGTGGCCACACGGAACAGGCAGAGCACATTGCCGATACTGACAATCAGCTGCGACGCACATTTCGATACATGGTCGCCCTCACGATGTGACATTGTAAATGTGCCAACCGTAAACTGAAAAGTTAGCTGGAAAAAAAAGGAATCAGACTTTAAACATCTCAGACATGCACATAAAGTTATGAAACGGATTAGGAAACAAGAGTGCCGAAGGTCACAATATACGCCCGTCGAGGCAAGGCCAGTCAACAAGGGGAGATAATTCACTGAAAACCAATTGGGTTCTTCATCTTGACGTGATAAACATGTATACCGAATTTGGTTACAAGCGATGAAGTAGAACTTTAGTTATTGCGTGGACAAGGATACAGAGTGCGAAAAATAAAATGGGGAGATAAGCCTTAAGAAATTTTTGAAAATCGATAGGCTTCTTTGTCTTGCCGTGATAAACATGTATGCCGAATTTGGTTATAATCCATCAAGTAGAACACAAGTTATTGCATGGACAAGCTGTGGCCGCCCGCCCGCCGCCCGCACAAGATGAATACATAATATGCCCCCTTTTTTCAAACGGGCGTATAAAAATAAACTATATGTGCATAAAATTTGCCGTGGAAGTGTAATGAATTGGATATTCCATCGTACATGTTTGAATAGCTCGAAATAATACACTCGTGTACGTCGGCTTCCACGTAAACAACTCGTTCGCTTCACTTACTCGTTGTTTACGCGGAAGCGGACGTACACTTGTGTATTACATTTGAAGTTATTGTATGCATGAATTTATCTCTGAAAGAAAACCAGTAATTGTCAACTTACAAATAATACACCGTGAAGAAAACACCCGTAATCACCCGCGTGCACTCTCATGGAGTCATTATAAAATAAGCACCGCCCAAAAAAATTCATACACAGATGCAAAAGGCCCCAAAACATAAATGAGTCTATTATTTCACGCTATTCAAACATTTATGATGGAATATCCTCTATGTAGTCAATGCAGAATATGTTAAGAGTTCAGTCAGTACGCATTTGGCCGATGCAAATTTTGTTACCTGATAAGACAAAACACAACATAAAATATATAACAAGCTTTCTGCATTAATACGATATGTTGAACAATACTCCAGTAACCCAGAACCCACTCGTCCAACGTTTTGGCACAAGGCCTTGTGTCAAAACGTTGGATGAGTGGGTTATTGGTTACGGCCTTTCGCTGAAACATTGGATGAGAGGGTTATTGGTTATGGCCTAGTGTTGAAACGTTGGATGAGTGGGTTATTGGTTATGGCCTTGTGCCGAAATGTTGGATGAGTGAATTATTGGTTACGGCCTTTTGCTGACACATTGGATGAGTGGGTTATTGGTTACGGCCTTGTGTTGAAACATTGGATGAGTGGGTTATTGGTTATGGCCATTTTTTGAAACGTTGGATGAGTGGCTTATTGGTTACGGCCTTGTGCTGAAACAATGGATGAGTGGGCTCTTGGTTATGGCCTTGTGCCGAAACGTTGGATGAGTGGGTTCTTGGTTACGGTCTTGTTCCGAAACGTTGGACGAGTGGGTTCTTGGTTAAGGCCTTGTGCCAAAACATTGGATGAGCGGAATTGGATGAGTAGACAATTGGCCATTTGCTGAAACGTTGAATGAGTGGGTTATCTGAAACGTTGAATGAGTGGGTTATCTGAAACGTTGAATGAGTGGGTTATGGCCTTGTGCCGAAACATTGGATGAGTGGGTTATTGGTTACGGCATTGTGCCAAAACTTTGGAGAAGTGGCGTTAGATTAGTAGATTATTGGTTATGGCCTGTATCGAAACGTTGAATGAGTGGGTTCTTGGTTACTGGAGTATTGTTCAAAATAAAATATATACAAACCATGCCAATGGCTGTTTGAGAAGCAGCCGTGAACGTCACATTTGAGAACTTGATGTAGACGTCATTGTTAAGACATTTGCTGCGGATAGCTGCCTCGTGGTTAATTTCCAGCTCTCTCCTTGCCAGTATGCCATCAATAACAGTGGTATATGTCGACAGACAGCTGGTGGCGGTGGATCCACTAAGGCTTCCTTTGAACACGATGTAACATTGCTTTATTTGTAGATCAAGATGCGGGACAACTGTTTCTGAAACATCTGGCGTTTTATTGCAGTTGGAGAAATCTGGCATTGTTGTTGTTGTAAATGTTGTTGGGATTGATGGAATTGTTGATGTTTCAGTGGTTGTTGGATCAGTAGATGGTGTTTGAGTGGTTGTCGGAGCAGCAGTTGGTGATTCAGTGGTTGTTGGAGCAGCAGTTGATGTTGCAATGGTTGTTGGAGCAGCAGTTGGTGATTCAGTGGTTGTTGGAGCAGCAGTTGATGTTTCAGTGGTTGTTGGAGCAGCAGTTGATGTTTGAGAGGTTGTTGGAGCAGCAGTTGATGATTCAGTGGTTGTTGGAGCAGCAGTTGGTGTTTGAGTGGTTGTTGGAGCAGCAGTTGGTGATTCAGTGGTTGTTGGAGCAGCAGTTGGTGTTTGAGTGGTTGTTGGAACAGCAGTTGGTGTTTGAGTGGTTGTTGGAGCAGCAGTTGGTGATTCAGTGGTTGTTGGAGCAGCAGTTGATGTTTGAGTGGTTGGTGGAGCAGTAGTTGGTGTTTGAGTGGTTGTTGGAGCAGAAGTCGATGTTTCAGTGGTTGTTAGAGAAGCAGTTGATGTTTCAGTGGTTGTTGGAGCAGCAGTTGCTGTTTCAGTGTTTGTTGGAGCAGAAGTTGATGTTTGAGTGGTTGTTGGAGGAGCAGTTGGTGTTTGAGTGGTTGTTGGAGCAGCAGTTGGTGTTTGAGTGGTTATTGGAGCAGCAGTTGGTGTTTCAGTGGTTGTTGGAGCAGCAGTCGGTGATTGAGTGGTTGTTGGAGCAGCAGTTGATGCTTCCGTGGTTGTTTGAGCAGCAGTTGATGTTTCAGTGGTTGTTGGAGCAGCAGTTGGTGATTCAGTAATTGTTGGAGCAGCAGTTGATGATTCAGTGGTTGTTGGAGCAGCAGTTGGTGACCGAGTGGTTGTTGGAGCAGCAGTTGATGTTTCAGTGGTTGTTTGAGCAGCAGTTGATGTTTCAGTGGTTGTTGGAGAAGCAGTTGGTGTTTCAGTGGTTGTTGGAGCAGCAGTTGATGTTTCAATGGTTGTTGGAGCAGCAGTTGGTGATTCAGTAATTGTTGGAGCAGCAGTTGATGATTCAGTGGTTGTTGGAGCAGAGGTTCGTGACTGAGTGGTTGTTGGAGCAGCAGTTGATGCTTCAGTGGTTGTTGGAGCAGCAGTTGATGTTTCAGTGGTTGTTGGAGCAGCAGTTGGTGTTCGAGTGGTTATTGGAGCAGCAGTTGGTGTTTGACTGGTTGTTGGAGCAGCAGTTGGTGATTCAGTGGTTGTTGGAGCAGTAGTTGATGTTTCAGTGGTTGTTGGGGCAGCAGTTGGTGATTCAGTGGTTGTTGGAACAGCAGTTGATGATTCAGTGGTTGTTGGAGCAGCAGTTGATGTTTCAGTGGTTGTTGGAGCAGGAGTTGACGTTTCAGTGGTTGTTTGAGCAGCAGTTGGTGTTTGAGTGGTTGTTGGAGCAGCAGTTGGTGTTTGAGTTGTCATTGGAGCAGCAGTTGGTGTTTGAGTGGTTGTTGGAGCAGCAGTTGGTGTTTGAGTGGTTGTTGGAGAAGCAGTTGATGTTTGAGTGGTTGTTGGAGCAACAGTTGGTGATTCAGTGATTGTTGGAGCAGCAGTTGGTGATTCAGTGGGTTGTTGGAGAAGCAGTTAGTGGGTTTGGAGTGGTTGTTGGAAGCAGCAGCTGATGTTTGAGTGGTTGTTGGAGCAACAGTTGGTGATCAGATGATTGTTGGAGTGGACAAGCAGTGTTTGATTCATGGTTTGTTGGAGCAGCATTTGTGTGAGTGGTTGTGGGAGCAGCAGTGTGTTTCATTGGTTGTTGGAGCAGCCAGTTGTGATTCAGTGGTTGTTTGGGAAGCAGCAGTTGGTGTTTGAGTGGTTGTTGGAGCAGCAGTTGGTGTTTCAGTGGTTGTTGGAGCAACAGTTGGTGATTCAGTGAGTGTTGGAGCAGCAGTTGGTGATTCAGTGGTTGTTGGTGCAGCAGTTAGTGTTTGAGTGGTTGTTGGAGCAGCAGTTGGTGTTTGAGTGGTTGTTGGAGATTCAGTGATTGTTGGAGCAGCAGTTGGTGTGTCAGTGGTTGTTGGAGCAGCAGTTGGTGTTTGAGTGGTTGTCGGAGCAGCAGTTGGTGTTTGAGTGATTGTTGGAGCAGCAGTTGGTGCTTGAGTGGTTGTGGTTGTTGTATCAGCAGTTGGTGTTTGAGTGGTTGTTGGGGCAGCAGTTGGTGTTCGAGTGGTTGTTGGAGCAGCAGTTAATGTTTGAATGGTTGTTGGAGCAGCAGTTGGTGTTTGAGTGGTTGTTGGAGCAGTAGTTGGTGTTTCAGTGGTAGAAGTGATGTGACTAGCTGTGCTACTAGTAGTAACCCATGTGGGTGTCGTCGCAGGATTAACTGGACTACTAGTTGTGGCAGTAGTACCAGCTGGCGTAGAAATATTACTAAGGTGAGTCGTACTAGTCGGTGTCACGGTAGTTCCACCAATCACAACCTGGCAATCAGTACAGCTCACACATTTCTGACTGTCATCATTAAACACATGGCCTTTGTGGCATACCCCGGAGGTATTAGGAAAATGAAAGATACTGTCACTGAATTTCATTTCTGGACATCCATGAATCACATTGGTTGATACGTTACGAAGGGTGCTCGTGAAGACACCAGTAAAGATAGGCTTGAGACTATTACTACAGTGTTCAATATTCTTTAATGGCACAGTGTTGTCTTGTATGAAGAATGGAATGATTATGTGAATCTGAAAGAAGATGAAATTAAGAATGGACTTATTACATTTATTTGAATGTGACTGTATACATTGGAGCATATGGCAAATGTGTAGTACACTCAAGCTACTGACCTGCAGTATGTGACTAGATAAATGAGGCTGTTGACAATTGTGACAAGTCTAGCTCCTGATCTGTGACTGTGACTTGAGAAATAGGACTTACGATATTCGCATCCTGGTAATTAATTGGACCTATGCCATTTGTGGCCAGTCACTGTGATTGAACAAATGGGGGCTTACATTGGGGGCAATCTGACCATTATGGATCCTATAATATAATAGATTTCAGTCCCACAGTCAGGTAAGGCACTATATTGTTTGTTAGAAGCACAATGTTTGCAGAATTGACTGAATGGCAAACAGTGCAGATCCGGCACAAATATGTGGCTGTGACTGGAGAAATGGGGTTTATGTGACCAGTATAGCTCCTGATCAAATAGTACATTCCTGTAGCCTGATAACGATCTATATCACTTGTTAGAAGCATGTCAGGTGTTTGATTTTTTGGTGGAGAGCCGTGGCGTAATGGTTAGTGTGTCGGACTACTGATCCAAGGATCGTGGGTTCGAGCCTGACTAGCGGCGTGTGTTGTGTCCTTGAGCAAGACACTTTATCCACACTGCTCCAGTTCACCCAGCTGTAAATGGGTACCGATAATTCGTAGTTGCTCTGTAAATACGAATTACCGGCTTCTCTCAAAATTCTCTACCTCCGTTCTTTCTCCCATTCTTGGGAGACGGCATGCAAGGTCCTAGAGCCAGTGCCGCCGTTAAATATAAGCTAAAAAAAAAAAAAAAAAAAAAAAAAAAAAAGGTGTTTGATTTATGAAATTTGGCGAACAGTGCAGATCCTGATCAGACTGTGCGGATGCACAGGCTGATCTGGATATACACTGGTCGCAATACCCATGTCTCCAGTCAAAGTGACATTAAGACCATTGAAATGACAGCCACACACTATCAGAGCTCCAGATAAACTTTGTTTCTAAAGAGTTCTATACCCCCCCCCACCCCATATTTCAAATTCAATGCATATTTTACTTTTACAAATGTATTATTGACTTTCTTCCTTATAAAATAGGGAACAAAAATTGATAGATAAATAAAACAAATTTAAAAATTCACTTATTTGAGCTGTAAAAAACACTGTTTGCTTTTTGCAGCTCAACTAAGTAAATTTTTTTCAACTTTATTATAGTATTTTCCCTACTCAATTTGAAACATTGTTGTGAGTATTTTGTGGCCTGTCGGCACACGAATGCCCCCGCTGGCAGCCAAAGAAAACGAGGCATATTTGATTATTAGCCATTTACTCGAGCGTGAAGGTTTCAAACACACCAAGTCTGTGACCTTGACCCTGGGCTTAGCGGGGGCGGGACGAATGTGGATTTGTTACAGGGCAGTAGAGGAGCATTGGAGCAATGTGTGTGTGAAATGTGAAGCAGATCCGAGCAAGGAAACAGAAATGTGGCCTGTCGGCACACAAATACCCCCACTGGCAGCCAAAGAAAACAAGGCATTTTTTATTATAAATTGATTCAAACGCATCAAGTCTGTGACCTTGACCCTGGGCTTAGTGTGATAATCCATGCATCGGTGTAGAAGATATAGTGCGGAAGGGAATTTCAATAGGTTTGACCTTTGACCTTCAACTGTGACCTTGACCTTGGACGTAGGTGCGTGGTTATTGATCGTGTCACACCTTCTCATCATGAGAAACATTTGTGCCAAGCCATTTGATAATCCATGCATCGGTGTAGAAGATATAGAGCGGAAGGGAATTTCGATAGGTTTGACCTTTGACCTTCAACTGTAACCTTGACCTTGGACGTAGGTGCGTGGTTATTGATCGCGACACACCTTCTCATCATGAGAAACATTTGTGCCAAGCCATTTAATAATCCATGCATCGGTGTAGAAGATATAGAGCAGAAGGGAATTTCAATAGGTTTGACCTTTGACCTTCAACTGTGACCTTGACCTTGGACGTAGGTGCATGGTTATTGATCGCGACACACCTTCTCATCATGAGAAACATTTGTGCCAAGCCATTTGAGAATCCATGCATCGCTGTAGAAGACATAGAGCGGAAGGGAATTTCGATAGGTTTGACCTTCAACTGTGACCTTGACCTTGGACGTAGGTGCGTGGTTATTGATCGTGACACACCTTCTCATCATGAGAAACATTTGTGCCAAGCCATTTGATAATCCATGCATGGGTGTAGAAGATATAGAGCGGAAGGGAATTTCCGACCGACCGACCGACCGACCGACCGACCGTCCGACCGACAATCTGACTCCTATATACCCCCTCAAACTTTGTTTGTGGGGGTATAATTATAAGCCATTTACCTGAGCGTTAAGCTTTCGTACGTACGTATGTACGTACGTACGGACGCCGGTAACACTATATGTCCCCCCTCACCATTCGGTGGCGGGAGCATAAAAATACGCCCAGACGCACCTTATCTGGATCTCTGCACTATGCTAGGAACCGTTACCTGATTATCCTTGGTAACCATGGAACCGGGTGTATAGTTCAGATGGCCATATGGCAGGGTGGGACAGGTTTCAGACAGGTCCAACTGTTCTATTACACCCTGGGACGTCATCGTCACAAGTTTGGCCATATCCAAGCAATCCTTGGTCACAGACGATGTGTCCAGGCCCAAGTAGATTTCCACATTCATCATGTATACGGGACCTGCGGGATTTGATTTAAATAGAGTTTATTCAACTACCATTTTGAAATACCGGATTTATTTCCCCCAATTTCAAGGGAAATAAATCCGGTATTTCAAATGGTAGTGGAATAATAATTAAATTGTATATTACATGCTCTTCGAAAAATGTGACATGCTTATAATGTTGCCAAAATTGACAATTTTGACGTTAGCATATGAATTGTTTCTTTGCCGGAAATGAAGTCAAAACGGGACATCAATTACGTCTCATGAACGTCTAGGAGGAAATGTTTCCTTGTAGGAAATAAATCCCTCCAAAATTATGGTAAATCACCGGATAGCATGTAATATTGGTGTTTAATGGTCTGTCAACAGCCAAGATCATTTTAGGCCGAAAAATGAAAGGTGTTACTAACGTATGTATGTACGGACGCACGCATGCACACACGTACGTACGCACTTACGTACGTATGTACATGGGACTACAAACGCTACAAGAAGTCATTGAGTTCACCTTTCAACAATTGGCTCGTCAAAACCACAGGTTGAAGTAACGGACCGAGGTCTATAAATACATTAAATATGCCTAAAAGCATCAATGAATGAAGAAAAAAAAAAATTCTTCATTCATTGATGCTTTTAGGCATATTTAATGGGTTTTTTTTTCTTCATTCATTGATGCTTTTAGGCATATTCAATGTATTTATAGACCTCGGTCCGTTACTTCAACCTGTGGTCAAAACCATTCATATGGAGATGTGCAAGTTAATTATTATATGTACATACCTTTGGATACAAATACACAGGAAGTGACTCCATTTACAAGAACTGGTTCCCCCTTTTCACAGATCCAGACCGGGCCCAGAGTAACTGCAGCTGTCATCTGCTCATCCATCTGGGTACCGACACATTCAGAACTGGCTTCTACACGGAAGTAGGTGGAATATAGAGTCATATTGTTGTGGATGCTGCGAACTATGTCATTGAGACACACAGCATTTATTGGTGATTGAAGCATTTCTTTGTGCGACTTCAACGTTAGTTTCAGCGATAAATCTGCCTGCAACATAAAATTAGTCCATAATAAAATATTTTATTTAACGATTTTGAAATAAGATTGACAAACAAGAAATAACTAGAGAAAGTGAGCAGGGGTTCACGCATACCTCCGGCCGCCACCTGAACCGACAAATAAAAGCTTAACGCGGACGGACAAGCAAACAAACGGAATTATGAAAACTATATACCCCTCGACATACTTCGTATGCCAGGGGTATAACTATATTAATATTTCAAAATGATGATGTAATCATTATATATTAGACACTGAATACAAGAACAAGATTCCCGCAACGGATGCGGTGTCGCGCCTGCCAAGGCATTTGATGACAACATGACCATCAGCATTGGCTAAAGCAAGCATGGCAAAAACCAGCAGAGAAGTTCATGCTTTAAACACAAATACAAGTTTAATGAAAGAAAACAGAAATTATAAGAAATTTACAAATGTAAAGTTTTATGACCTTGAGATTAGCAGAATCATGGATGTATCATATAATGGTAGAGGTCCATCAGAGGAATGTATGTATCATATAATGGTAGAGGTCCATCAGAGGAATGCATGTATCATATAATGGTAGAGGTCCATCAGAGGAATGTATGTATCATATAAGGTGGTGAGGTCCATCAGAGGAATGCATGTATCATATAATGGTAGAGGTCCATCAGAGGAATGTATGTATCATATAATGGTAGAGGTCCATCAGAGGAATGTATGTATCATATAATGGTAGAGGTCCATCAGAGGAATGCATGTATCATATAATGGTAGAGGTCCATCAGAGGAATGCATGTATCATATAATGGAGAGGTCCATCAGAGGAATGCATGACATATAAGAGGAATGTATGTATCATATAATGGTAGAGGTCCATCAGAGGAATGTATGTATCATATAATGGTAGTATGTCCATCCAGAGGAATGTGATGTATCATATAAGGTAGAGGTCCATCAGAGGAATATGCGGAATGGTAGTAGTATCATATAATGGTAAGTCCATCAGAGGAATGCATGTATCATATAATGGTAGAGGTCCATCAGAGGAATAATGCATGTATCATATAATGGTAGAGGTCCATCAGAGGAATGTATGTATCATTATTGGAAGCCTAGAGGAATGAGTATCATATAATGGTAGAGGTCCATCAGAGGAATGTATGTATCATATAATGGTAGAGGTCCATCAGAGGAATAATGCATGTATCATATAATGGTAGAGGTCCATCAGAGGAATGCATGTATCATATAATGGTAGAGGTCCATCAGAGGAATGTCATGTATCATATAATGGTAGAGGTCCATCAGAGGAATGTATGTATCATATAATGGTAGAGGTCCATCAGAGGAATGTATGTATCATATAATGGTAGAGGTCCATCAGAGGAATGTATGTATCATATAATGGTAGAGGTCCATCAGAGGAATGTATGTATCATATAATGGTAGAGGTCCATCAGAGGAATGTATGTATCATATAATGGTAGAGGTCCATCAGTGGAATAATGCATGTATCATGATAAGGTAGGTCATCAGAGGAATATGTATCATATAATGGTAGAGGTCCATCAGATGTAGTATCATATAATGGTAGAGGTCCATCAGAGGAATGCATGTATCATATAATGGTAGAGGTCCATCAGAGGAATGCATGTATCATATAATGGTAGAGGTCCATCAGAGGAATGTATGTATCATATAATGGTAGAGGTCCATCAGAGGAATGTATGTATCATATAATGGTAGAGGTCCATCAGAGGAATGCATGTATCATATAATGGTAGAGGTCCATCAGAGGAATAATGCATGTATCATATAATGTAGATCCCGTATACCATATTAGAGGTCCTCATCGAAGGAATGCATGTATCATATAAGGTAGAGGTCCATCAGAGGAATAATGCATGTATCATATAATGGTAGAGGTCCATCAGAGGAATGTATGTATCATATAATGGTAGAGGTCCATCAGAGGAATGCATGTATCATATAATGGTAGAGGTCCATCAGAGGAATAATGCATGTATCATATAATGGTAGAGGTCCATCAGAGGAATAATGCATGTATCATATAATGGTAGAGGTCCATCAGAGGAATAATGCATGTATATAATGGTAGAGGTCCATCAGAGGAATGAGTGGTCATCATACTATAATGGTAGAGGTCCATCAGAGGAATGTATGTATCATATAATGGTAGAGGTCCATCAGACGAATGCATGTATCATATAATGGTAGAGGTCCATCAGAGGAATAATGCATGTATCATATAATGGTAGAGGTCCATCAGAGGAATGTATGTATCATATAATGGTAGAGGTCCATCAGAGGAATGCATGTATCATATAATGGTAGAGGTCCATCAGAGGAATGTATGTATCATATAATGGTAGAGGTCCTAGAAATATGTATATATAATGGTAGAGGCCATCAGAGGATGTAATGTATCATAATGGTAGAGGTCCATCAGAATGCATGTATATAATGGTAGAGGTCCATCAGAGAATGCATGTATCATATAATGGTAGAGGTCATCAGAGAATGATGTATCATATAATGGTAAGTCCATCAGATGCAGTATCATATAATGGTAGAGGTCCATCAGAGAATGCATATCTATAATGGTAGAGGTCCATCAGAGGAATGTATGTATCATATAATGGTAGAGGTCCATCAGAGGAATGTATGTATCATATAATGGTAGAGGTCCATCAGACGAATGCATGTATCATATAATGGTAGAGGTCCATCAGAGGAATAATAGTATCATATAAGGTAGAGGTCCATCAGACGAATGCATGTATCATATAATGGTAGAGGTCCATCAGAGGAATAATGCATGTATCATATAATGGTAGATGTCCATCAGAGGAATGTATGTATCATATAATGGTAGAGGTTCATCAGAGGAATGCATGCGCTGCTCCAGATAAGCTGCGTATTTGCTTAATACATACCCAATTAAAATTGCCAAAAACCCAATTGAAATTAGAAGTAGCGAGTATCAAAAAGCAATACATGTTCCATGAAAGAAACAGAAGTTATAAGAAATTTACTTGAACGTTAAGTTTTGTAAATGCACTAAGTCTGTGACATTGACCTTGGGATTATTGAGGTCCGGAGGCTCATGGATTTGTTACAGCATGGCAGGCTTTGCAAATTTGTAGCCTATTTCAAATTAGATAACTTACCTTGTCATCGGTTTTACTATACGTCATTGAGTCTGCTTTAATAATCAACTGCAAGTCGTCTGCTCCTGAGCATATGCTTTTCATATCATCGGCGATACTATTCAGGCTGGCATTAATTCGAACACGATACGACTCCAAGCAAAGTTCCGTAGTGTCACGCTTCACCGACATGGCCACAGAAATGGATATATGGTGCTCTGGTTGACTTGTTTCCACGGTAACGGGAGCCACACCAGGTGGTAAACACAGCAGAGGGTCTTGGTCTGAAATAAAGCGACAACAACAACACATTAAGGGATTTTGTAATAATGCAGATAAATTTCTTGTGTTTTGATTTAATAGTCAGCTTGATGGGTACCTGTCAAGCCCGTCAATATGGCTCAAATAAAAAATGGCTGCAAGTCGAGGCTGTGTCGAAAACGAAACATTTTGGAAATAAGCTCTGAAATATAATCAAAGGGATTGGTAATGACCTACTAAGAAAACAAAAGCTAGATTTTATGTGTATGCTGGGATGACATCATGTCATTTGGTGCCATATTTCTATGACGTTAAACATGCACCAATAGTTATAAAATTAAAATTAAAGACTTTTCCAAGTTTATATCCCCGATAAATTCCAAAAAAAAGCCATTCATTCCTTATAATTCCAGCATTTTAAATAAATTCATCAAGAAAATGTGTTTATTTTCCGTTTTCTTAAGAATTATTTTAACTGCGCCTCACGGTTACGGAAAGTAGTTCGGCGTGGGAGTTTACTGGGATATAAATTTTGGACAGAGACTTGCTACGGGTCAATCGAATGTTAGAGAATTGTGTAAATATTTTTGTGCTGGAAATATGGTGTCATATTGCCCGTCTAAAGTCATATACCCCCTCGGCTGCGCCTCGGGTGAATATAGATTCAGACGGGCAATATGACACCATATTGACCGTGTAGAATTGTAATAACTTATATTATGACGTACGTGACAAGCACAGTAGCCAATTTCATCAAAATTGCAAAGTATACTTTTCTAGCAAGTATACTTTGAGGGAGTAATCACTAATTTTTCCCGAAATGCATTATTTCATATAGAACTAACCACTGCATATATTTGATGATTTAAAGTATGCAGAATTATTATACTGAATTTATTACATTATCACAGTAATAAATTCAGTATAATCAAAATTATCCTTAAATTGAAAATTTCTACCTCAAAGTATACTTTGCTAGATAAGTATACTTTGCAATGTTGATGAAATAGGCTACATATTTGAGCAGTCGGATCAGGCCCTATGGTAACTATGTCAATTGAATACAGGTTATGTCTTTATAATTCCAGCACAAAAATATTTACACAATTCCCTAACATTTGATTGGCCCGTAGCAAGTCTCTGTCCAAAATGTATATCCCAGTAAACTCCCACGCCGAACTACTTTCTACAGGTGCGCTGTCAGTTCTGTCAATTTAAATAAATGGCTGCCATCTGTCAAAATAAACACATTTTCTTGATGAATTTATTTCAAATGCTGGAATTATAAAGAATGAATGGCCTTTTTGTGGAATTTATCGGGGATATAAACTTGGAAAAGTCGTGGGAATACTGTACGAGTACACATGATAACCAGAAAATACATTGGAGCCTTGTGGCTGTGACTGAAGAAAAACAGCTTATGGGAGTTGCGACCAGTGTAGATTCAAATCCGCCTGTGCATCCACACAGTCTGATCAGGGACTGCACTGTTCGCTATTCCATCAAAGGAACACCTGGCATGCTTCTAAAACAAGAGGGCCATGATGGCCCTAATTCGCTCACCTGACTCCATGAACACCAGAGGAGAATGTGACATTGAGTTCATGTGTTTTTCAAAAATTGTGCTATTTTTAGATGGCGGTCATCTTGGATTAAGCGATGACTCTCATTTTACCAAATCTGAAAATGCGTCACCCAAGGATCTTAACTTCCTATGAAGTTTGGCCAGCATCGGCCATGTGGTTCCTGAGAAAAAGACGTTCAAAATCTTGAATAAATGGACCTTTTGGTGGCCATCATGGATGACATAATCATCCGATTCCGACAAATATTGCACCAGAGTGATCGCCTCATTGATACCTTCGATTTGATATATAACATGACCATATTTGGTAAAAAATAAAATTTGACCCAAATTTGACCCCATGGGCCACGCCTATTTTTGACCCCGGGGTCACCATTTTAACAACTTTGAAAGAGCATTGTACATCAATCATTCCTACCAAGTTTCGTCGAAATCCGGCTAGCGGTTCATGAGAAGAAGATTTTTTAAGAATTTATGCTATTTTTAGACGGTGGCCATCTTGGATTAGCGATGACCTCCATTTTAACAAATCTGAAAAGGCTTCACCCATGGACCATAACTTTTAAGTTTGGCTACCATGGGCCAAGCGGTTCATGTGAAGAAGAATTTTGAAATTTCTAATAAAAGAACAACCTTTTGACCTTTCGGCAGCCATCTTGGATGACATGACCATCCGATTTCGACAAAGAATGCACCAGAGTGATCGCCTCGTTGATACCTTCAATTTGATATATGACATGACCATATTGGGTCAAAAATAAAGTTTGACCCCAATTTGACCCCACGGGCCACGCCCATTTTTGACCCCGGGGTCACCATTTTAACAACTTTGAAAGAGCATTGTACATCGATCATTCCTACCAAGTTTTGTCGAAATCCGGTTGACGGTTCTTGAGAAGAAGATTTTTTAAGAATTTATGCTATTTTTAGATGGTGGCCATCTTGGATTACGTAATGACGTCATTTTCACCATTTTGTAATCCCCCTACCTAAGGACCATGACCATGAAGTTTGGTGACTATAGGCTCAATGGTTACCAAGGAGAAGACGTTTGAAAATGTTCACGGACGACGACGGACGATGGACGACGGACGACGGACACATTGCGGTAACAATAGCTAAAAAGCAATATAGATCATTATCCGGTTGTTATTAGTGACAAATGCCATATGCCCCATTTCTCGAGTCACAGCTACAGTTCATGTCTGTAGCTCTTGACATAGCGCGCTTGACATAGCTCACATAGCGCGCTGCCGTAAACTGTGTATTGCGTGTTAGAAGCATGATGGGTGTTTCACTGATGGAACGGTGAACAGTGCTGATCCTGATCAGATTGTGCGGATGCACAGGCTGATCTAGATCACACTGGTTGTAAATCCCTCTTTTATAAGCTGGCAGACTTTATTTAAGTTCGGTAACACAATATGTGTACATATAAAACACGCCATGTGGTTTTGAAATTTCAGTAAATGATGTCGCAAGTTCACAGAATTTTCATAGCAAATTTGGAATAGAAATAGTCAATGTCAATTACAGAAAATATCTCAGTTTCTGTAAATATTATTCATGAAAAATTGGACAAGTTCTTAGGTAAACTAGAAACTGTGTTCATAGAAGACGGATGCCCCACATATCGCTTTGATAGTAAACGAGGCAAAATTCTAAGTAAAAAAGGCAGAGATAATCCATGGCTCATGCAGTGTCAAAAGTAGAAAATAGAGGACCATTAGAGCAATGCATGTGTGAAATATGAAACAGATCCGTGCAAGGAAATTATAAGACATTTACGCGAGCGTTAAAGTTTTTGATGCACCAAGTACGTGACCTTGACCCTGGGCTTAGCGGGGGCGTGACAAATGTGGATATGTCACAGGGCGGTAGAGGACCATTAAAGCAATGTGTGTATGAAATATGAAGCAGATCCATGCAAGGAAGTTTTTAATGCGCCAAGTATGTGACCTTGACCCTGGGCTTAGCGGTGGAGGGATGAATGTGAATTTGTGACAGGGCGGTAGAGGACCATTAGAGCAATGTGTATATGAAACAGGGCTTCTAAAATTTTCAATTTGTCGGTTCTGGACCGATTTTTGAACTCTCAGACCGATTGAGACTTGAAAACTATATAAACTGTATAAACTATATAAACCTTGTAAATTTACCGTTGTTTACCACCAAGTAATGTCCATTTTATGACACATACCCATGGGCCATATCTGTGTTAAAACATTGTCGGGTGTAAAACTTGCTGTGTATTCAGTTTCTCCTAGTATCGATTTGTCTTAACACACGCGTGGTAATTAAGACAGGTGTATAGCAGCTTAGTGACTTAAATAGACTGGCTTCAGCGTAAAGATACGAGAGTTCCTAGACTCGACATTTCTGATGATGTTAAAATAAAATAAAGAAACCATGCACTGTGTTTATCTGTGTTCGTAATATTTAACCCCAAGTAACTGACACGGACTATCGGCCCGGGCTATTCCATATTAAGTTAGGAACTGTTACATTACGCTGTATAAGGGGTCATTTTTGTGTATATAAAATGTACATGTACGTAGGAATGCTACAGATCCCGATGAGCCGGCTCACAGGATCTACAATTCGCAAACATTTTGATAAAATCAATCAATTGAAGTCCCCGATGTACTTTGAACTCGATCTGAGGGTTAAAGAAACACCGAATGTTAATTCAATTGTACAAATTAATTGTTTAACAAGTAATTAAATTAAATTGACGTGTCTGCAGCTAGCCAAATTAGGCCGACAATTCATTTTGAAGTCGTTGTGAACAGTGATAATAGCATAATTAGCAATGAATTACGAGTTGGGTATATAACACATTTGGCAGTGTTTTTTTGTAAGTCACCCGCCGCCCTCAGAAAAGCGGTCAATTTTGGCTACTTTCAACAGTCCCGTGATGCCATAGTGATGAATTCACAGTGACTGTCCTAGCCAACGTCCCCACTGGAACTGTGACAAACAAATACCTGAGAGGCGGTATCCGGGCCGGTCACATTGGTAGCTGACCTCCGACCCCACGGACTGTATCCCGAGACCACTCAGTATAGAGCCGTACAGCAGTGCGCCGGGGGTGGGACACGTCTCAGCTGGAAATGAACAAATATCATCATTCAACACATAACCTGTTGAACCCGAAAGCCCGGTATAGCGCTTTATGCAAACATTGCAGAGCCAGAAGAGCCGGCTCGTGACGAGCCGTCTCATCAGGATCTGCACTTTTTGCAAGTAATTTTCATAAATACCCCCTTTCGATAAATGGACTAGTCCGAAAACCATTTTGTGACAATTGGATTGGTTGCAAAATTAACATATAAAAGTCCATTCTAGTTACTTAGGGGTGGAAAGGGTTAAAGCCACAAGTATCATCCACAAGTTAGTTTGTTTTAATGAAATGAAAATATTAGGTTTGACCATGTCCAGCCTTGGTAAACGTTTGTCGTGGCATGAGGGAACTGTTTCAATCCAAAGGACGTAGGCTGCGGGTTCAAACAGTTCCCGAGTGCCACGGCAAACGTTTACCCACGGCTGTACATGGTCGAACGTTATGGTTACATTTGCGTCGGAAATATCATGTAATTTGAGCATATATGCAGTACTTTCGGTACTTTGATAATCTGCACAATTCATACAGCTGATTTACAAAAACATATTCCGGGGCCACAGTACACGTCACGTGATGCAGCCTCATCAATTTCAAACTTTCAGTGTGACCGTTGTGAACTGGTCTGGTGACGTAATGACGTGTTCTAGTAACATCATGAGACACATGCATTACGTAGGTGTTGGCTTGGACCCGTAATGAGCATTGTCTACAGCCATGGTCAAACATCACGCACTGTACGTTTGAACACGGCTGCGAGTTTTTGTTTGTTTGTTTGTTGGGGTTTAACAACCTATCAACAGATAAGGTCATTTAAGGCCGGGTCAATGGGTTCAGCTGTGAGCGATGTCGAACAACGGCAGTCATGTAACAATATGGGCAGTCATGTAACGATATGAGCAGGGCAGGGATTGAACCCACAAACAATGATTCTCCACTAATGGTGCACATTGGCATTTTTTCTTGTCCCTTGTGCACTGTAGCGAACACAACTTATGAAATATAACTTTCATTGTCTGCATACTTCCAATTACCCTGCTCTATAAATAAATCAAAATAATATAAATCTCAGGCATTTTATAAAAGCATTAGCCCCCAAATGGCCTAATTTGGCCTAATTTGGCCTAATTTGCTGTGTCCCCAGCTAGGGTATGTTCATTGTAAATGTTATACATAAGTTGTAAAAATGTTGTCATCTTTCGACGTCATTTACAGAAAATATCACATTTTCTGTAAATATATTTCATGAATAATCGCACATGTTCTTTAAGGTACAAAATCGCATGGCGTGTCTCATATATGCATAATTTGAGTCACTTGTATAAATATTTTTTATCGACATATTATAAAATATGATCACTGCATATCAAACAAGAGTGCCAGAAGTCACAAAATACGCCCGTCAAAAGACGGGCCAGACAGCGAAGATGCAGAAATGTGAAGCTGTCACCAAGGGAAGTAACATTAATGAGAATTTGAAAATCTATAGAATTATTTCTCTTGTTGTGATATCAAAGTCAATATGCTTCTTTGTCTTGCCGTGATGAACATGTATACCGAATTTGGTTACGATCGGTGCAGTATAACTCGAGTTATTGCGTGGACAAGGATACAGAGTGCGAAAATTAAAAATGGCCGCCAAGGGGAGATAAGTCATGAATACTGAATTTGGTTACAATCCGTCAAGTAGAACTCTAGTTATTGTGTGGACAAGCTGTGCCCGCCGGTACAAGGTGAATACATAATACGTCCTGTTTTTTCAAACGGGCGTATAAAAAGTATAACAGACAATTAACACGTCCGTAATGGTAAATTAATGTTTAGCCGAAAAGTGTCATATTTAAAGAATGGACGACAAAAATATGCCTCCCTATATTACAACATGGGATGTGGGCGCCCAGGTTTAACAACCCAATACATTCTGAATACACCTTTATTTTTTTAAATATTTTATTTTTATTTTTGCTATTTCTCAATGAAAGTATATGTTGTCGCCATTCATTTGAACCATCTCGATGAGACGGTTCAAATGGTGGTCACAACATATACTTCTAAGCACATATAAAGAAAATATTTAATGATTTTCCCCAATACAGTTAAGGGCCAGCTCACCCACACACAGAATGATCTCTGTACTCCACAGCCCGTCAGCCAGACATGATCGGATTATTTTTAATTTGGCTATTTCTCCATGAAAGTATATGTTGTGACAACTCATTTGAACCGTCTCGACGAAACGGTCCAAATGGTGGTCACGACATATACTTCTAAGCACATACAAAGGAAATATTTATGATTTTCCCCAATCAGGTCAACTCACCCACACACAGAATGATCTCCGTACTCCACAGCCCGGCAGCCAGACACGCCCGGGAGCCCGGTCCCAGCAGGGTATACCCCGACTGGCATTGGTAGACCACCGTACATCCATAGTGGGTACACGTGGACGTCAGTTCGGAATTCACTACTGTAGGAGGGCGGCTACAGTTCACAGCTATGGAAACAAGTAATGGCATCGTTAAACGAAGCTTATCCACTCGCCAGCAGCTTTGATAATAAAAACAAACAAAAAACACAAGTCCTCAGTGACCTTGACTTTGGGCGGTCGAACGTGGGTCGTACTGACACAGCCTTGATAATAAAAAAAGAAAAAGAACAAGAAATGCGTCTGTCGAACGCGGATGCCACCTGCAGCATATTTGAGAACTGTGACAAAGTGGTTAACCGAAAAGTGTGACGGACAGACAGACGGACAGACGGACAGACGGACAGACGGACGTTCTTACATTAGGGTACTTATGTGGCTTATCACATGTTAAATATTAGCCACATAAAACGATTTTTAGCCACATAAAACGATTTTTTAGGTGGCTAATTGTAACCAACCCTATCCTTTAACAAGTCCATAACCCTGTGGGGCTAGCCACATAAGTACCCTAATGTGTGCCCGGACGGACGGACGGACGGACGGACGGACGGACGGACGGACGGACGGACGGACAGACGGACGGTCCAAACATTATATGCCACCCGTTTCTTCGAAACCCGGTGGCATAAAAATAATTAACATTTTTTGCCTTAAAAATTACCTTCCCAACAAGGTGAACAATAAGTCCTCAGTGACCTTGAGCTTGGACGGTTGAACGTAGGTCATATGCAAAACAAAGCAACATCCCTAGACACACATTGTGGCCAAATATTATCAAAATCGGTGAAGCGGTTCAGAGTTATTGAAAAAATGAAATGTGTTACTAATGTACGTACGCACGTGCGTACATGGACTAATGCTACATCCCCTCTTGCCTATTGGCGAGGCTATATATATATAGAAATGGAAAATTGCTATACTGACAAAAGTGTCATAAACACACGTTTGAACAATATTTATCAGTTGTTTGATTTGTATGTGGATATATGCACGAGTTGCGCAGCGTGCAATATCGTTGAGCAGCGGAACGAGTGCCATATATCCACGTACAAATCAAATGACTTTATATCAAAAACCGACATCGCTCACAATGTGTATGTGTCACAAATTTTTTTTTTTTAAATAAACATATGATGATTTAGAAGGAACTCTTTTGAGGTGAAACGTAGTTCTGGCGCTGACCATTATAAACTCCCGAGACGTCAAAATGGAAAAATATTGACGACTTGCAATTCAATGGGAAACAAAAGTACATATATAATATAAAGTAGAACATGTCACTCACTTGTAGATAATTATCACGTACCTTGGCATGTGGTTGGGGAACCAGTCCATTTTGTGGACACGTGACCTTCACCATGTGTGACCACCTGACAATATCGCTGGCTGCTACAGGCGGCCATCTTGTACCCCGCGTTACAACCAAAATTGGCGAAACTTCCCACATTAACGCCATCTGTGTACATCAGGTAACCGTTGGCAACCGAGTCAAGGTCGACACATTTTCCCGCTGGAAATGTAAACAAAAATACATGACCCGTCAAGTAAAAAAGGACCAGTTTGGTGAATATTACGGATTTAGATTTTTTTGTATTTTCTGATATCATTGACCCTTTCACCTCTAAGTAACTGGAATGGATTTTGATATGTTAATTTTGCAACCAATCCAATCATTAAATAATGAATTTCAGACTAGTCCATTTATGAAAAGGGGGTGTTTAAATTCTCAAAAATATGAAAATGAAAAAGTACAGATCCTGATGAAATGGCTCATTACGAGCCGGCTCATCTGGATATACACGTTTTGAGAATACCACTATACAGGCCTGTGGTGTCGAAAGGGTTAATAATTACCCAGAGCTCCAGATAAGCTGCGTATTTGCTTAAATACCCAAATAAAATTGCCAAAAACCCAATTGAAATCAGAAGTAGCGAGTATCCAAAAGCAATAACAATTTTGTGGTACCTTTATCATGCCGCAGAAAACAATAAACATACCACAAATATAGCATATGTTTCATATTTTCCAAGAAAACACATCTTGGTATTTCATTAGAATTGTCTCCAAAGAGACAATTCTAATGAAATGCCAAGACCTGTTTTCATTTTGAAGCAAACTATTCAATAATGTTGATGTGTAAACAGTAGTGTGATTTTATTTAACCCATTTAAAATACCCAATTGCTTCACAAATGATGGAGTGAAAATACTCAATTATTAATTCCTTATCTGGAGCCCTGATTACCAAAACGCATTCATGACATTGGGCAAAGAAGATGATTATAATGTGCTGTCAAAATATGTTCTAATCTAATAGAGAGGAGTCTAATGATTCTTGTGGAATATTTTACTCAATACTTGGAAAAACGTTAATAATTACCAATAGATCTATATGTACTGTAAGACTGAAGAAATTAGATGACAAACTTGTAAACTAGCATGGTAAGCATTAATAATCTCCAATACACAAACTGAAATGAACTACAAATTATTTGACCTTGACCTTGGACATGGGGAAAGCATGGTTTGGGGCGGGGAATGAATATATGAATGATGAGAAACATGCACATGAAGTTTCAAGCCAATCGGTCGAACAGTAAAGAAGTTATAGCAGAATGGAAAGCATGACAGACGGAAAGACAAACGACTTTCGCATCCCTATATCCCATTTTCGCAATGCGATGGGATACAAATCAGAAGTATATGGTGTGACCACTCATTTGAACCGTCTCGATGAGACGGTTAAAATGGTGATCACAACATATATTTTTGTGTAGAAATAAGACAAATATTCATACTGGTAGTTCCATTACAATAATAATTACCAATACACATTGTGACGTTGGCCGTCCAGCTGCCATTGGAGAGACAGTGTATCGGGGTCTCAGCATCGGGGAAAGATCCCGGGGGACATCTAACCCAGGCGCTGGCCCCAGGGAGGTAACTCCCGTCCTGTACGGGGGTCGTTGTGTAGAAGACGGACCCGTTGTTAACGGTTACCGTCGGGCACAGGGCTGTGGGGAGTAAGGGTACTTCGGTAAATGATGCTGAAGGTTGGTGTCAATTTGCAGGCATTCATTGAATGATTGATTGGTTGATCGATTAATGTGTTGATTGGTTGAACAATTGAATGAGTGAGAGCTTGATTGGTTGGTTGGTTGGTTGGTTGGTTGGTTGGTTGGTTGGTTGGTTGGTTGGTTGGTTGGTTGGTTGGTTGGTTGGTTGGTTGGTTGGTTGGTTGGTTGGTTGGTTGGTTGGTTGGTTGGTTGGTTGATTGATTGATTGATTGATTACTTGGGTGATTGATTGATTGACAGTGATTCACAAACTGGATAGTTGGTGGGCTGGCTGGTTGATATAATTGTTTAATGAATTATTGACCGATTGATTGGTTGGTCGGTTGACTGGTTGGGCTGGCGGGTTGGTTATTTAATTGTTTATTGAATTATTACCTGATCAAATGGTTGGTTAGCTACTTGATTTGTTAACTGACTGGCTGGCGGGCTAGGCTGACAGGAAGTCAGATGGAATTCGAGTGTGACGGCTAGCTGGCTGCATGGCTGTCCGAATGGTTAAATGGGGCTTTATATTAATTTAAATATTTAACCTTTACAATGCTGAATTAAATTGTGTCGTCAGCTGAATAGTTTTTATTTTCAATGTTCAGCATAAAATATTGTTTGACAACACTGGAAATGATTCTAAAGTGCTGTCAAACCATGTTTTATTGAGAAATAAGAAAACAGTACGACTGGTTTCGTTTTCCGCATTCTAAGGTTTAAGAAGCTTCCGTACCATATGTTGGGTGGTTGGTCAGGAGCACCCAAAGGGTAATTTAGTGATCGGGGTTCATCCTTACCGGAATGCCGACTTACATGGTTTGGCCCTCATGTACATTTCGGCCTTCTGATACTTGAGAGTTAAATCATGTTATACCTCATTAACAAGAAACGAGGCAAAGCCACAAAGGCCAGGTTTTTTCCAAGCATGGACACTTGGATAACATAATTATACCCACTTTTTGTAGACTAGATGGCCGTGGCCTGCATGTCGCGCCTTGGGGCGAGGCATGGACACTAAAAAAATAGATATAGTAGATGGAAAAATGTTAACGAAAAAACTTTAACCGGACACTCGGACGTATGGACGGACGGACGGATTGACGTATGCCAAAATGCCGACGATATCGTGCTTTCTGCAAGCGGATGCGACAATGATGATAAACACCCATGTGAAGTATCAAGGTAATAGGTGAAGCAGTTGCAGAGATATAGTACACGAAAAAACTTTAACAAATAAATTCAAAGTAATTTGACCTTGACATTGATCACAGGGGCCGCACGTATGGGGGTTAGAATGAAAATATGGACGATGATAAACACCCATGTAAAGTTTCAAGGTAATGGGCGAAGCAGTTGCAGAGATATAGTATAATCGAAAAATAACCGTTTTAACCAAAAAATATGTTTACCCAGACGTACGTTAAAAAGTTAACGTTGAAAATGGCTAAGTCAATTACGTAGAAATAATAGGTGAAGGTAAAAAAATGGTCACATGTTGGATAGTTGTATGTGGTAGGCACCCCTTGGTTATGAAGCTGTGAAAGTTTGGTGGTCCTAGGTGGTACAGTACCAAAGAAATGGACTTAAACACGAAAACTTAACATTGTAAACGCGAAAACTTAACATTGAAAATGGCTAAGTCGACTGCGCGGAAAAAATGGGTGAACTTAAAAAAAAACTAACATGTTGGATAGTGATATGTGGTGGGCACCCCTTGATTATGAAGCTGTGAAAGTTTAGTGGTCCTAGGTGGTACAGTAACAAAGAAATGGACTCAAACACGTAAACTTAACATTGTAAACGCGAAAACTTAACATTGAAAATGGCTAAGTCGACTGCGCGGAAAAAATGGGTGAACTTAAAAAAAACTAACATGTTGGATAGTGATATGTGGTGGGCACTCCTTGATTATGAAGCTGTGAAAGTTTGGTGGTCTTAGGTGGTACAGTACCAAATAAATGGACTTAAACACGAAAACTTAACATTGAAAACGCGAAAACTTAAAATTGAAAATGGCTAAGTCGACTGCGCGGAAAAAATGGGTGAACTTAAAAAAAAACTAACATGTTGGATAGTGATATGTGGTGGGCACCCCTTGATTATGAAGCTGTGAAAGTTTAGTGGTCCTAGGTGGTACAGTAACAAAGAAATGGACTCAAACACGTAAACTTAACATTGATTGTGGACGCCGCCCGCCGCGCGCCAACCCGCCGCCCGCCCGCCCGGCTTTCGCCAATCCAATAGCCTGGATTTTTTTCAAAAAACCTGGCTAAAAATATAATAAGATCAGTGCTGATCATATTACTTTTGGGGTTGGAGCCAAGTGAATTTGGTGTGTCACCAGGTCAGGATATACTAATTTCAGAGCTGAATATATATTTTTCTGATATTGGGAATTTCCCTCATTATGGACAGGTTAAAAATGGGATAGTCCAACCCCTTGTCCCAGCCTTAAATGACCTTAGCTGTTGATAGGCTGTTAAACACCAATAATCAATAAATCCATACCATAACAGGTCCTGTTTGGAATGAACACGGTGCCGTCATGGATGAGAACAGTATCCTCCGTGTACAGCCGGTACCCATCGCGACAGTTACACTGGTGGTTCCCGGCTACATTTACACAATCCTGGTCACAGCCACCATTGTCCACCAAACACTCGTTCACGTCTGAAATTAGTTTATCTGTTTTGTAATAATAATGAATATGCAGAGAATTTTTCTAACTAGAAAAGGTGGTCTGTCGACGCACTTATATATATAGGGCCCCTATAGGTGATTTGAGAAACTCTTACAAAAATTCCCAAAAATAAACAGGCGGGCGGGCGGGCGTTTAGACGGACGGACGGGGGGACGGGCGGACGGGCGGACGGACTGGCGGACGGGCGGCGTGCGGACCAAAGTTTTTTTACCAAAATGAATATACACAGAAAATGATTTTGGTTTTTACGAGAAACAATTGTCTAACTACCTACCTACCTACCTACCTACCCATGTTTGTAAACCTAAAATCATATAATTATGGCCATTATATACTATTCTCTATACGTCTCATTTTTCAAAGGGAAACCAACAGATGGATAGCAAATAATTAGAGATTATGTTTGTAAAACATGGATATGCATACTGGGGGCCGTTCCACTAAACTTCGTACGACTAAAATATTCGTAAGTGCAAAATTATGATAGTCCGTAAATTTCACATTAACAATGTTTTCTTGTAAACAATTTATGGATTTACGTTTATTGAGCATAGGCTGCATATGCAGCCTATGCTCAATAAATGTAAATCCATCAATTGACATTTCCAGACGATCATACATTTGCACTTACGAACATTTTAGTTGTAAGAAGTTTAGTGAAACGGGCCGCTGGACTCTAACTGGAGAGACTCTACAAACTTTTTGACTTTTCGACGTAAATGTACGAATGTAAGGACGGACGTACAAAACCTCAAGAGCAACGCAATATGCCCGCCTATCACATAGGGGGCATAAACAGATCTGCTTATCTTTTTTAAACGAGCGTACCTTCACATATCTGTGAATTCTGGGTATGCTGGTACCCGTTCTCACAGCGACACCAGTAGGTACCAGGGATGTTCACACACTGGTGCCCGGCACAGGGATTCTCTGGTACCCGGCATTCATCTACATCTGAAATAAATTCCACGCACAGGTTTGATTTATTGACTGGAGTTTAAAATCACTTTGTAAGGTAACTCACAAAACATTTTCGGAATACACACCAACTGACAACAAATCGTCATATCTTGAATTGACCAGTAGCCGATTTCATCAAAATTGCGAAGTATACTTATCTAGCAAAGTATACTTTGATAGTGTAATCATTAATTTTTCCAAAAATGCATTATTTCACATAGAACCAACGACTGCATATATTTGATGATCAAAAGTATGAAGAAATATTATTCTGAATTTATTACATTATCACAGCCAAAATGGCTGTGATAATGTAATAAATTCAGTATAATCAAAATTAATTAATTTATCCTTAAATTGAAAATTTCTCCCTCAAAGTATACTTTGCTAGATAACTACACTTGCAATGTTGGTGAAATAGGCTACAGGTATCCGGGTCATAACTACATTTGCTGATGTTCTATTGGCTAAACGACGTCACCTGTTACCGAAGGACGTCAGTGTAATGATGCAATGTAAACAAGTTGGAATTTTTTCAACAAAACCCATGTTACATTTGCGCATCCTCGATCATTGAACATTAACTGATTAATATAATACCATGCTAGTGCATTTTGACAGGGCTTAAAAATATTCACTTTTTGTACTTGCCCGGCCGGGCAAGTACAATTATAATCTACTCGCCCAGACCAAAAAGCTACTTGCCCAACATTTTAGGAAAATGCAAGAAGTAATACCTTTTCGAAAAAGGTTAGGCAATTAATTTGTTTAGAACCATCCAATAGAATAGTACATAACATGTGTATATGCTTATTTTATGCAATAAGATGTTACTCGTCGTAAAGCACATGTAGTACAGTAATGGTATAAACTTTAATAATCAGTATACTGCGGTCATTATTCCCTTTTCTCAGCATAAACAATCAAGTTGTGAGGCATAGACCTCCTAACTGTCATGTTTTTTTAAAAGAAATATAATGAGAACAAGTGTTATTTGTGGCTGTGACTGGAGAAATGGGGCTTATGGGTTCTGCGACCAGTGTAGATCCAGATCAGCCTGTGCATCCGCACAGTCTGATCAGGATCTGCACTGTTCACTATTCCATCAATGAAACACTCATCATGCTTCCAACATGCAATATAGATTATTATCACACTACAGGAGCTGGAGGGTGTGCTATTTGATCAGGACATACACTGGTCACAAATGCCATAAGTCCCATTTCTCCAATTACAACCACAATTTTAATTAAAATGCGGGTGCATCATTATTTAGAAGACGATCTACGCATCAATTGTCCAGATGCTTTGTAACTTTATTAAGCGTTTCCAATACACAGATTCATTTTGCAGTGGCTATTTGGAAACTATTTTAATTCAGTATATTCGCTGATTATTATTAGCGCAAGTGTACGCTGACCATTGTAAAAAGTGTGTAGTTAACGCAGTACACTTCCAGCGACACGCCCTGCACAAATTGCATCTGGTGATAATGCCCTTATTAAAACACACGAGGCACACTGTCAGCAGAACGAGACCGTGGTCTGTTTTAGGAATGAGTAAAAACTATCCGTCGAGCTCATAACAACTGTCTGGACGTCCAATTGTCTAGTGCAGGGATGCTGTCATTTATCAATATCCCGGTTTCTAATGTAAACATTAAAAACATCATTTCCGATTTTGAGATCGCGGAAAGCGTTAGGAAAACCAATGAAAGAATGGAACTTAAGATGTGAATTTTGTCAGTTCCGTTCATTTTCGGAAAATACAGAATCATGAATGGCCTTTCCCGATTTTTCACTCGCCAAATCGGCCAGTGACAAGCAAATCCTCTCGCCAACACGAAAATTGACTCACCATGGCGAGCAGGGTGAGTGATTTTTTCAGCCCTGATTTTGATATCAAGTTTTTCAGGCTCGGCTCTGAATCAGGCCAGCCTTGGAATTCCGATACATTTCCTAGTCTGTTTCACGAAAGCTGCCCAAATTTTACGGTCATATAAACAATTCAAAAACAATCTTTTTTTTCGATAATATTAAATTAAAGGAAAATTTAAGAATGAGCCTTCTTTTTATTTCGTGAAATTTGGTCAAATATTGGTTTTATGACGAAAAATTTATTTCTCTATGAAAATTTAACATGGGGGAAAAAAGAGGTACAGGGATCCTCTAGATTATCGGACAAAAATGGCAGTTTTTTTAAAGATATTTTTCTTAAAATAGCAGCTACGGGCATAAAATGTTCACAGAACAATCGTCGGTTCTTGCTTTCTCAACGCATGGAAACTATTTAGCAAACTGTGCCATCTTTCTCACTTAAAACTGGGTCAGATCATCAGTCGTAAGATTGCCCCAAAATTAACATCGACAATCAATTATCCGGACAAATGTATAACCGTCTTATAACTTGTATTCTCACCTTAAAATCATAATTGTATCGCCTGAAAACCAGTATAATAGCATTGTGTTGTTTTGCAGAAAAAACAATCACCATTCGCTTCTTGGAAAACATTGTCTTTATAGAATTTATTGTATTTATAGAACAACTCTGCAATGACGTAATGGGCGCACTCGATTGAGTTCTTCATAATTTGGTGGAAAATCCACGGTAATGATCGTTTCGTACACTGGTGTTTTCGCACCTCTCGATTTTACACACAAATTAATATGGGTGCGAAATGGTGTGTAATGGCTTGGGTCCGAAATGGCTTGGGGCGATTTGGCCTTGCAACAATTATTATTTGTTTTTGAATAAGTAGCTCTTCGTTCTTTTTCTATCATGATACATTTTCGCATTCCTTCCTATCTGCTCTGTATTGTACATTGTGTATTAAACAGTCTGAAAATTATATTGGAGGAATGCATCGTATCGTCTGCATACTTCACACAACGGAGTATTGAAAAACTCTATAGGGGCCTCAAATTATGCGCATGCACAGTGACAGATACAAGCCCCCGCGCGACGTTTGACATTGTAAACAACTTGTGGACATAGTTGGGGGAATGTTTTCAGCAAATTTTACTAAAATGTTTACCTTGGCGATATATTATTCACACTGGCATGGAAACAGCAAGCACATGAGTGACTTAGATGGGGAGCCGGACAAAACACCCCCCGGACTAAACACCCCCCGCTCATTTTTGTATAGGTGGACAAAACACCCCTCATCATTTTTACAAGGTGGACAAAACACCCCCTACGGTTTTTACAAGGCGGACAAAACACCCCCTACGGTTTTTACAAGGTGGACAAAACACCCCTATGGTTTCTTTTTTTCTGCTAATGTTAATTAGGAAGTTTTTTATTGTTGGAATTCCTTAATTAGCTGTTATCATGTATAACTGATATCATAGAATAATATGAATGGTTATTGCCAATTATATTATTTTTACACATAAAGCTTTGAATTGACAATTAATAATTAATTAAGGTTGCCAATTGATATTGCAAACTGCAAACTGCGAAATGCAAACTGCAAAAAGGGGAGCCGGACATAATACCCCCCGGACAAAATCCCCCCCGTGCTTTTTGACACAGGCGGACAAAATCCCCCCCGCTCAGATGCAGGGCAGGACAAAATCCCCCCGCTCAGATGCAGGGTAGGACAAAATCCCCCCCGCTCAAATGTAGGGTAGGACAAAATCCCCCCGAAGAAAATGCAGCTAGGACAAAATCCCCCCCGCTCAGATGCAGGGTAGGACAAAATCCCCCCCACAACCAGTTACATAGAACATTTAATTTTGTTAATAATTCTTAGCATCTTTGGTTTCTTGAATAATTGATGATGGTATTATGATATTATGATCACTTAATTATTTTTCAAACTGGTTTCTCTGATCACTTTAATCATGTTATTCAAGCTAATTAAAGTATGTTTGGTTTTCAAATTGGTTTCTTTGATGCTCTTTCACACGTCATGTTAGTCAGGCTAATTTAATTATTTATGAATATTTGTTAATAATGAGTTGATAATTATGAGATATCTCACTCAAGCCGTTATCACGCATTTGAGGTGGTAATTAACATATGTATATAAGTTCATTAAACATGATGGGAATCACAATCTTCCATTATGGAGTTTATTACCAGTAACAAAGGTTCTGTTAAGTTGTGTTTCAATGGGTTTTCTTATACCAAGAAGAAAGAGTCTAAATCGTCCATACGATGGGAATGTTCGAAACGTGGTAGTCTCAAATGCAACGGCGCCGTAGTCACAGATTTGAAGGTAAGTTCAGGTGTAAGTTTCAGCAATGTCAATCAATTGTTCAACCATCACATATGACATAGTTGCAATAACAAGTCTACCGTGAAATATGTACAGAACTGCAATGCCAATAATTTGTTCTATCATGAAATATGTACACAGCTGCAATGTCAATAATTTGTTCTATCATGAAATATGTACAGAGCTGCAATGTCAATAAATTGTTCTACCATGAAATATGTACTGCAATGCCAATAATTTGTTCTACATGTATCATGAAATATGTACAGAGCTGCCAAAGGTAATTATTAATTTTATTATATTTGCTTCAGGCTGACGAGATCACATCATCTACTACACACACACACGAGGCAGACCACTTCGCCATTGAAGCCGCAAAACTCCGATCGGGGATAAAGACGGTTGTGAAGTCTAGTCGTGGACAACCGGGTCAGATAATCACCGACAAAATGCAGTTATCCTGTCCAGGTATGAACATTCTTGTCTAACTTTCACAATTAGTCTACCAGTTCTCCGGCCAGTAATATATCAGGTTAGTATCTATAGCTCTACTCAGCAATTCCCAAATGTGGATATAAATGTAAAAAAATCAAAATGGCCGCCATAATTTGATATTGTGGTTCTTGTCTCATTTTCACATAATATTATAATGTGTGTTCCAGGTACGTGTTGCTGCGGGGAGAGTTGACTCCCTTAAGCAGACCGTGAGGAGAACCAAACATGCCGGTGCCCCGCCCCGAGAGAGCCAGACTTGCTAAACGCTATTATCCTCACCCACTCCCTGACAAGTACCGAACAACCGGCGGTGACGACAACATGCCCTTCGTTTTATATGACAACGGGGCATCCGACAACCGCATCATCATCTTTGGGACGGACACCGGAGTCAACCTACTCGCTGACAACGACACCTGGTTCATGGATGGGACATTTGGGACATCTCCCCCTCAGTTCGAACAACTGTTTGTTATCCGTGTGAAAGTGGGCGACGTCGCCGTATCAGCCGTATATGCCTTGTTACCGTCTAAGAGCCAGTCAGTGTATGAGGAGTGTTTGTCTAGTCTTCTAGATGCGTACCTTCTGAGAGACATCCGCCCAACACCATCGGTCGTCATAATGGACTTCGAACTTGCGATCCACAACGCCGTTAGGACCATGTTAGGAGATGTAGCCATTAAGGGATGTTTTTACCACTTGACGCAGAGTACTTGGAGGAAGGTTCAAGCAGAAGGTTTGGCGACCGACTACAAGGACAACGACGAGATCAAGCAGTTCGTGGGGATGATTGACGGACTGGCGTTCCTGCCCGTGGATGACGTTAAGGAGGGCATGGATGCGCTCAAGGAACTCGCCCCAGACTCCCTCGAACCTGTGATCAACTACTTCGATACCACCTACGTGAGTGGAGGCTTCAAGACCGTCCGCGGAACGAATGGCGTCATCCGAATGCGTCGAACACAGCCACGATTTCCCCCGGCAACCTGGAACGTGAACGAGGCTACACTTGGCGGCGGTGACCGAACGAACAATCTCTGCGAGAGCTGGAACAACGCGTTCAAACATCTGATCAGACATAGCAACCCAAGTCTATGGACGGTCATAGGATGTCTACAGAGGGATCAAACGGCGGTGAACACGGAGTTGGAACGACGGAGAACGGGACAGCCATCATCCAAGCGAAGGCGGAAGGCGACTATCGCTCACCAAGACCGACTGAAGAAGTTGTGCAGCCAATACCGCGATGGGGAGAAGACACTGGCGAGTTTCATGTATGCCATCGGGGAATGTATACGACTTGTCTGAACATTTGCTATCTTACATACATAGTGTAGTCATGTGCTCATAGACTTAAATGATACTCATGTGCTTGTGTACTTGTGTGCTCATAGACTTGCATAATAGACTCATGTGGTTGTGTACTTGTGTGCTCATAGACTTAAATGTTTAATAGACTCATGTGCTTAAATGTTATTCTCATCTGCTTAATATGAACTTGTGCCAATAAAGGTACCTGACACAAGATTTGTTTTTCAATTACATAATTCCTTACCAATAACTACATGGTTTGGCTCTCTCGTACATCTTCGCTACGGATACTTGAGAGCTCAATCAAGTTATATAAAATTGACAATATTATAGCTAGGAATATTGTATTTGACCGGGGGGGATTTTGTCCTACCCTGCATCTGAGCGGGGGGGATTTTGTCCTAACCTGCATCTGAGCGGGGGGGTATTTTGTCCTACCCTGCATCTGAGCGGGGGATTTTGTCCTACCCTGCATCTGAGCGGGGGGGATTTTATGTCCTACCCTGCATCTGAGCGGGGGGATTTTGTCCTACCCTGCATCTGAGCGGGGGGGATTTTGTCCGGGGGGGATTTTGTCCACCTGTGTCAAAAAGCACGGGGGGATTTTGTCCGGGGGGGATTATGTCCTACACTCGCAAAAAGATGCAAACTGCACAAAATGTCTGTTATATAAAGATTAATAATTAATTAAGGTTGCCAATTGATATTGCAAACTGCGAAATGCAAACTGCAAAAAGATGCAAACTGCACAAAATGTCTGTTATATAAAGAAACATATCTTCTGTTCCATCATTGCAACTGCAAATATGGAATTCTTAACCAGTAATAAAGGCTCTAGAAAACTCTGCTATGCAGGGTATGCGTACACTAAGAAGAAAGAGTCGAAAACAACAGTTCGGTGGGAGTGTACTCATCGCTCAAGCAAACAGTGCAAAGGTGCACTCACAACTGATTGTGCTGCTACAGAGGTGAAGTCTACAACAGAGCACAACCATGAGGCTGATCTGTTCGCCATCGCTGCCATGAAGGTGAAGTCCGAAATCAAGGCTACCGTCCAGGCCAACAGAGGGAAACCTGGGCAGATTGTTACAGACAAACTAGCCACCGTGCCTAAGGAGGTAGCATCTGCGGCTGGCAGGGTCGATTCCCTGAAGAGAGTCGTACGTCAGGCGAAACGTGGAACAGCACCCTCAGAGCCAGCAACCAGACAGGACATCCCATACCCATGTCAATTTTAAGGTAACACTTTGTAAGCAATTAATAGTGATTAAATACTTCAAAGTGTTACCTTTAATTTGACAATCAGTTGAAAACTGATATCTTATTCTGTTATGTAAATCAATTTGACAATCAGTTGAAAACTGATATCTTATTCTGTCATGTAAATCCATTTGAATGTTTTATTTTCTGTGTAAATTAAACATGTGTAATAAAATAACAAGAAACGAGGCAAAGCCACGAAGGCCAGGTTTTTTCCAAGCATAGACACTTGGATAACATAATTATACCCACTTTTTGTAGACTAGATGGCCGTGGCCTGCATGTCGCGCCTTGGGGCGAGGCATGGACACTAAAAAAATAGATATAGTAGATGGAAAAACTTTAACCAAAAAACTTTAACCGGACACACGGATGAACGGACGGACGTATGCCAAAATGCCGACGATATCGCGCTTTCCGCAAGCAGGTGTGACAATGATGATAAACACCCATGTGAAGTATCAAGGTACTGGGTGAAGCAGTTGCAGAGATATAGTACACGAAAAAACTTTAACAAAAAAATTCAAAGTAATTTGACCTTGACATTGGGCACAGGATCGCGCTTTCCGCAATCAGGTGCAACAATGATGATAAACACCCATGTGAAGTATCAAGGTATTGGGTGAAGCAGTTGCAGAGATATAGTACACGAAAAAACTTTAACAAAAAAATTAAAAGTAATTTGACCTTGACATTGGGCACAGGATCGCGCTTTCCGCAAGCAGGTGCGACAATGATGATAAACACCCATGTGAAGTATCAAGGTATTGGGTGAAGCAGTTGCAGAGATATAGTACACGAAAATACTTTAACAAAAAAATTCAAAGTAATTTGACCTTGATATTGGGCACAGGATCGCGCTTTCCGCAAGCAGGTGCAACAATGATGATAAACACCCATGTGAAGTATCAAGGTATTGGGTGAAGCAGTTGCAGAGATATAGTACACGAAAAAACTTTAACAAAAAAATTCAAAGTAATTTGACCTTGACATTGGGCACAGGGGCCGCACGGTTGGGGGTTAGGGTGAAAATATGGATGATGATAAACACCCATGTGAAGTTTCAAGGTAATAGGCGAAGCAGTTGCAGAGATATAGTATAACAAAAAAGTTTTAACCAAAAAACTTTAACCAGACGTACGTTAAAAAGTTAACGTTGAAAATGGCTAAGTCAATTACGTAGAAATAATAGATGAAGGTAAAAAAATGGTCACATGTTGGATAGTTGTATGTGGTAGGCACCCCTTGGTTATTGAAGCGTGTGAAAGTTTGGTGGTCCTAGGTGGTACAGTACCAAAGAAATGGACTTAAACACGAAAACTTAACATTGTAAACGCGAAAAAGAAAAACTTAACATTGAAAATGGCTAAGTCGACTGCGCGGAAAAAATGGGTGAAGTTAAAAAAAAAAGTAACATGTTGGATAGTGATATGTGGTGGGTACCCCTTGATTATGAAGCTGTGAAAGTTTGGTGGTCCTAGGTGGTACAGTACCAAAGAAATGGACTTAAACACGAAAACTTAACATTGTAAACGCGAAAACTTAACATTGAAAATGGCTAAGTCGACTACGCGGAAAAAATGGGTGAAATTAAAAAAAAAGTAACATGTTGGATAGTGATATGTGGTGGGCACCCCTTGATTATGAAGCTGTGAAAGTTTGGTGGTCCTAGGTGGTACAGTAACAAAGAAATGGACTCAAACACGAAAACTTAACATTGATTGTGGACGCCGCCCGCCGCCCGCCGCCCGCCGCCCGCCGCCCGCCCGCCGCCCGCCCGCCCGCCCGGCTTTCGCCAATCCAATAGCCTGGATTTTTTTTCAAAAAACCTGGCTAAAAATTAAAATATTGAAAAATATTTTGTCATTATTGTAACCTCATTATTAGGAGGTGTTTTAGTTAAGGGGTGTTTTGTCCACCTTGTAAAAACCGTAGGGGTGTTTTGTCCACCTTGTAAAAACCGTAGGGGGTGTTTTGTCCACCTTGTAAAAACCGTAGGGGTGTTTTGTCCACCTTGTAAAAACCGTAGGGGTGTTTTGTCCACCTTGTAAAAACCGTAGGGGTGTTTTGTCCACCTTGTAAAAACCGTAGGGGGTGTTTTGTCCACCTTGTAAAAACCGTAGGGGGTGTTTTGTCCACCTTGTAAAAACCGTTTGTCCACCTTGTAAAAACCGTAGGGGTGTTTTGTCCACCTTGTAAAAACTGTAGGGGGTGTTTTGTCCACCTTGTAAAAACCGTAGGGGTGTTTTGTCCACCTGTAAAAACCGTAGGGGTGTTTTGTCCACCTTGTAAAAACCGTAGGGGTGTTTTGTCCACCTTGTAAAACCGTAGGGGTGTTTTGTCCACCTTGTAAAAACCGTAGGGAGTGTTTTGTCCACCTTGTAAAACCGTTTGTCCACCTTGTAAAAACCGTAGGGGTGTTTTGTCCACCTTGTAAAAACTGTAGGGGGTGTTTTGTCCACCTTGTAAAAACCGTATGGGTGTTTTGTCCACCTTGTAAAAACCGTAGGGGGTGTTTTGTCCACCTTGTAAAAATGATGAGGGGTGTTTTGTCCACCTATACAAAAATGAGCGGGAGGTGTTTAGTCCGGGGGGTGTTTTGTCCTACACTCACTTAGATGTGTTCGTTGCAAAATCGGATCAAATGAACGCGTTTAATCAACAGCTATTTTGATTTGTCCGATAAATTGATTGTCCGGATAATTGGTAGGACCCCTGTAGAGTTGTGGGATGAGTCAGAAAACGAAAAAAAATGTAAATTGACTCCAAATCTAGCTAGATAGGCTTGGAAATTATCTATAGAACTAAGAAAACAAGTTAAATTTTAAAAATCGGTCCAGTATTCTCAAATTTAAAAAAAAAAATCCCCATGTTAAATCCCCATAGACATGGGGAAATTGTTTTTTCGCAATAAAATATTATGTTGCATTTAGAATTTATAATGAATTAAATAGCCCAAAATGTTTGTCTTACTGTTTCATATGTAATTTCACCCAATTCCCACCCAATATCTGCGATTCACGTGTAATCTGATTACCACTACAATGGCAGAACTATTTGAAGGAACGTCTGTAATCCTTTCATCCGCAACTAAGTGCATGTGTGTGCTAATAAACAGGAGCTACACAACAGCTCAAAATGAAATTTTCTAGTCCAGGGCAGGGCTCCAGATAAGGAATTAGTTTGTTTGTTTATTGGTGTTTAACGGCCTATCAACAGCTAAGGTCATGTAAGGCCGGGCAAACGGGTTCGATCCCATTTTAACCTGCTGCATTGGGGGGGAAATTCCAAAATCAGAACTGAATATTTACATCGAGAAACAATATATTCAGCCCTTAAATTAGAATAACATGACCTGGTGGCAGGTCCATACCACACCAAAGTCACTTGGCCCCTTCCCCTAAAATAGGATTACGAATAATCGTAATACTCACATAAGGGGCATAACCAGATTCAACTGTCACATACAAAATGCCAAAGACGTACGTATGTGAGGGCCAAACCAGGTCTCCAGTCAGAATTAGTAATCGAGTATTGTCACTGCATAATAGGGTATTTCAAAATTTTAATTGGGTAAAATAAAATCACACTACTGTTTACACATCAACAGACAGCAATTAGTGAATATATATAGTTTGCTTTGAAAGAAAACATGTCTTGGCAGTTCATTAGAATTGTCTCCTTGGAGACAATTCTAATGAAATACTAAGATGCGTTTTCATGGAAAATATGCTATATTTGTGGTCTGTTTATTGTTTTCTGCAGCATGATAAAGGTACCACAAAATCGTTATTGCTTTTTGATACTCGCTACTTAATTCTGATTTAAATTGGGTTTTTGGCAATTTTAATATGGTATTTAAGCAAATATGCAGCTTATCTGGAGCTCTGGTTGAGGGTCAAATACACAAATCAGTGAACCAATTTACACTCACCAACACACGATGGAAGATCTTTATAAACTCCGCCTTCTATACAAGACAGGATGTTGACATGGCCAGTTTCTATCTGGTAACCATGGTTACATGTCACATTGACACTTTGGCCTACACTGATTGGTCCAGTGTGGTTCAGTGTAGTGTATGGAAGATTTACTGCTGAGCAATAAGTTACTGAAACACAAAAGAAAAGTGCATAATGTTTGTAAAACATGGATATGCCCTTGGCATACTGAGACCCGTTTACGACTAAAATGTTCGTATGTGCAAAATTATGATAGTCTGTAAATTTCACATTAACCCTTAGACCGCTACTCACAACAATTGTCGCCTGCTGTTGCTTTTATATCTTGCCTTATTCATGGTTTGACAGCACTTCAAAATAATTTCCAATGCTGTCCAGTGCTGTCAAACCATGTTGTAAACAATTTTAAAGTGCTGTCAAAGCATGTTTGTGCTGATAAAAATGGAAAATAGAAAATAAACAGCAGATGACCAAAAAATAAGATCTAAGGGTTAACAATGTTTTCTTGTAAACAATAATTGGATTTACATTTATTGAGCATAGGCTGCATGCAGCCTATGCTCAATAAATGTAAATCTATCAATTGAAATTTACAGATGATCCTCAATTTACACATGCAAACATTTTAGTGGTACGAAGTTTAGTGAAACGGGCCCCTGAACTGTAAACAATAGCTTAGTGCTTCAGTGAAATTGTGAAGGTAAAAAAAGGCCAAGGTCATGTTAATGGCAGCATGAGTGTCTCACATATGTTTAGATGTATCAAGAGTCCAAATATTAAACGTGATATTGTTATGGCATGATGGAGAAACTTTTACATTTTGATGTTTGTTTGTTTGTTTGTTTTGTTTGTTTGTTTGTTGGGGTTTAACGGCTTATCAACAGCTAAGGTCATTTAAGACCGGGTCAATGGGTTTAATACTAAATCCCATTACCTGTACAAGTACATGTACAAATAGGGGGGGGGGAGGGGATCCCAAAATCAGAACTGAATATTTACAATAAAAAACTATATTCAGCCCTGAAATCAGAATAATCCTGATCTGATGTTAGGTCCTAGCCACACCAGAATCACTTGGCCCCTCCCTAAAGCAGTAGGTTCGGTAATAATCTTACTACTTTTATAATGGGCAATAACCCAATTCAACTACCAGGTAACAAAAGAGCCAAAGATAAAAACGTATCTGAGGGCCAAACCTGGCAAATTGTGATTCCTATAAGGAGGAACCCCTACCGTTAATTACACAATGGCGTTCGCCCAACCAACCACCCACAATTTTGATGTAAATGACCACGGATTATACAGATGTATGAATGAACAACTTCAAGAGCAAATCAGTATGCCCCCTTGCTATCGCATAGGGAGCATAACAAGACATTATGGGTTAGCATACCAAGCCGTAAAAAACGAATTCTTTACCAACATTTTGATTGGAAAAGTTCCAAGTGATGTGGCTACCTCCTGAATATCAAGAAGGTCCAATGTGTCGAAAATGCACACTGTCCAAATATTAAAGTAATCTCCAAGTCAAAAATTAAGAATGACATGATAAAGAAACTCTTCCAAACTTTTGAAGTAAATGATCATGGCCATACATATGGACATACATACCTACAGATGTATAGAAAGACCATGGATGGTCAGGAAAAATTTCAAATTTTGTACAAACTGACTTATGCCTGCTTAAATAGATATATACATTGCTGCTGTCATCACTGTTGAGCTCTTTGTAAACAAGCTCCGAAAAATCACTTCCAAATACTCACAATTCAATGGCACACACTCGGGAACCGGGTGTGACCAATTACGGCCTTCGATACAGTTGGCGTACATGTAGCCAACCAATCGATAGCCAGGATTACACCTAAACTCCGCCCTCGTGTACACGTGATAGTGCTGTGGGGTGTACAGTCGCCCATGGGGAATGGAACGCAGCTTCGGGCAAACTAAGGCTGTGGAGAGACAAAATACAGTGGAACCTCTCCGAACCGGACAACAAACATGTGATCATAATTTTCATACGTTTCTTGGTCATAGCACTCGACTGTGGCTCGGAATGATCAAATGCCTGATGTACAGCGAAACCATGATAAACCCTGACACCCTGGGCACCTCAGTAACACTCACAAATATCACCATTAGAAGATATTACAATAGTGATTATTTAATATGATCTTTGTTGAATGTGGCTGTGACTGGAGAAATGGTGCTTATGGGTTATGCGACCACTGTAGATCCAGATCAGCCTGTGCATCCGCACAGTCTGATCAGGACCTGCACTATTCGCCATTCCATCAATGAAACACCCGTCATGCTTCTAACAAGCAATATGGATTGTTATCAAGATACCGGAGAGTGTTATTTAACTGGTCACAAATCCCATACTCCCCATTCTCCAGTCACAGCCACATATGTGTCTACTGATTTCATAAGAAATATGTGAACTTACCCTCACAGAAGGGGAGATCACTCCAGCCGTCTTCAACACAGGTGACCGTGTGATTCCCCAACATATTATGGCCAATATCACATTCGTAGTACGCCAGTCCGCCGAAGTGTCGACTAGTTATGTTGAGTAAATCCCCATTCCGTAGCATGGACGGCGGGCCACAAATTATTGCTATGGAGGAAAACATGGTGCAGGAATTCAGGTGATTCTTCATCTTGTAGGAAATAGTTTTGATATGATGTAGAAATGTCTATGTATTTGCATGGCTAACGGTTTTTGTTTGTTTGCTTTTTTTAAAATAAAGGCTGCATGCATTTGTATGAACATACATTTGATATGGACAGACTGGAGAAATTCCGGCAAACTTCTTCTAAGCAAAATTGTGATGGTCAAAAGGTCAATGCCACATTCAGAGCAACATGAATGTGTGTGGCATTTGTGGACAGGTACAATGTATTGAAATAGTGAAATAGTAAAGTAATCCGTCTAGGCATATAGAAGTCAGAGCTCCAGATAAGCTGTGGATTTGCGTAAATAACCGATTAAAATTGCCAAAAACCCAATTTAAATCAGAAGTATAGTGAGTATCAAAAAGCAATGAGAACAATTATGGTACCTTTACCATGCTGCAGAAAACAATAAACAGACTACCAATATAGCATATTTTTCTTATTTTTCCATGAAAACACATCTTGGTATTTCATTAGAATTGTCTCCAAGGAGACAATTCTAATGAAATGCCAAGATATGTTTTCATTTCGAAACAAACTATTCAATAATTACTGTCTGTTGATGTGTAAACAGTAGTGTGATTTAATTTTACCCAATTAAAATTTTGAAATACCCAATTGCTTCAGAAATGATGGAGTGACAATACTCAATTACTAATTCCTTATCTGGAGCCCTGGAAGTTATGAGAAATTACAGCAAACTTCTGAACCGAAGCAAAGTTATGAAGGTCAAAATGTCAATCTCATATTAACTCTTTGCATGCTGGGAAACTTGTGGGCTATAAATAGTTCAAAACTAGCGGACAAAAATTCATCATATTTTCTTGTATTTCTCCCCGTAAATATCATGAATATGTCTTGGAATTTCATTAGAATTGAGTCCTCAGGACTCAATTCTAATGAAATTTCAAGACATATTTACAAAGAGAAATAAAACATATACTCCTAATTCGTTTGGCGGATATTTTCGCCGCTAGCATGCAAAGAGTTAAGGGCAGCATGAATGCATAAGTATGATGTATTCAAAGTAATCCTTCAATGGATAAATTAGTCATGACAGAATTGAGAAGCTCCCGCAAACTTCTTAACCGAAACTCTCTTAATTACGTGTTTAAGCAAAGTTGTGAAGGTCAAAAGGTCATATTAAGGGCAGCATTTCAGCACACGAATATGTACTATTAAAGTAATCCTTCAGGGGACATGTTATATATACCTCCAGTTTTATGGAGACAGGGTGCATAAACAAGAGATGTATGAGAACAGCATAGCTCGACTACGAGGGTTGTCGATGTACACATAGCTTGACAAACAAGGTGGCCGCGGCCTGCATAAAAACCTTAACCAAGGTTGACTAAAAACCTTAACAAAGGGAAATTAAGTACCCTATTCCTGTGATTATAAGTCGCAATCATGCATATGTCGCACCCCTATTTTCACTCCAAAATCTGGGGGAAAAATTCTACATGGGGCTATAAGACGCCCTCAATTTTCTAAAAAAAGAATGAAACAAAAAAAATCGCAGAGTTATAGTTGTTGTTGGTTATAAATACTACCAGGCGCTGTTTTTTTGGTCACTCACAAGCTTCGTACCCTGGACGTTTCGGACCAATACAATTAATCGCCAAGTTGTTGTTGTTGTTATTTAATACTAATTCCCCGCGCTGTTTTTGTGCAACAGCAATACGGTTAAATGGCTCTAAAAAGTGCCGTTTGTGCAAGTTTGACAATATATAGAGGATATACTGTTCAAAATGCGATATGAGAAAACAAGAATTTTCGGTGGTATTTAACCCTACTGTCAGTTTGAGAACATCTTCTCAATGTTAACACCTAATCAGAATGTTACTCAATTATCGTGACAGGTTCTCATTAAGAAAACAAATCGGACAACTTCACACGAGAAATGGCTTGTGCCGAAAATTTAGTAATTGACGTTTGACACGACTGAGATTAAAGGTGGCAATAAGGCAGTTCTCAGTTTATCACCTTTCAAAATAACTGGCAAACACCGCAAATTACACATTGTCAACACATGGGAAAGCCTTCTTGTCTATAATCGAAGCCCACTGTACATATTGTAGACACAAATCAGCTTGGAAATCAATGTGCATTCCCAATAATAAATGTATAGACCATTAAGTCGGAAATAAGCCAGATTTTACCCCAAAGACTAACAACAACAACAACAAATATAGGAACGCATTTTATTTTTTTGGTCGTTTATGTCAATATTTCGGGTGGAAAAAAAGGCTCATGTATCTACATGTATTTATAAGACGCAGGGGCTTTCTGGGATACAAATCTGAGTAAAAAAAATGTGACTTATAATCGCAAGAATACGGTAAGTAATTCAAGGTTAAATGTAGGTCAATGTCAGATATAGGTCAGGGGCTATTGATGTACATCACTAGGAGATGAAGTTTTCCAAGTATGGTTGCTGTAGGCCCAGGAGTATTCCATATATAAGCTTGACTAAAAACCTTAACCAAGGGGAAATAACTAAGTAATCCAAGGGTAAAAGTAGGTCAAGGTCAAATATAGGTCAGGCATTATTGATGCACATTACTAGGAGATGAAGTTGTCCAAGTATGGTTGCTGTAGGCCCAGGAGTATTCCATATACAAGCTTGACTATAAACCTTAACCAAGTTCGAGTGCAAACCTTAACCAAGGGAAAATAAGTAAGTAATTCAAGGTTAAATGTAGGTGAAGGTAAAATATAGGTCAGGGGTTATTGATGTACATCCCTATGAGAAAAAGTTATCCAAGTATGGTGTCTGCATGCACAATAGTATTCCATCTACAAGCTTGACTAAAAACCTTAACCAAGGGGAATTAACCAAGTAATTCAAGAGGAAATGTAGGTCAAGGTCAAATATAGATCAGGGGTTATTGATGTACATCCCTATGAGAAAAAGTTATCCAAGTATGGTGTATGTATGCACAATAGTATTCCATGTACAAGCTTAACTAAAAACCTTAACCAAGGTTGACTAAAAACCTAAACCAAGGGGAATTAACTAAGTAATTCAAGGTTAAATGTAGGTCAAGGTCAAATATAGGTCAGGGGTTGTTGATGTACATCACTAGGAGATGAACTTGTCCATGTATGGTGGGACTAGGGCCAGGAGTATTCCATATACAAGCTTGACTAAAAACCTTAACCAAGGCGTGACGGTGACGCCGGACGCCGATGCCGACGCCGGGGTGACTACATAAGCTCTAACTATTTTTCGAATAGTCGAGCTAATAACTATTCTTTGAATAGTCGAGCTAAAAAGGCTCGCAAAGTGCATTGCTTAAAAAAACTAGAAATGTGGCCTGTCGGCACACGAATGCCCCCGCTGGCAGCCAAAGAAAACAAGGCATATTTGAATGTGGATTTGTCACAGGGTGGCAGAGGACCATTGGAGCAATGCGTGTGTGAAATGTGAAGCAGATCCGAGAAAGGAAACAGAAATTATAAGCCATTTACCCAGCGTTAAGGTTTTGAAAGCACCAAGTCTGTGACCTTGACCCTGGGCTTAGCGGGGGTGGGACGAATGTGGATTTGTCACAGGGCGGTAGAGGACCATTGGAGCAATGCGTGTGTGAAATGTGAAGCAGATCCGAGCAAGGAAACAGAAATTATAAGCCATTTACCCAGCGTTAAGGTTTCGAATGCACCAAGTCTGTGACCTTGACCCTGGGCTTAGCGGGGGCGGGACGAATGTGGATTTGTCACAGGGTGGTAGAGGAGCATTGGAGCAATGCGTGTGTGAAATGTGAAGCAGATCCGAGCAAGGAAACAGAAATTATAAGCCATTTACCCAGCGTTAAGGTTTTGAAAGCACCAAGTCTGTGACCTTGACCCTGGGCTTAGCGGGGGTGGGACGAATGTGGATTTGTCACAGGGCGGTAGAGGACCATTGGCGCAATGTGTGTGTGAAATGTGAAGCAGATCCGAGCAAGGAAACATAAATTATAAGCCATTTACCCAGCGTTAAGGTTTCGAATGCACCAAGTCTGTGACCTTGACACTGGGCTTAGCGGGGGCGGGACGAATGTGGATTTGTCACAGGGCGGTAGAGGAGCATTGGAGCAATGCGTGTGTGAAATGTGAAGCAGATCCGAGAAAGGAAACAGAAATTATAAGCCATTTACCCAGCTTTAAGGTTTTGAAAGCACCAAGTCTGTGACCTTGACCCTGGGCTTAGCGGGGGTGGGACGAATGTGGATTTGTCACAGGGCGGTAGAGGACCATTGGAGCAATGCGTGTGTGAAATGTGAAGCAGATCCGAGCAAGGAAACAGAATTATAAGCCATTTACAGCTTAAGGTTTCGAATGCACCAAGTCTGTGACTTGACCCTGGGCTTAGCGGGCGGGAAGAATGTGGATTTGTCACAGGGTGGTAGAGGAGCATTGGAGCAATGCGTGTGTGAAATGTGAAGCAGATCTAGCAAGGAAACAGAAATTATAAGCCATTTACCCAGCGTTAAGGTTTCGAAAGCACCAAGTCTGTGACCTTGACCCTGGGCTTAGCGGGGGCGGGACAAATGTGGATTTGTCACAGGGCGGTAGAGGAGCATTGGAGCCAATGGTGTTGTGAAACATTGTGAAGCCAGATGCCGAGCAAGGAAACAGAAATTATAAGCCCATTTTAGCCCAGCCGTTAAGGTTTCGAAAGCACCAAGTCTGTGACCTTGACCCTGGGCTTAGCGGGGGCGGGACAAATGTGGATTTGTCACAGGGCGGTAGAGGACCATTGGAGCAATGCGTGTGTGAAATGTGAAGCAGATCCGAGCAAGGAAATTATAAGGTATTTACCCAGCGTTAAGGTTTCGTACGTACGGACGTAGTACGTACGGACGTACGTTACGTACGTAACGTACGTACATGTACGGACGCCGGTAACACTATATGCCCCCCTCACCATTCGGTGGCGGGGGCATAAAAAAAAACAAAAAAAACAATGGAGGTGATTTATATGCCATTTTGAGACAGATTACCGTTACAAGGTGGTGTCTTTTTTGTAACTGATGTGGTGAAAACAAGAGTTGTCAGAAGACAACGAAGCTCGCCTGTTGGCAGCCTTCACTCAAACTTGGCACAGTTGTATAAAAAAACATGAATATTATATGTAATTGACCTTGGGTTAAGGGGCGTGTGGTGGACCACGACATTGGGGTCAGTGGTGCAAGATGGGTTGTGGGTTTGCTATAGCATAATATAGCATATTAAGATGACTGCATGTATGAAATATCAATGCGCTCCCTGAAAACAGAAGTAAAACAAAATTTAACCCAACGTTAAGTTTATGAACGCACTAAGTTGGTGATTTTCTACAGCATGATACAGATACCTATTCACATGAGGAATGCATGTATGAATGTGCTAAGTTTGTGACCTTGGGGAAAGGGGTGGGGGTGGGGAAAGGGGTGGAGGGGGGTGGGTCATGGATTTGCTGTAGCACAATAGAGGATCATCAGATGAATGCATGTATGAAATATCAAAGTGTTCCCTGTAAAGAAACAGAAGTTAAACAATATTTACCCCAACGTTAAGTTTATGAACATGCTAAGTTTGTGACCTTGACCTTGGGGTAAGGGTTGGGTCGTGGATTTGCTACAGCATGATAGAGGGTCATCTGAGGAATACATGTATGAAATATCAAGGCGTTCCATGAAAGGAAACAGATGTTATAAGACATTTACCCCAACATTATTTTTAAGTTTATGAATGTGCTAAGTTTGTGACCTTGACCTTGGGGAAAGGGATGGAAGGTGGGTCATGGATTTGTTATAGTATGATAGAGTTTCATCAGATGAATGCATGTATGAAATATGAAGGTATTCCCTGTAATTAAACAGAAGTTACACAACATTTACCCCAACGTTAAGTTTATGAATGTGCTAAGTTTGTGACCGTGACCTTGGGGTAAGGGTTGGGTGGTGGGTCATGGATTTGCAATAGCATGATAGAGTATCATCAGATGAATCCATGTATGAAATATGAAGGCATTCCCTGTAAATAAACAGAAGTCACACAACATTTACCCCAAGTGCTAAGTTTGTGACCTTGACCTTGGGGTAAGTGATGGGTGGTGGATCGTGGATTTACTACAACATGATAGTGGGTCATCTGAGGAATGCATGTATGAAATATCAAGGCGTTCCATGAAAGGAAACAGATGTTATAAGAAATTTACTCCAACATTAAGTTTATGAATGTGCTAAGTTTGTGACCTTGACCTTGGGGTAAGGGTTGGGTGGTGGGTCATGGATTTGCTACGGCATGATAGAGGGTCATCTGAGGAATGCATGTATGAAATATCAAGGCGTTCCATGAAAGGAAACAGATGTTAAAAGAAATTTACCCCAACGTTAAGTTTATGAATGTGCTAAGTTTGTGACCTTGACCTTGGGGTAAGGGTTGGGTGGTGGGTCATGGATTTGCTACAGCATGATAGAGGGTCATCTGAGGAATGCATGTATGAAATAACAAGGTGTTCCATGAAAGGAAACAGAAGTTATAAGACAGTTACCCAACGTTAAGTTTGTGGACACCGACGCCGACGACGCCGGGGGTATGCCGGGGGTATGCCATAAGCTCTTAATATGCATTTCGTGCAGGCGAGCTAAAAACGAGAAAACTTTTTAATTTTTTCCATTCTAAGACCATTGCAAAAATTGAGAAAAAAAAATTAGAATTCAATTCCGCACGAGCTCTGATTTTTTTCTCAACGTCTTGCTCTGATTTTTTTCTAAATTTTTTACGTTAATTAATATGGAAGGTAATTCATATACATTTAATTCTGCGACTTACGTTTACATGCGGGAGGCGGAGTTGTCCAAGCGCCCCCTATATCACAGAACTGCTGGCCGGTACCCATCAGTCGGTACCCAGTATCACAGACATAGCTGAGGGATGATCCAAAGGTGACATGCGACGATGATTTGAGCGAATGAGCAGGCACCGGTGATGGGTCCGGACAGTCTAAAAATAAACATTGTTAAACCCTGGGCCCGGTTGCTCAAAGCTTCTGTTAGCTTAACAGACTGTTAAATCCTTAGCATTGCTAAGGATTTAACAGTCTGTTAAGCTAACAAGAGGTTTTGAGCAACCGGGCCCTGGTGATTATGATGGTACATGCGTGACTGATTTGACTGATTGGGGTTTTATGTCCGTCCAGATGAAAACACACCTGTATGGGGGAGCACAACACATTCAACACTGAAACTACAATACAACAAGATCAGAAACGAGGCAAAGCCACGAAGGCCAGGTTTTTCCAAGCATAGACACTTGGATAACATAATTATACCCACTTGTTGTAGACAAGATGGCCGTGGCCTGCATGTTGTGCCTTGGGGCGAGGCATGGACACTAAAAAAATAGATATAGTAGATGGAAAAACTTTAACCAAAAAACTTTAACCGGACACACGGACGGACAGACGGACGTATACCAAAATGCCAACTATATTGCACTTTCCGCAAGCGGGCGCGACAATGATGATAAACACCCATGTGAAGTATCAAGGGAATGGGTGAAGCAGTTGCAGAGATATAGCACACAAAAAAACTTTAAAAAAAAATTCAAAGTAATTTGACCTTGACATTGGGCACAGGGACCGCACGATTGGGGGGTAGAATGAAAATATGGATGATGATAAACACCCATGTGAAGTTTCAAGGTAATGGGCGAAGCAGAGATATAGTATAACGAAAAACCAGACGTACGTTAAAAAGTTAACGTTGAAAATGGCTAAGTCAATTACGTAGAAATAATAGGTAAAGGTAAAAAAAATGGTCACATGTTGGATAGTTGTATGTGGTGGGCACCCCTTGGTTATGAAGCTTTGAAAGTTTGGTGGTCCTAGGTGGTACAGTACCAAAGAAATGGACTTAAACACGAAAACTTAACATTGTAAACGCGAAAAGTTAACAATGAAAATGGCTAAGTCGACTGCGCGGAAAAAATGGGTCAAGTTCCAAAAAAGGTAACATGTTGGATAGTGATATGTGGTGGGCACCCCTTGATTATGAAGCTGTGAAAGTTTGGTGGTCCTAGGTGGTACAGTAACAAAGAAATGGACTCAAACACGAAAACTTAACATTGATTGTGGATGCCGCCCGCCGCCCGCCGCCCACCGCCCGCCCGACTTTCGCCAATCCAATAGCCTGGATTTTTTTTCAATGTGCCCTATTGGCAGACAAAAGAATGAGCCTTCTTTTTATTTCGTGAAATTGGTCAAATATTGATTTTATTGCGAAAAAGTAATTTCCCCATGTTAAATCCCCATAGACATCTTCACAGAGTGAAAATGTATAGGGGGATTTAACATGGGGAAATTTTTTACAATTTCAGAAATACTGGACCGATTTTTAAAATTTAACTTGTTTTCTTAGTTAGATCATTTCCAAGTTATCCAGCTAGGTTTTGGAGTCAATTTCGTTTTTTGACTCCTCCCACAACTCCTCTACCTCTTTTTCCCCCATGTTAAATTCCCACAGAGAAATCAATTTTTCGTAATAAAACCAATATTTGACCAAATTTCACGAAAAAAAAAGAAGACTAACATTTGCTAACATTTAATATTGATTATAATTTGGGCAGCTTTCGTGAAACAGACGGTAAGCCAGGTTCGGAAGATCAAGGTCATATTCGAGGTGGCATGGATTTGTACACATGTATAATATAGAGTGATGATTTAATATGATATTTATTAAATAAGTTTACTGATTTCATGAGAACCTCAGCACAGCAACAGCTAGTCGATGAGTGAATCATGTGAATCAAGTGAATTATGCTATAACGAAAACCTTTTAAACAAAAAACTTTAACCAGACATACGTTAAAAAGTTAACGTTGAAAATGGCTAAGTCGTAGAAATTAATAGGTGAAGGTAAAAAAAATGGTCACATGTTGGATAGTTTTATGTGGTAGGCACCCCTTGGTTATGAAGCTGTGAAAGTTTGGTGGTCCTAGGTGGTACAGTACCAAAGAAATGGAGTTAAACACGAAAACTTAACATTGTAAACGCGAAAACTTAACATTGAAAATGGCTAAGTCGACTGCGCGGAAAAAATGGGTCAAGTTAAAAAAAAAGTAACATGTTGGATAGTAATATGTGGTGGGCACCCCTTGATTATGAAGCTGTGAAAGTTTGGTGGTCCTAGGTGGTACAGTAACAAAGAAATGGACTCAAACATGAAAACTTAACATTGTAAACGCGAAAACTTCCGCAAGCAGGTGCGACAATGATGATAAACACCCATGTGAAGTATCAAGGTATTGGGTGAAGCAGTTGCAGAGATATAGTACACGAACAAAACTTTAACAAAAAAATTCAAAGTAATTTGACCTTGACATTGGGCACAGGATCGCGCTTTCCGCAAGCAGGTTCGACAATGATGATAAACACTCATGTGAAGTATCAAGGTATTGGGTGAAGCAGTTGCAGAGATATAGTACACGAAAAAACTTTAACAAAAAAATTCAAAGTAATTTGACCTTAACATTGGGCACAGGATCGCGCTTTCCGCAAGCAGGTGCGACAATGATGATAAACACCCATGTGAAGTATCAAGGTATTGGGTGAAGCAGTTGCAGAGATAGTACACGAAAAAACTTTAACAAAAAAATTCAAAGTAATTTGACCTTGACATTGGGCACAGGGGCCGCACGGTTGGGGGTTAGAATGAAAATATGGATGATGATAAACACCCATGTGAAGTTTCAAGGTAATGGGCGAAGCAGTTGCAGAGATATAGTATAACAAAAAAGTTTAACCAAAAAACTTCAACCAGACGTACGTTAAAAAGTTAATGTTGAAAATGGCTAAGTCAATTACGTAGAAATAATAGGTGAAGGTAAAAAAATGGTCACATGTTGGATAGTTGTATGTGGTAGGCACCCCTTTGTTATGAAGCTGTGAAAGTTTGGTGGTCCTAGGTGGTACAGTACCAAAGAAATGGACTTAAACACGAAAACTTAACATTGTAAACGCGAAAACTTAACATTGAAAATGGCTAAGTCGACTGCGCGGAAAAAATGGGTGAAGTTAAAAAAAAAAGTAACATGTTGAATAGTGATATGTGGTGGGTACCACTTGATTATGAAGCTGTGAAAGTTTGGTGGTCCTAGGTGGTACAGTAACAAAGAAATGGACTTAAACACGAAAACATAACATTGAAAACGCGAAAACTTAACATTGAAAATGGCTAAGTCGACTGCGCGGAAAAAATGGGTCAAATTAAAAAAAAAAAAAAAAAAGTAACATGTTGGATAGTGATATGTGGTGGACACCCCTTGATTATGAAGCTGTGAAAGTTTGGTGGTCCTAGGTGGTACAGTAACAAAGAAATGGACTCAAACACGAAAACTTAACATTGATTGTGGACGCCGCCCGCCCGCCGCCCGCCCCCCCCCCGCCCGCCCGGCTTTCGCCAATCCAATAGCCTGGATTTTTTTTTCAAAAAACCTGGCTAAAAAAGTAACATGTTGGATAGTGATATGTGGTGGGCACCCCTTGATTATGAAGCTGTGAAAGTTTGGTGGTCCTAGGTGGTACAGTAACAAAGAAATGGACTGAAACACGAAAACTTAACATTGTAAACGCGAAAACTTAACATTGAAAATGGCTAAGTTGACTGCGCGGAAAAAATGGGTCAAGTTAAAAAAAATAAAAAAGAAGTAACATGTTGGATAGTAATATGTGGTGGGCACCCCTTGATTATGAAGCTGTGAAAGTTTGGTGGTCCTAGGTGGTACAGTAACAAAGAAATGGACTCAAAAAACACGAAAACTTAACATTGATTGTGGACGCCGCCCGCCGCCCCCGCCCGCCGCCCGGCCCGGCTTTCGCCAATCCAATAGCCTGGATTTTTTTTCAAAAAACCTGGCTAAAAAGGATATTATGAAAAGAAATCCTAATTGTGGGCATAAAAGCTTGTATCAATGAAAGACGGTGTCCTGTAGCCTATTTCACCAACATTGCAAAGTATACTTTTCTAGCAAAGTATACTTTGAGGGAGACATTTTCAATTTAAGGATAAATTTAGTAATTTTTATTATACTGAATTTATTACATTATCACAGCCATTTTGGCTAAAAACTATGTTCAGCCCTAAAAATAGAATAACTTGCTAGGTCCATACCACACCAAAGTCACTTGGCCACTTCCCCTAAAAGTAATAGGATTAGGAATAATCGTATTACCCATACATGGGGTATAGCCAGATTTAACACTCACATGCAGGAATGCCAAAAACAGACGCGAGGGCCAAACCAGTAGCTTTGAGGGAGTAATCGTTGATTTTTCCGAAATTAATTATTTTATACAGAACCAAAATTTGCTAGATAAGTATACTTTGCAATGTTGGTGAAATAGGCTACAGGTCTCTGGTCGGGATTCCAGTAAGGATGAATCCCGATCGTTAAATTACTTATCGCATGCTCCCACTTACCACCCACTGTAGGTCTTTGTAGAACTTACCGAAGGAGAATTCCACTGACCAGCCGGGTCGTGACACCTTGGCATCAGATCGGAATGTGAGAGTAAACTGACCGGTGGACGATGAAATTGACCACGGCTGGACGAGACCGGATACATTGCTGACCGGTGCGCGAGATAAATCGCTGCTGTTATACACCTATAAATACATATATCTTTTTCTGGGAAAAGAATATTTATAATCACATAAACATCACAAAAACGTATATATAGTAATGTTCCACCTTACGACCACCCCGTTATTGAGACCACCCCGTTAATACGACTACATTTTCAAAGAACCATTTTATTTACATGGTCGCAGGGTTCGATACAACAACCACCCCGCTAATCCGTATTACGACCACTTTTGACAGTCCCGATATATGAAAATGTGTTGTTTTAGAGTCCGACATTACGATCATAGTACCAACTGATTTGTTGTACCCGGTGCGTAAATTAGTGGTGCGAAAAAAATTTGCGATGATACGCAAGACCGATTTATGACACGTGGAAAACAAACTGCCAATTTCAACAGATTAAGCTTAATTGTTGTTTTAAAAATGGATGCCTATATTGTTTGCACTATTTGCGGATTAACCCTTAGACCGCTACTCACAACAATTGTCGTCTGCTACTGCTTTTATATCTTGACTTATTTCTCAATAAAAATATGGTTTGACAGCTAGCACTTCAGATGGAAATGATTCTAAAGTGCTGTCAAAGCATGTTGTAAATTATTCTAAAGTGCCGTCAAAGCATGTTTTTGATAATAAAACTGCAAAATAGAAAATAAACAGCAGACGACAAAAAATTAAGATAGCGGTGTAAGGGTTAATAATTGGACACAGTACAGCTCACGGTTGAACACATCGATTGACGGGTGTTCATTAAATTTGTTAACAAATTTGGGCCAGTACTTGGAAAGTATCAAACATTTCAATTTATTTGCGACTGTGACAGAAAAAATGGAGTTGGTGGCATTGTGAGCGGCCTCCTGAAGATCTGATGGCAAGATCCTGCAAAGGCTAACAAGGAACTGTTTGTTACAAACATAACCCGTGTTTCACTAAAGAGATCAATTAATACAATTGTCTATAAAGTATGATAGATAAATTTTTTTTTTTAAAAATTCTGGTACAATGTACATGTAAACATATTTATTATATACCTACATAGTTATATGATGTAAATAAAAGTCATATGTTCTCATCGATGAAATAAACAACTTCCGGTGAAAATACGACTACTTTCGCTATCTATATTCATAACGCGCATCTGCAGTGCCAAAAGCAAAAATATGAATATCCTCTATTTATCCCATCAACGCAGTGCATATGTGCCGTGAAACATATTCGATATCCTGACAATACGACCTAATCACTGCGTATGAATATGTGCAGTTGCCATACTAGTCAATTCTCCGATGTTGAGGATGCGGCTGGGGTTATTTTTGGCATTTTAAAGCTATTTGTAATGTTGACAGGATAAATAGAATAGTAGGTTAGTGCCGTGAATGGAAAAAATATCTGGCACGGCATGAATTTTCTTATTACTTTTATGATGTACATGATTGTATCTTCATTAAGAATGATCTTATTAAGGTTTTTTTGGTGTTTTTTAGAACCACAAGTGGTCTTAATAGAGGAACTTTACTGTATTTTATTTTTCAATTTATACATTGAAAGTTATTATTCAAGAGAAATATATCAGTAATCAAATCACCATACCTCCAAAAAATCGTATTTATCCTCTGTATCAAATTTGGAGAATATCAGAGTAGCCTCCCTTTGTTGTGTATCGTGCAGGGTCCAGGCACAGAGGAGGTTGCCGGGATACTGGTTCCCGGTCTGGAAACCAGGGGAGTGAACTCTGCCAAACCCTCGCGACACTTCTATATCACAACCTGCAGTAAAACACACACAGTAGAAGTTTATTTTATTTATTTAACTGTTTCACCCCTAAGTAACTGGAATGGATTTCGATCTGTTTATTTTGCAACCAATCCAATCGTCACAAAATGATTTTCAGACAAGTCCATATACAAATTTGTTGTTTCATTTTGTTTGGAAAATTGGGTGTGTCTTATATTCTCATGTAGACATTTTCCCCCAGATTTTGGACTGAAAATAGGCGTGCATCTTATAAATACAGAACAGAATATTGACAGAAAAATATATATTCAAAATATTCATCCCTGAAGTTAGAAAGACCTGTAGCCTATTTCATCAACATTGCAAAGTATACTTTAGTAGCAAAGTATACTTTGAGGGAGAAATTTTCAATTTTATGAGAAATTTATTAATTTTTATTATACTGAATTTATTACATTATCACAGCCAATTTGGCTGTGATAATGTAATAAATTCAGTATAATAATTCTGCATACTTTTAATCATGAAATATATGCATTTGTTAGTTCTATATGAAATAATGCATTTCAGGAAAAATAAATGATTACTCCCTCAAAGTATACTTTGCAAGTAAAGTATACTTTGCAATGTTGATGAAATAGGCTACTGATCTGGTGCCAGTTCCTCACTACACCTGAGTCACTGAGACCCGCTACCTAAAAGCAATAGGATTAGTACTTATCGTACTACTGTTATAATGTGTACACATGTATACCGGTAACCAGATTCAACTCTCAAGTAACAAGAAAGCCAAAGTGTACCTGAGGGCCAAACCAGGGATATCAGCAGAGCTCCAGATAAGCTGCGTATTTGCGTAAATATCCAATTAAAATTGTCAAAAACACCCAATTGAGATCAGAGTAGCGAGTATCAAAAAGCAATAACAAATTTGTGGTACTTTTATCATGTACAGAAAACAATAAAAAGACCACAAATATAGCATACTTTTCTTATTTTCCATGAAAACACATCTTGGTATTTCATTAGAATTGTCTCCTTGGAGACAATTCGAATGAAATGCCAAGACGTGTATTCATTTCGAAGCAAACTATTCAAAAATTGCTTCAGATATGATGGAGTGAAAATACTCAATTACTAATTCCTTATCTGGAGCCCTGTATCAGGATTGCGGTAAGGATGAATCCCATCGTTAAATTTACCCTTCGCATGCACCCGACCCTTTGAACCCGAAAGCCCACTATAGCAGCCTATTCAAATAGTGCAGATCCAGATGAGCCGGCTCATTTGTGCCGGCTCATATCGAGCCCTCTCATCAGGATCTGCACTTTTTGCAAGTAATTTTCATATTTTTGAGAACTAAAACACAACCTTTTCATAAATGGACTAGTCTGAAAATCATTTTGTGACTAATGGATTGGTTGTAAAATTAACATATCAAAATCCATTCCAGTTACTTAGGGGTGAAAAGGTTCACATCCTGACAACAGCCATCTGACAGGCCATTCTATGACAGTATTTGTTCATGATCTAGGGTGGGACCAAGCAAACTACCTTGGTCTTGAAGTCCAATGCTCTACCATCAGACTATCAAGCTATCCATTATAGTAGAACCTCACAATCTTTATGATGAATCTATTGATTGATTTATTTAGGATTTATTTATTGTTTGATTGCTTGCTTGATTGATTGTAAGGTCATTTCAGGAGGTACAATCTTTATGGGTTTCAAATATTGTTCATGATTGCAAAGCACATAATAATGTATTGTGCAAGAAAAAAAAATTGTCATCTGCTGTTGTTTCAAATTTTATCTTTTTCTCAACAAATACATGGTTTAGCAGCATTTTAGAATTGTTTCCTTTGCATTTTGGGAAATGATTCTGACGTGCTGCCAAACAATATTTTTATTGAGTAAAATGGAAATTTAAAAATAAACAGCAGACGACACAAAGTAACTGTGACACTTGAATATTTTGTATTGTATCATCATAGCCCAAAGACCTTCAGCATTATACACGCACCTGCTATAAATTGCCAATACCAAATTGTTGTTCTGTGCATCTAAAGGGGTGGAGCTTAGAATGTGGCGTAACTAAAGGGGTGGAGCCTAATTTAATGAGATGCCGTGCAATAATTGCCGTGCGTATATCTGAAACGTATGGGCACTTATACGCACGGCAATTATTGCACGGCTGTTCCTCTCAATGAAGGTACAGGTTATGACCACTAATTTGAACCCTCCTCTGAATTCGGGCCCACCTGGCAGCATTGACTCAAAATGAGGAAGATTTGAGAAACTGTATTCAATTAAACCAATGTACTTTTAATAGCATTAATTTCAAAATTTCTGTAATGTATTCATTTTCTACGGAAGCCAATTAGGGCCACTTCACTTTTTTTTAATTTCCATTTATTCAAGATGTTTTCTTGAATTTTCATGTTGTTTTCTTGAATTTTCAAGTTCTTTTCTTGAATTTTCAAGAAAAGATCTTGAAAATTCAAGAAAACATTTTCTTGAATTTTCAAGAAAGGAACTTGAAAATCAAGAAAACATCTTGAAAATTCAAGAAAAGATCTCGAAAATTCAAGAAAAGATAAAAAAAAAAGTGAAGTGGCCCTAAAGGCCTTCCGTAATTTTCCAACCCTATCGCTATTTGCGATAAAATGTCGTCGTCCGATTCCATTGTAGTTCACATGTAACAAACACAGCCTACAACTTTGTTCCATGAAGGGACTTCCCCGCCACCTGGCACTATAATTCTGATTGGACCGTGTCAATTCCGTGGCAGGTCGAGCGATCAAAAACGGCTCCTGTCATTAATGAGCCGCGCCCACATAGAAGTGCGCATGTGCCAATTTTCCATATTTGGCAAATGATACAAATCAGTTAGATCATAAAAATGCACGTGCATTTGATTTAAACTCGGCCTTACGGCCTCGTTTAAATCAAATACACTTGCACTTTTATGATCTAACTATTACTTATATCTCATTGCAATTTATAGGCGGGTCAATTTACTGGTCAATTTCGTATAACTTGATACAAATATTCTACCGTGTGGCCCGCTTCACAACGCAGTGGGCAATATTAGATGGGAATACTACAATATCACCCTCGCGTATGCCGAAAATTCCCGAAGCGTCGTTATGGAAAAAAAATAATGTCGTGGCACAGTGGTAATGCCGAAGATATTTGCGTTTCAAGACGTTGCCGTCGTCATGGTGGCGGGTTCGATTCCCACCAGGTGCATTATTGTTAGGTTTCTGCCAAATAAAAAATGTGAAATGTCGCAAAATTTATTGAAATAGTGAACGCAAAACAGTATAATATAACTTTATTTTGATAAAACAAACTATCTGTGTATATATTTGGTTTAATGAATTAAATACTGCCCTTGGTTGAGGGAATATTGTGGATTATCTCCCCTGGAAAACAATATCTTGCTTCCTGTAGCCGATTTCACCAACATTGCAAAGTATACTTTTCTAGCGAAGTATACTTTGAGGGAGAATTTTTCAATTTTAGGATAAATTTATGAATTTTTATTATACTGAATTTATTACATTATCACAGCCATTTTGGTTGTGATAATTTAATGTAATAAATTCAGTATAATAATTCTGCATACTTTTAATCATCAACTATATAAGCAGTCGTTAGTTCTATATAAAATAATGCATTTCGGGGAAAATAAATGATTACTCCCTCAAAGTATACTTTGCTAGATAAGTATACTTTGCAATGTTGGTGAAATAGGCTACTGATATTGCTTCCTCGGGGAGATAATCCACAATATTCCCCTCAACAAGGGCAGTATTTATATAATATTTACCGCTTTGATATGTAATATTAAAGCCCATTCCATTGCCATGAAGGTCTGTATATAACTGCAGATGTAAGTCCACTCCACTGGAGACAATTACGTCATGTGACCTGTTGCCACTGTATCGGCCAATCAGGGGAGCCGTAACAGAATTCCCATCATGTACCTCCAACCAATCACCAGCTCCGAGCTGTAAATCTGCAAACTGAAATAATTTCATATGATTAGTTAAAATATCTCATGCTGAATACATCAATACGGAGCATAAACAAATTTGAAATAATCCTCGCTATGTTTCTTACTTCTTTTCAAAGGTATATCTTGTGACCATTCATTGGAACCATCTCGACGAGACGGTTCCAATGAGTGGTAACAACATATACTTCTGTGCATTTATTTTTCAAGCACAAATTGTGTAGCCTCAACATGTAATGGGTTAACGGACCAATTAAAATTTGCAAATAAAATTTAAAAAATTTACAAACCATATTTATTTACACATTGTTTTAAAGTCACTCTTTTTATTACATTTTCGACCACATGGTCTTTATCAAAATAGTGTGTACCGGTAACTGTATTGGCAGTCCAAAATGACATCCATTTTGTAGTAGTAAACCGGATGTTATGAGCCAGACGTCATGACGGCCTAGGCTTGCGCACCGACAAGAACATTTGCTGTTGTTGTTGTTGTTTTGTTCAATAGTGAAGGTGTGCTTTATCCTTACAATTCAGGAAACGAAAATCATTGTCTGATGTCGATGTATGTTTCTTCTTGTTTCTCAATAAAAACATGGTTCGGCAACACTTTAGAATCATTTCCATTGTAAAACTTTAGAATCATTTCCATTGTAAAACTTTAGAATCATCCATTGGAAATGTTTGTTTGTTTGTTTATTAGTGTTTAACGGCCTATCAACAGCTAAGGTCATGTAAGGCCGGGCAAACGGGTTCGATCCCATTTTAACCTGCTGAATTGGGGGGAAAATCCCAAAATCAGGACGGAATATTTACATCGAGAACAAATATATTCAGCCCTGAAATTAGAATAACCTGACCTGGTGCCAGGTCCATACCACACCAAAGTCACTTGGCCCCTTCCCCTAAAATAGGATTACGAATATCGTAATACTCACATAAGGGGTATAACCAGATTCAACTGTCACATACAAAATACCAAAGACGTATGTGAGGGCCAAACCAGGTCTCCAGTCGGGATTCCGGTAAGGATGAACCCCGATCGTTAAATTACCCATCGCGTGCTCCCACCTGCCACCCACCCATTGGAAATGATTGTATAGTGTTGTCAAAACATGGTTCGATGAGAAAAATGGAAACTAAAACATTAACAGCAGACGACAAATTGTTAATTCAGATTGGTAAGGGTTAATTTTCTTCATAAGCTAGTAAAATCAAGTAAATGGTCACGTGATCACCTAGTGGAAATGTGACATCATGCTAAAATAATCATTTACGCATATGTTTTCCCGTTGATTTTTTGAAATTATGGCCGTGACGCCAGTTTTCGGGGTAGTTGGGAGTTTTCGGGGTATTCACATATTTTTTAATTTGTAGACATGTGTGCAGCCGCGATGTGCTTTACGTCAGGTGATTAAAATAAGCATGACATTACATATATTAAGTTCTTAAAAATGCCACCAAATCCAGTGTTTGGACTAAATACTTGTAATTTTTGCCATTTAGGTCATTTTGTTCACGAACCTAGCTACCATGATTTTCGTGATTTTCTGCGTCCGCCATTAATCTGCTCTTTAATATTGTTAAAATAATAATCAATAGAACAGTTTCAAGTTTTCCTTCACTGTGCCTCATTCATCTGCGAGATGATATAACATCAATGAAAACTCGGGACGAATTAGCAAATTTATTGACACTTTCAGAACTTACCCCGAAAACTCCAACCATAAGTCAATATTCAAGATGGCTGACTCGTGTTGCTAAACGCTCTAACGCGAATTTTAATCAAACAACAATCTTATTTTGAAGGCAAGAAACATTGAAAGAAATGTTTATCATTCTATTGAACTGACAATTTAGCTCATATGTTATGTTTTATAAAAATCGCTAGTTGATGAACTTGTTAATACCCCGAAAACTAGACCCACCATCATATATGTTAATTGCGACCACTAATATTAACCATCTCACTTATTGAGGAACAAGAGAAACATTTAAAATGTTATCTAAGAAAAATGGTTGATTCTGAAACATTCATGCTGAGACCTAAATTAAAATGTTGTTTGTTTGCCCTTTAGCTACCCGGCATTTTAGACACGAGTAGGTAGGTAGGCAGGAAAATAATTTTATTTTAAACTGAGATTGTCAATACAGCACACCGACTCAAGTGTAATGGTATTATTTTGATTTGTGGATGTTTTTGCTCATAGTAAGATGGTCATGAAAATAACTTTTTGAGTTGCGGCTAAAAATTTGGGTCGGGCGGTAAAGGGCAAACTTAATTTTAATTTATGCCCAAGTTTAGCCACCCTAAATATTCATGCTAGGCTTAGCCTACCTGCAAACTGACAAGCTGGTCTGCAGACGATATCAGCCAATCACAGAGCAGATTTCCCTTGTATGCTGAAGGGTAGCCAGGGGAGGTAATCCAGTGTGTTGTGTTGTCTGCTGTCAGCTGAACACTGCAATTGGGCATCACTGCAAACAGAAGTGGGTAAATAGAGGCCATGAGCTTAACCCTTTCACCCCTAAGTAACTGGAATGGATTTTGATATGTAATTTTGCTAATCATCACAAAATGAAAATTACTTTCAAAAAGTGCAGGTTCTGATGAGACGGCTCGTTACGATCTGCACTGTTTGCATAAACCACTATAGCAGGTTTTCGGGTTCAAAAGGTTAATTGACTTGTAGTTTTACAGCATGGTCACATCTCAGGAGACAAGCAATGGGATTTTGTACCCAAGAATGTGAACGATATCTCATGAAAAATATGTACTTAATTTACGATATTTCCGTAAATGACGACAGAAGCGAACGCAATAGTCAGAGCAAATTCCGCATTTGCTATAAAAATAATTTCAACTTTCGAAGTCATTTACAGACAGTATCACAGTTTACATAACACATTTTCTCAGGTACAAAATCACACGTCATGTCTGGGGGAAATGGGGCTTACGGGCTTTGCAACCAGTGTAGCTCCAGATCAGCCTGTGCATCTGCACAGTCTGATCAGGATATGCACTGTTCGCCATTCCATTGTTATCAGGAGCCACACTGGTCACAAATCTGATAAGCCCCATTTCTCCAGCCACAGCCACATATACCGACAGAAATTCACCCTGGGGCGAACACATTCAGCACTATTACACCCTGTTCCAGGGTATGGGGTCATATAGTGTCTGAAAATAGTGATGTAATGTCTTGCGACATTTATTAACAGATTTTTCTGCCATAACTTGCAAACAGAACATCAAATTTTGATGAAACACAGCACAGCAAATATAGCCGTTACGAGCCGGCTTATTTGGATCTGCACTGTTTGCATATACCATTATAGCGGGCTTTCAGGTTCAAGAGTTAAGGCTTTACAAGTCACGGATCAAGAGCTAGACCAACCACATATGTCGTAAGTCCCATTTCTCCCGTCACATATTATGGGTTAGACTGGCCACAAAGGCCATTAGACAAATTTCACCAAGAGATAATGACAATTATCAGGTTACACAAGTTCGCTAGCTGATTAACTCTTTGCATGCTAGCAGTGAAAATAACAGCCAACAAATTAAGAGTGTTTTTTTTCTTATTTCTCTGTAATTACTACGAGGGTAGTAGAAGCACTTCCAAATATGTGCAAATCAATTATTAAACAGACAGAAGGTTACGTTGTAGGATGATGGATACATGGCCAAACATTGTACATTCCAAACATTGTACATTCCAAACATTGCATTGTACATTCCAAACATTGTACATTCCAAACATTGTGCATTCCAAACAAATAATACTGAGCCGTTTTCACTATAGGAATGAATGGCCTTTTTGTGGAATTTATCGGGGTATAAACTTGGAAAAGTCGCGGGAATACTGGACGAAGGCCGAAAGGCCTCGTCCAGTATTCCCGCGACTTTTCCAAGTTTATATCCCCGATAAATTCCACAAAAAGGCCATTCATTCCTTATAATTCCAGCATTTGAAATAAATTCATCAAGAAAATGTGTTTATTTTCCGTTTTCTTAAGAATTATTTTAACTGCGCCTCACGATTACGGAAAGTAGTTCGGCGTGGGAGTTTACTGGGATATAAATTTTGGACAGAGACTTGCTACGGGCCAATCAAATGTTAGGGAATTGTGTAAATATTTTTGTGCTGGAATTATTATATTTTTGATGACCCTCGTAAATATGTATTTCATTAGAATTGCATCCTCTGGACTCAATTCTAATGAAATTCCAAAATATATCCATGATATTTACTGGGAGAAATAACTTAATTGTCGTCTTTTTGTTTCGGCTTATATATTTAAGGGTGGGAATTGGCACAAACACCTTCCATAACCGGTTGAATTGTCGTATGCTATATTTGAACTATTTATAGCCGACAAGTTTCCCAGCATGCACAGAATTACCAACTCAATAAGCCCAGTAGTGTTGTGGAGGGTCTTGTATGCGGCTGTGACTGGAGAAATGGGACTTATGGGTTTTGCAACCAGTGTAGACCCAGATCAGCCTGTGCATCTGCACAGTCTGATCAGGATCTGCACTGTTCACCATTCCATCAATGAAACACCCGTCATGCTTCTAACATATATACAGTGTAACCTCTCTAAACTGGACACCCTGGGAGGTCCCCAGGGTGTCCGGCTTAGAGAGGTTTCATTGTAAATCAGTCATAGTTGTGTACTATGCGATCACGAACAGACATCATCACCAGAGATAAATGACTAAGAAACTCATCAAAAATAAGATCACAGGGGCCCATTTCACTAAACTTTGTACGACTAAAATGTTCGTAAGTGCAAATTTAGGATCGTCTGGAAATTTCAATTGATGGATTTACATGCAGCCTATGCTCAATTAATGTAAATCCAATAATTAAAAGAAAATAGTGTTAATGTGAAATCATAATTTTACACTTACGAACACTTTAGTCGTACAAAGTTTAGTGAAAAAGGCCCCAGGTGCTGATTTGGTGTCCGGTTTAGAGCAGTTCCACTGTAGATCATTATCAGACAACAGGAGTGTGCTATTTGATCAGGAGCTATTCTCATAAATCCCATAAGCCCTATTTCTCCAGTCAGAGTGATTATATGTGAGATAAATTCTACTTTCACATCTGTGGAATTCCCCAGTGGAATGTGCAAGTTACCTCCCAAAATCACCACGGTAATCAATCACGCTTTGACGTGCAAACGAGCTAGTGAGCGAGAAAACACAAGTTTGGTGTAACTGCGATCCACCCAAGAGCTGATGACTGATACGCAAGGTTTTCCAACTTGCCCAGTGGGCAAGAGAAAATATTGAGTTACTGGCTTTTCTATCTAAGAAAATAAACATGTTTTCGTTAGTTACTATACCCATTTTATTTTTTAAAATAACGGGGTACAGTCTACACTCGTTTACTCAAAGTGCAGGGGACTGAGGAAAATACTTTGTTAACGAAAATTTTAGTTAACGTTAACGAGAGTTACTATATAGGAAAACATGTATTTGGGACCAAAAATGTAACTGAGTTATCAGTAGTTTAACTTAAGAAAGTTTGAATAAACGAGTGTTCGCTGTATATTGTTTTTGTCACGGCCGTCACGTCGCGTCTCGTATGTCCATCCGTCTGTCACAATTCTTGTAAATCCCCATTTCGCCAGTCAGTCACAAATCAGGGACTAGATTGGCCACCAATGCCACAAGCCCCATTTATCCAGTCACAGTCACAAATCTGGGGCTAGATTGGCCACCAATGCCCATTTTAACAGTCACAGTCACAAATCAGCAGCTAGACATGCCACCAATGCCACAAGCCCCATTTCTCCAGTCACAGATCAGGAACTAGACTGGCCACCAATGCCACAAGCCCCTTTTCTCCAGTCACAGTCACAGATCGGGAACTAGACAGGCCACCAATGCCACAAGCCCCATTTCTCCAGTCACAAATCAGGAACTAGACTGGCCACCAATGCCACAAGCCCCTTTTCTCCAGTCACAGATCGGGAACTAGACTGGCCACCAATGCCACAATCCCTATGTCTCCAGTCACAGATCGGGAACTAGACTGGCCACCAATGCCACAAGCCCTATGTCTCCAGTCACAAATTAAACCCTAAAATGTCCTCAAATGTCACAATTCAGGAAATAGACTGGCCATAAAAGCAAGATGCCATATGTATCCAGTAACAAATAGATATTAGACTTTCATTATTTGCCATGGGCTCCAGATAAGGGCTCCAGATAAGGAATTAGTAATTGAGTATTGTCACTCCATCATTTCTGAAGCAATTGGGTATTTCAAAATTTTAATTGGGTAAAATAAAATCACACTACTGTTTACACATCAACAGACAGCAATTATTGAATAGTTTGCTTCGAAATGAAAACATGTCATGGCATTTCATTAGAATTGTCTCTTGGCAATTCTAATAAAATACCAAGATGTGTTTTCATGGAGAATAAGAAAAATATGCTATATTTGTGGTCTGTTTATTGTTTTCTGCAGCATGATAAAGGTACCACAAAAATTGTATTGCTTTTTGATACTCGCTACTTCTGATTTCAATTGGGTTTTTAGCAATTTTAATTGGGTATTTAATCAAATACGCAGCTTATCTGGAGCTCTGCACGACAGTTCATCGAGACGGTTCAAATGAGTGGTTGCAAAATATACTTTCATTGAGAAATAACAAAAAAAAAAAAAAAAAAAAAAAAAAAAAATCATACCCGTAAAGGTGTATCCTGCATGTAATGAGTGAAGGAGTAAAAGTAGTGAAAGTGAGATGTATACGGTCGGCAAAAACAGAGCGGACTTTTCATATTAATCAAGAGCTAGACAGGTCACAAATACCATAAACCCCATTTCTCCAGTCACAGCCACATACAAACTCGATCATGTGCATAACTGAGACAAATTATGCGAGCAACCTAGCGACCCAGAACAGTTACTGACCCACTAACAGCTGTAGCTTATGGGCGTGGGTCGGAATTTGTCAAATATGTCAACCGCTCAGTCAAACAAACCTGCTGATTTCCACAAACATGCTCCAGATAAGTTATATTTCACAAACAGGATCATACATGAGTAATGATTTAATATATTTATTAAACAAGTTTACTTATTTCATAAGAAACGAGGCTATGCCAGTCAACAAATTTAATATAAAAGTGAAGTTTGTTTATTAAAGGTACATGTCCACTCAAAATGTTCTTTATATCAGAGACATCAGCTGAGACATTTTCTGGCAAAATAAACATTAATTCAGCATTACCCACGTATTATTGGCATTATTATACATTTTATATCAGACGTAAATTTTCACACTGATATCAGGGGCGATAACCGTGTTTCCTTAAAATGTTTATTTATCCTCTGTATTTATTTTTTGATGTGCAATGATCATACTTTATAATCTGTCGTAAATAATATTTTTTCAGGCGACGCATTTAATTAGCATAAATAATTAAAAAACATTATGCATCATTTGCATATGAAAATAGTCTGATACCACCGCGCGTCACTATTATTAAAATAAATATTAACTAGAAAAAGTCGATGGCGCGCCATCGCAATATACCCACTTTCCCCAAATGCTAAGTCCGAAAGGGGGAGGTAATCCATGATGGAGGGTCGGATAAAAAATCCGAATTCACTTTGCGCATCAGCACATCAAAACAAAGCTACGAACCAAATATCAGACGCGTAGGTATTAAGGTGAAAAAGTTTTTCGACCTACGAGGAAAAATAGTGAAATCTAAGTCCGAAAGGGGGAGATAATCCATGATGGAAGGTCCGATCAAAAATCGGAATTCACTTTGCACATCATAACGAAGCTACATATCAAATATCAGAAATGTAGGTATTAAGGTGAGAAAGTTTTTCGACTTACAATGAAAAATAGGGAAATTCTGAGTCCGAAAGGGGGAGATAATCCATGATGGAGGGTCGGATCAAAAATCCGAATTCACTATGCGCATCCGCACATCATAACGAAGCTACATACCAAATATCAGGCGCGTAGGTATGAAGATGAAAAAGTTTTTCGAGTTACAAGGAAAAATAGGAAAATTCTGAGTCCGAAAGGGGGAGATAATCCATGATGGAGGGTCGGATCCAAAATCCGAATTGACTTTGGGCATCTGCACATCATAACGAAGCTACATACCAAATATCAGGCGCGTAGGTATGAAGGTGAAAAAGTTTTTCGAGTTACAAGGAAAAAATGGGAAATTGTGAGTCCGAAAGGGGGAGATAATCCATGATGGAGGGTCGGATCCAAAATCCGAATTCACTTTGCGCATCTGCACATGATAACGAAGCTACATACCAAATATCAGGCGCGTAGGTATGAAGGTGTAAATTTTTTTTCTTTTTTTTCGAGTTACAAGGAAAAAATGGGTAAATTGTGAGTCCGAAAGGGGGAGATAATCCATGATGGAGGGTCGGATCAAAAATCCGAATTGACTTTGCGCATCTGCACATGATAACGAAGCTACATACCAAATATCAGGCGCGTAGGTATGAAGGTGAAAAAGTTTTTCGAGTTACAAGGAAAAATGGGAAATTGTGAGTCCGAAAGGGGGAGATAATCCATGATGGAGGGTCGGATCAAAAATCCGAATTCACTTTGCGCATCTGCACATGATAACGAAGCTACATACCAAATATCAGGCGCGTAGGTATGAAGGTGAAAAAGTTTTTCAAGTTACAAGGAAAAAAATGGGAAATTGTGAGTCCGAAAGGGGAGATAATCCATGATGGAGGGTCGGATCAAAAATCCGAATTCACTTTGCGCATCTGCACATGATAACGAAGCTACATACCAAATATCAGGCGCGTAGGTATGAAGGTGAAAAAGTTTTTCGAGTTACAAGGAAAAAATGGGAAATTGTGAGTCCGAAAGGGGGAGATAATCCATGATAGAGGGTCGGATCAAAAATCCGAATTCACTTTGCGCATCTGCACATGATAACGAAGCTACATACCAAATATCAGGCGCGTAGGTATGAAGGTGAAAAAGTTTTTCGAGTTACAAGAAACGTGACGGACGTACGGACGTACGGACGGACGGACACCCGTGACGAAAACAATATACCCATTTTTTTTCTCCTAAAAAAGTGGGTATAATAAATGATTTATATCTGTATAGCAGCGGGCACTCGTAATTATTAGAACTGGTGGAATAGTGACACAATAATACACTTATTTAATTCTGATAAAGAACATGTTGTGCCTACTGAGTGGGCATGGACCTTTAATGCACGGTCACCCCCCATAGAAAAGGTCAGCCAGTTTATGAGACACTACAATCTCTGATCATCTGGGGGCCGTTTCACTAAACTTTGTACGACTAAAATTTTCGTAACTGCAAAATTATGATCAGTTAATAATCTCGTTAATAATGTTTTCTTGTAAACAATTATTGGATTTACATTTATTGAGCATAGGCTGCATATGCAGCCTATGCTCAATAAATGTAAATCCATCAATTAAAATTTCCAGACGATCCTAAATCTGCACTTACGAACATTTTAGTCGTACAAAGTTTAGTGAAACGGGTCCCTGTACTTTCCAATGCCTATACTATATTACAATAAATTATGAAAACATGCTATATTCTATATATTGCAACTGTATTGATAACCTAACATGTTTTCTGTAACCGTCTCATCTGAATATTTATTACACTAGTGTATTATGATTTTAATACACTGTGTTATTGCACTATGATAAATGCCCATTTTATGTAACAAATAGAGGATCTCGAAGTTTCCATTTGATATGACGAAACGAGTCATGCACATTTTATGCAACGAGCCTCTGGCGAGGTGCATAAAATTGCTGACGAGTTTCATAAATAACATATCAAATGAAAACGAGTTTGAGATTCTGTTTATCACATGACTTCACGCTCCAAATAGCAAAAAACTTGGAAATATCCGATGTTCTTCAGTGAGAAGACGCCATTGACTGTTCGTATCGAGTTGAAAATCTCCACAGAGAAAAGTAGTTTTAATACAAGCAATAAACATGTTATATAATTAGAAGTTCCAGCTTTTGCAAGCACTTCATATTACTATACATACTACATAGGTGACAATTATAACAATTTCGGTAATTTCACATAGTCACTGATGCTTCTAATGACGTTTAAAACACGATGACATCAACATCAAAACAACGTTGCTTTGTCGCGCCATTAGGTACGCCATTTGGAATGTCTCTGTTTTATTCATTTGACATAACGTTGACGCATAATACGAATATGTAATTACGGCGATGCAGCCAGCCAATCAAATTCGCTGCAGGTGTTATTACACGTGTGTCATATCACATTTATGAAATGGGCTACAGCACGTCATAACATGGTTTTCATGTGATAATTTAAATTATTACTTTTTTTCATTTCTCCACAAATGATTAAATGTGTTCATGTATATTAAATTTAATGACATAACTACTTTTTTGCTAGTAAATCAAACAACAGAGCATAGCTATGAATATAGATGTGTTTTTGTTATGTTTTAACCCTGTCACCCCTAGATAACTGGTATGGACTCTTCCATGTACACTTTTTAACTATTGCATTAATAAGAAAAGGGGCGGAGTTTTTTTCTCAGAATATATCCACAAACAGTGCAGATCCTGTTTGCAAACATCGCTAAAGAGGTCTGTAGTGTTGAAATGGTCGATTAAGTATCAAAACAGTAGATGAGTGTAGATTAAAAACGCCATGAGATACAAGGTAATGGAGATGATTTTAATGTGATGTTATTAATGACTTTCCACGGCCGTGTACACCATCACGGCAGTCACGGCACGGTGCGCCATGGTACCATTTTGGGCCATGATGTAGGAAATGCCATGTTGGGAGTCTAAGTTGAAACATTTTTGCCGCCATTTCATTATTTTAGGCACTGCAACAGGCCTGTTTTATTAACCCTTTTCATGCTGAGGGTACACCATTATGTTTGCGGAAAATCCTAAATATTTTCCTTCTATGTGCTCAGAAGTATATGTCGCGACCACTATTTGAACCGTCTCGTTGAGACGGTTAAAATGAGTGGTCACAACATATAATTTCATTGAGAAATAACAATAATAAAAATAAAATATTTAATAAATATCATAGCCGAAAAGGTGTATTCCGAAAGGAATGGATTAAGAAAGTAGAGAAAGTGACCAGGGGTCATTAGTCAGTAACCAGGGGTCAGTATTCCCGCGACTTTTCCAAGATTATACCCCGATAAATTCCACAAAAAGGTCATTCATTCCTATAATGTTGCCTACAACGAGTGTCCCAATGTTTAGTGTTAGTATGGTCACACTGGTATATCATGATAACAATGTAGTCGGATACAATTTGTTTAGGGAAAAATTATCAAGGTGTATGATCACGTGGTACTAACAACAACAACAAGTACCGATTGAAAGCACGTATTCTTTCATAGTGTCCTTATTACGGTGCATCAAATATGGCGCATCAAACGCGTCTTGTTAAGCTGCATTTGGTGGTCTCTGTATTTTCGCCCAAACTTCTGTCATTTTTGCGAAGAATCGATTTTCGTGTCTCCGACACGGAAATCGATTCTTCGCAAAAACGACATAAGTCAGTGCCAAACTCCCTAGACCACCAAATGCAGCTCATGAAGACGCGTTTGCTGCGCCATATTTCATCAAAATCTGTTGCATATTAAGGAAAATATCAAATAATACTTACTCTGGAGTGGGCGGCGTTGTTGTTGTTGTAACCACATGATCATGTACCTTGATTATAGGGGTTTAACAAAATGTAATGCCCCGGCTGATCTGGATCTACATGGTGGCAAAACTTATAAGCCTCATTTCTCCAGTCACAGCCACATACACAGACGGGAATCCGGTTGAGAGGTTTTACAACACTTATCTGGAGCAATTTACGATTCCTGGTTAATAGTTAATAAATTGATGTTTTTAAGCCGTGTAAAATATTTCGACAAAAGTATGTTACAGTGACATTTATCAGTAAATTTCTTTCATCGAAATCTGAGTGAGTTCAGAAAGTAAAGTAAAAACCTTCCAACATTCCTGGCTGGTTTATTTCAAGTAAAATTCAGTATATAACTCTGCATGCTAGCAGTGAAAATAAAAGCCAACAAATATTTGTCTAATTTATCTCTGTAAATATTTCTTGGAATTTCATTATAATTGTGTCCTCCTCCAGACTCAATTCTAATGTAATTCCAAGATATATTGAATTTTTGACCAGCTAGTGTAGCTCCTGATCAGCACACATACATAATCTGATGCAGATCTAAGGTTTTTGTTAGTGAAAATGAAAATATGTCCTCGAGCTATGGAAGAAGTGTCCTGGTGTCAATGCTAAAATAACTCCTGATTAGGAGATAATAAGTCCAATATCTCCTAATTAGGACTTAGTATCTCCTAATTAGAAGCTATTAAAATAGGAGATACTAACTAATTAGGAGATAATTATGTTAGCATTGGCACAGATAGTAAATCCTAATTAGGAGATAATAAGTCCTAATTATGAGATAATACATGTAAGTCCTAATTAGGAGATAAAAATAGTTTAGCATTGGCACCAGTAGCCTGTTTCATCAACATTGCAAAGTATACTTTCCTAGCAAAGTATACTTTGAGGGAGAAATTTTCAATTTTAGAATAAATTTATTAATTTTTATTATACTGAATTTATTACATTATCACAGCCAATTTTGGCTGTGATAATGTAATAAATTCAGTATAATAATTCTGCATAGTTTTAATCATCAAATATATGCAATCGTTAGTTCTATATGAAATAATGCATTTCGGAAAAATCAATGATTGCTCCCTCAAAGTATACTTTGCTAGGAAAGTATACTTTGCAATTTTGATGAAATCGGCACCAGGACGCTTCCATATCAAGCCAATAGCGAGCACTATAGCTCTGATCAGACTGGGGGATGGGCTGTGGCTCAGGGGTAGAATACAGGGGGCTGTTTCACTAAACTTCTTACGACTAAAATGTTCGTAAGTGCAAAATTATGATAGTCTGTAAATTTCACATTAACAATGTTTTCTTGCAAATAATTATTGGATTAACATTTATTGAGCATAGGCTGCATATGCAGCCTATGCTCAATAAATGTAAATCCATAAATCGAAATTTACAGACGATCTTACATTTGCACTTACGAACATTTTAGTCGTAGGAAGTTTAGTGAAACGGGCCCCAGGATTTCAATACTGAAGGTTGTGAGTTCATGTAAAATACTTTCATAGTATTCCATCCCACTGCATGCTCTGTCGGATGAGACTTTAAACTGTGGTTCCGTCTCTATATGGGTCGTGTATTCTCATTTTCTGATTAGACTGTGCACATTTTCAGGCCGATTTGGGGCTATACAGGTCACAATCTCAATAGGTCACATTTGTTACTGTTTATTACACTAGAGTATTAGGATTTTTATTACACCATGTTCTTACACTGTGAAAGACTGTTTTATGAAATAATCTACGTTATTACGCGCTGTGTATGTTTGCCGAGAGATTTGGAGCAGACTGAGCACATCTCAGGCTGAACAAATAACATTTCCTGATTTCAAACATGATAATGAAGTCAGAAAATTTTATAATCATGAGCACAGCTCAGACTCAACAAATAAAAATTCATTATTTTAGGCATGACAATCGAGTACATGCTCAGATTGTATTCATGTTTCACTTTTTATGTGTCTATTCAAATATTGAAACATTTTCTATTCTATTTTTCTTATTTCTCAACCAAAGTATATGTTGTGACCACTCATTTCAACCATCTCCATGAAACGGTTCAAATGGTAGTCACCACTTATAGTTCTGATGATAAATAAATAAATTATGTCTATTTTTCACTCAGGAAAATTGTGTATGTTCAGTTAAATATTTATTTATTCATTTTATTTAAAAATGCTGTTTAATGACCGGTCAAAGAGCTACAGTCATTTGAGGCCGGGTTAACGGGGTCGAATCCAACGTTTCACCCGTATGGATGCGGGGAAAATCCCCAAATCAGAACGAAATATTGACTGAATTTTTTTTTTTTTATATATTCAGCCCTGAAATTAGAATAACCTGATCTGGTGCAAGGTCCTCACCACACCACAATCACTTAGCCCTACTGCCTATAAGTAATATGCTTAGTACTAATAGTATTACTTTTATAATGGGTATAAGCAAATTCAACTCTCAAGTAAAAGTAATAGGATTAGTGTTAATTCTTAACAATCGTTACCTGAATCCCATCGTGTGGAAAATCCCTTGCCTTGGACGCTGTGGTCAGATTTAAACACAACCAGCATGAAGTTAGTGGTGGACGTGACGACGTCAGGAACACCCGAGCCCGAGAACTGACCGAGTACGGTGTCATTGGTGGACGTCCCGTCGTAGATGGTCAATACGTCGTATAGTTCTTCTGTGTCAAATGCGTTGAACTGAAAAGTGCATTGATTTAACCCTTAGAAAGTAGGAAATAGAAATTGTCGTCTGTTGCTTTCTATTTTATCTTGTCTGAATAAAAACATGGTTTGACCGCAATTTAGAATAATTTCCATGTTAAGTTTGTGAAAGCACTAAGACTGAGACCTTCACGTTGGGGTAGGTGGGGGTCTGAGGGTTATGGATTTGGCAAGGTATGATAGAGAACCATTAGAGGAAGGTATGTGTGAAATATCAATAAGTTGCATGAAAGGAAACAGAAATTATAAGAAATTTCCGCCAATGTAAGTTTTCATATTTTTGAAGTCGGACAGATGGACGGACGCATCTACGAAACGCCCTTTACGTGGTACAGCCATAGTTTTCAAACAAAAGATTGACCACTAAGAAACAAGAACTGGCAGCCTTGATAATAAATAAAGAAAAAAAGCATCACAAGTGCTAAGTGACCTTGACCATGGGCGTTCGGACGTGGGTCAGATGCAAACCTTGAACTTTAAAGGTGCATGCCCACTCAGTAGGTTATAATATAGGGAGACAGATAGTTTTGTATATTCTGTAGATACAATATTTTCTGGCAAAATACCCATTTCACCATTACCCCACGTATTGATTGGCATTATTATACATTATATATCAGACGAAAATTTGCACACTGATATCCGCGGCGATAACCGTGTTTCCTTAAAATGTTAACGGACATTACTATTTATTCTCTGTATTTATTTTTTGGTGTGCAATGATCATACTTTATAATCCGTCAAAAATATTATTTTTTCAGATGACGCATTTAATTAGTATAAATAATTTAAAAATATCATACCTCATTTGCATATGAAAATAGCCTGATACCACCGTGAGTCACTATCAGTAAAATAAATATTACTAAATGATTACATCTGTATAGAATCGTATATTTTGGAACTGGTGGAATAGTGACACAATTATACACTTATTTAATTCCTATAAAGAACATTTTGTGCCTACTGAGTGGGCATGTACCTTTAAGGCAATAAAATCATTTACAGTCCAGAAAGCGAAAAACCACATATTGAATACCTGTGACATAATTTGTCGCACTGTGCCTTTAACAATTACAGTGCTGAATAACATTTTGTCGTCTGCTGATTATTTTAATTTTTCGTTTTTCTGATCGAAAACATGGTTTCACAGCATGTTAGAATCATTTCCAATGGAAATGATTCTAAAGTGCTTTCAACCCATGTTTTCTAAGAAAAAAAAGAAAAAATATGAAACAACAGCAGACGACAATTTTCGATTGGAAATGATTCTAAAGTGCTGTCAAACCATGTTTTCTATGAGAAAGAAGACAAAATATGAAACAACAGCAGACGACAATTTTCGTTGCCGCAAGCTAAGGGTTAAACTTAAACATAACTGGTTGAACAAGACGACTAAACAAACAACAATTGCACTGTATGAACTATCAATCATGTCGAGCACCCAATATTTACACCACACCCATCTTTTCAAATTAATTTCAAATTATATAAACAAATTACTCAAGAATTCAAAATCATGCAAAGCAAGACCCTGCACAAAGCATCGTCTCAGGTTTTGACACATAATCCAGTCTCAAGTTTATCCACGAACTATGACTTTCAAATGTAATATAAGCATAATGGATAGTGCTTTTGAATATAACTTGAAGGGTAATCTATTCATTTCTTCAGTCGCAATCGGCATTGATCAAATATTTGAGACTTTTTGCAGGCTTGTACCAGTCTACACCCTCCGGATCAGGAGCCGATATCACCAACATTGCCAAGTATACTTAGCTTACTAAGTTTACTTTGAGCGAGAAATTTTCAATTTTTTTGCAAATATTTTTTTTATTTAATGAAATAAGATATTTTCTAACCAAAACAAAATGGCTGATAATGTAATACATAAGTATAATAATTCTCACTCATTTTCATCATCAAATATAAACAGTTGTTAGTTCTATATGAAATATTGAATTTCAGTAAAAATAAATAATTATATATACTTCCGGTGTACTTGGAGGGAACAATTTTCAATATTATGCATAAATAATTATTTTTTTTGCTTTATTGAAATCAAATTTTCTAACCAAACAAATCGCAGTGATAAATAATAAATACAGTATAATAATTCTGCATAATTTAATCATCAAATATAAACAGTTGTTAGTTATATATGCAATAATGCATTTCAGTAAAAATAAATAATTACTTCTTCAAAGTATACTTAGCTAGATAACGATCTATATCGTTTACCAGAAGCACGATGGATGCACAGGCTGATCTGGATTTACATAGTGGCAAAACCCAGAAGCCAAATTTCTCCAGTCATAGCCACATAGTTGCCATCCGATCATGATCTACACTGCTTGCAAGATAATTCATTAATTTCTTTTCAAGAAAATACAAACTTGTTTCAGGACTGTCTGATCAGGGTCTACACTGATTGTAGGTAAATCTATTTATGTTATTTGATCAGATCAAACTTTATATACTCATTGGTACTGCACGCAGCTCTGGTGTAAAATGTTTCATGTCAAAAAATGCGCCAGTTTTCTGACGAGATGCCACTCAACTCCACTTAGAGAGCTATTGCATGAACAAACTTTTCATTTAACCCTTAGACCGCTACTCACAACAATTGTCATCTGCTGTTGCTTTTATATCTTGCCTTATTTCTCAATAAAAACATGGTTTTGACAGCATTTCAGAATCATTTCCAATGGAAATGATTCTGAAGTGCTGTCAAACCATGTTGTAAATTATTCTAAAGTGCTGTGAAAGCATGTTTTTGATGATAAAAATGTTAAATAGAAAATAAAAAGCAGACAACAATAAAAATAAGATAGCGCTCTAAGGGTTAATAACCGGCGCAAATTTCTGGCGCCGGTTATTAGATGAAAATATGTTCATGATGCATCTTCTGCATATACAATGTAAAATGTAGTTGAAAGGGAATTCGTCAGGAATCGTATGCGTACTTCGACGTGAAACATTTTACACCGACACGCAGTGCAGATCCTTAGATTCCAGGCATTCAAGAACTATTTGTTTATTTAATGGTGTTTAATGGCATTCAACAGCTAAGATCATCCCATATGTTAACTGTTGTGATTGTAAATCTCAAAATCAGAAGTGAATATTTACAGAAAAAACATAAATTCAGCCCTGAAATTAGAATAACCTGACCTGGTGCCAGGTCCTCACCACACCAGAGCCACTTAGCCTCATTTCCAAAAAGTAATAGGAATAGTACTAATCTTATTACGTTTATAATAGCTATAACTGGATTCAACTCCCACATACCAGAGAGCCAAAAATATACCTGAGGGCTAACAGAGATATCGGGATTCCGGCAAGGATGAATCTCACCATTAAATGTACCCTTCCCATGTTCCCAACCAACCACCCACGGCATTCGAGATATTACAAGCTGGTATTGGTTACAGATTTACAATCAGCATAGACCCAGATCAGATTGCCCAAGTTGATACTCTGAGAGGACAAGGAAAAAACAAACATGACATGCGACCAAAATTTTATATTCTCTCTTTCATATTTCGAATATAAATAAAAGTTAATTGTTTTAACATCTCAACAACAGCTATGGTCATAATTATAGAGATAGCACAGTTTAAAGTCTCATCCGACAGACAGGTGGGACGGAAACACTATGTAAGTATTTTCACGCCTAGGTTAAGGATTGAACTCGCAACCTCCGGTAGTAAAGTCCAATGCCATATCCCCTCGAAAATAAATAAGAAATATGTTCAACATACTTCCAGAATAAAAAACTACCCTACTATGTTTTTCAAAAATACGGGTGACGTTATGAATCACATATAATTCAACTACAAACACATGCTGAAGCTCCATAAAGATATCGCATTCGTCAGAAGTCTATTTCACGTCTCCATTCATCATCGACAGCTGTTGCTCAGCCAAGATAAGATAACCCTTGTGGTATACCTACATCCCCAGGGAAAGGAAATATGTGCGAAGGTTGGGGAAAAAGGGGGCCTTATGTCGTGTGTGACCATCATAGCCCCAGATCAGCCTGCGCATCCGAGCACTACTGCATGCATCCGCGCACTACATCCGCGCACTACATCCGCGCACTACTGCATGCATCCGCGCACTACTGCATGCATCCACGCAGTCTGATCTGGGGCTACGATAGTCAACACAAATGTGCTCAATTTTTGTCAGTGAATAACCATTTTTTATCGTAATTAACTTAGCGTTTAGAAACTAATTCCTTGATCAAGGTCTTGTGCCGAAACGTTGGAAAAGTGGGTTCCTAGTTTTTGGAGAATTGTTCATTTTTCATCGAACAATTCATTGCAGTACAAGACGATTCACCTGACTGGTAACAACATATACCTTCGTTGAGAAATAAGGAAATAGCATATAATTTGTTTTATAAGAAAACATGTGTCCTTTGTCTTCAATGTGTCACCAACGGAATTGATTCTAAAGTGCTGAATTAAATTTTGTCGTCTGCTGTTTATCTTTTGTTTTTCTCATCAAAAACATAGTTTGATAGCACTTTAGAATCATTTCATTTAGTGCTATCAAACCCAGAGCTCCAGATAATCTGCATATTTGCTTAAATACCCAATTAAAATTGCCAAAAACTCAATTGAAATCAGAAGTAGCGAGTATCAAAAAGCAATACAAAATTTATGGTACCTTTATCATGCTACAGAAAACAATAAACAGACCACAAATATAGCATATTTTTCTTATTTTCCATGAAAACATATCTTGGTATTTCATTAGAATTGTCTCCTTGGTACTGGTAGAACATGAATAAGCCCCCTTGGCATACTTGACTGTAAATAATTAATGCCAAGACATGTTTTCATTTCAATTCAACAGTTGTTGATGTGTAAACAGTAGTGTGATTTTATTTTACCCAATTAAAATTTTGAAATACCCAATTGCTTCAGAAATGATGGAGTGACAATACTCAATTACTAATTCCTTATCTGGAGCCCTGAAACCATGTTTTTCTTGAGAAAAAAAAGACAAAATATTAAACAGCAGGGGCCCGTTTCACTAAACTTCTTACGAATAAAATGTTCGTAAGTTCAAATTTAAGATCGTCTGTAAATTTCAATGTATGGATTTACATTTATTGAGCATAGGCTGCATATGCAGCCTATGCTCAATAAATGTAAATCCAATAATTGTTTACAAGAAAACATTGTTAATGTGAACTTTACAGACTATCATAAGTTTGCACTTAAGAACATTTTAGTCGTAAGAAGTTTAGATGATAACTTTTGTTTCCCACATTCAAAGGGTTAAAGGGGGGCTACTATTGCATATGAATTCGCCCGAGTGGCAACACTAAGAGAAAGTGAGCAGTGGCTCACGTATAATTCCAGCACAAAAATATGTACACAATTCCCTAACATTTGATTGGCCCGTAGCAAGTCTCTGTCCAAAATTTATATCCCAGTAAACTATCATGCCGAACTACTTTCCGTAACCGTCAGGCGCAGTTAAAATAATTCTTAAGAAAACGGAAAATAAACACATTTTCTTGATGAATTTATTTCAAATGCTGGAATTATAAGGAATGAATGGCCTTTTTGTGGAATTTATCGGGGATATAAACTTGGAAAAGTCGCGGTAATACTGGACGAGGCCTTCCGGCCTTCGTCCAGTATTCCCGCGACTTTTCCAAGTTTATACCCCGATAAATTCCACAAAAAGGCCATTCATTCCTATAGTGAAAGTGAGCAGTGGCTCACGTATACCCCCGGCCGCCTGGAACGACAAATAAAAACTATATAATAACTATTTAAAAAACTTTAATGTAAATTTCTAAGTAATTTGAAATTGACCCTGGACTTGGAAGGCCGCATGGGTGTGGTATGTAATGAAAATATGGATGATGATAAGAAAGTATATACAGTTTGAAGTGCAATCCGACTTACCGTTGCAGAAAGCGTACAGACAAACGGACGAACGGGCAAACGGACAGAATTACAAAAACTATATACCCCTCGACATATGCCGGGGGTATAAATAAACTTTTGTTGAGAAATAAAAAAAATAGCTATTTTTTCATGAGAAAACGTGTCTTCAGCACTAAAGGGAACTACCGTAATGACCCTAAATAGTCGGCGGACACCATTTGTTTTGGAAAACCCCTATAATACAATTACACTGTTATTGTGATATACCAGTACAACCATACAAAGACAGTCTTTGTCCTTAAAAAACATATTTATATGTGTTTGCAGAATAAATGGTGTCCGAGTGTATAGGGTTATTACGAGTGTATACGAGTGTATAGGGTTATTACGAGTGTACAGGGTTATTACGAGTGTATAGGGTTATTACGGTACTACTCGAATCAGAGCTCCAGATAAGGTGCGTATTGGCGCATTTTACGCACTTATTTTGTGAAAATACTGTAATAAGTTGAAAATTTACTTAGTTGTGCTGCAAGGTTTATTTTTATAAATAAGTGATTTTTAAAACAAAATAATTATCATTTATTCCCTATTTAAAAACGAAAAAAAATCAATAATACATTTGTAAAAGTAAAATATGCGTTGAATTTGAAATCTGGGGGTATAATACTCTCTCGACACAAAACTTATCTGGAGCTCTGGGAATGAATACTGAAAGCCTGGGAGCCTAAGGTTCTGATCATAGCAGGATAAAACACAGCAGCAGGATGGGTGTGTGCCTGTCTGCTTATCTGCCATCAGCCAATAACCTGATTATCCACAGGTAAAATAACACATGGTGGCATCATAACTGGCTCAAACATAATTAGTGAAACAAAACACACCTTTCGACAAGTGAAACAAGAAAATGTGGCTTGTCTGCACACAAATACCACCCCCCCCCCCCCCCCCCGGTTGTAAATTAGAGAAACTCTGTCAACTTTTGTAACCCTTTCAACACCATAAATCTGTATAGTGGTATTGGCAAATAGATCTCATCAGGATCTGCACTTTTAACTTTCATATTTTTAAGAACAAAAAACACCCCCTTTTCATAAATGGACTAATCTGAAAATCGTTTTGTCACTGTTGGATGGTTATAAAATCAACATATCAAAATCCATTCCAGTTACCGAGGGGTGAGAGGGTTAACTGGACCCACAGACGGACACACAGGCCAATAATTCCAGCACAAAAATATTTACACAATTCCCTAACATTTGATTGGCCCGTAGCAAGTCTCTGTCCAAAATTTATATCCCAGTAAACTCCACGCCAAACTATTTTCCGTAACCGTGAGGCGCAGTTGAAATAATTCTTAAGAAAACGGAAAATAAACACATTTTCTTGCTGAATTTATTTCAAATGCTGGAATTATAAGGAATGAATGGTCTTTTTGTGGAATTTATCGGGGATATAAACTTGGAAAAGTTGCGGGAATACTGGACGAGGCCTTCCGGCCTTCGTCCAGTATTCCCGCGACTTTTCCAAGTTTATACCCCGATAAATTCCACAAAAAGGCCATTCATTCCTATAATAAAAACACTATATGTCTCCTAGCTCTACCGAGACCAGGGATATAAACCATTATAATCATTGCTAAACTGCCTACACAATAATTCAAGCCACAACTTGAGATAAACTATCACATATTCTTATTACATAAACAATATTTGAAGATACTGATATGTATTTTTTTAGATTAGAAATTAGATTAGATCGCAACATCAAAAGAAGCTGCACAATCGGGGCCATAAGAACATGGGATATTATCCACGTACAGTCAAGACTTATATTGTAGACAACTTATTGTACTAGATAATAGGGCATAATCGGACATGGTGTGGAATAAGTTATGCAATTTTTTATTTTTTTTGTCGGGTATTGGTCAAGTCGAATTTGGATTAATTTCCAGTCGTGTATGTAAATAATCCATAGGCGATATCAGCAAAAGCCGTCAATAAGTGCGACATTCGGCTCATATTCGACATATGAGGTCATTTGCTTAAATTATATTTGAGCCGGCTACACTCGGTCCTGGGCAATACACACCAATTATATCAGCTATTCGTGTTTTGTCAATTTGGTAATTGGCAATGGGCTGTTCCTTTTTACAACATTTGTGTCGGTAACTTATAGAAATTACAAATCGACGGACAAGGGTTCAAGAACCCGGATGCGATCGGCTGTTCTTTCAATAATGCGACGACAGTTCGGGCAATACAATTTGCATCTGTGAAACATACCCTCTCAATATCGCCGACACGGCGACGTGTTTGGTGTTTTAATTAACCGCATTGACTGCTGACATCATTGTTAATTCGCGCTTTGGTAACGACCGCCGCAGGGTACATTGAAATCGGGATTAGCGGTGACCGTTTAATGAAATTGAATCACTGTTTGGGACGATAATTAATGACCGCTGGCCGCGTTAGACGAGTGACCGTTGAATGAAACCGTTTTATATAGCAAAAATGCGCGGGGGGAATTTGAAGTGGCCGCTTAATTGCGGTGACCGCAGATTAAAGGTGACCGCCCGAGCAGGTTCGACTGTATATATACCAACTTGCTGAAACAAGAGTGCCATGATACTATTTATATGTTATCTCCCTTGAGATAGTATATTATGTCACGTAACTTTTTATGGGGGCAGCCATATTGTCGTGCTACGCCTAAATGGCGAGTACGACCAAGAAAATAGTGCACATTTTGTGTGTATGAATACAGCAGCTATTATCTATTGAGCAGTTCTCACAGTTAGGTAGCAGTGACCAGATAGCCGCCAGTAACTGTTTTGTACTATTTTTTTCTGGGAGTTTGAAACAGTAATTTATTCTAGAGAAAACATATAGATAGGAATGGGTTTGCACCATCACAGTACATTTGTCTCTAGATGATGATTGAGAAAATATGCAACTTTCAGTATCTAGTTCCGCAAGTGATCAGTTTTTCTGCAGATAGCATAGTTCAGTACTTTCAGTACTTTGATTTTACTTGCCATTGGGAATGGGGCCTAAAAAGCCTCGACAAATTCTTTATTTTCCACTCGTTCAGATTGGAATTCAACTAATCCAATCCTATGTATTTTATTGTAAAGTTAATACTGCATTATTCCTTCAAATTACCACTCATCCGGATCCAAAATTCACTCGCCAATACGAGCGGACGAGTGGATTTGTCGAGGCCTGAAAGGTTCCCAAAAAGGAATCCGAGATGGGGACAATACCGTGTGCAGAGCTGCAGATAAGTTTTGTGTCAAATGAGTACACTGCAGCTCCATTATAACGCGATGGTCGGGGTCCAAGATTTCAAATCGCGATCGAATCCGATCGCGTTATAAAATTTCGGGTCATGCACGTGTACTGGTATCATCCGCATTTCGGTTATCAACTATTGCGGGAATTCCATTAGCAACGGACCCATATAAAATCATGTCATTTGAACAGAAGTTAAAGTAATTACGACCCCGGTAGTACACGCTTCACTATAACACGGTTTCGGTTAGTACACGGTTGTGCCTTGGCTCCCGATTTTTTTGCCTATTTGTATATAAAAATCGTGTTAAATTTGTAACAGACTATCGTCAGAAATCGTGTTATATTTGCGATCATATTGCTGCCGAAAGTGGTATTATATTGTTAACTATTGATTGCGGTATGTATTATCTCCGTGTGTTTGAAGTTAAGAAAGGTAGTACTTGCATGTACGTACATTAGTAGGCCTACAATTCCGCATTTCCTCATCTTCCAACGTCATTTACAGAAAATATCACAGTAACATCAAAGAATACTACAAGGTCCGATTTTCTTATGAAGTCTGCCAGAAACCAGAACACACATATCATGAGCCGATTACTCCATGACCCAACATTCCTTTCATATCTAAAGCCACCGACAATTCCGCATGAACTCTGAATTTTGTGTCAACTTTTCAACACCATTTACGGAAAATATTTTCGAAATCAATATCGGCGAAATATGGCGACAGATCTGCGTATAATCCACTGATTTTTTTGTTTAATCTATTCCTTTCGAAATACACATTTACAGGTATGAAATTTATTTTTATTTTTGTTGTTTCTCAATGAAAGTATATGTGGTGGTCGCGGCATATACTTCTGAGTGCATAGAAGGAAATATTTTTCCGCAAACATAAGCGTATCCTCAGCATGAAATGGTTTACTGCATGATTGCCCCATGATGAAAGTCGCACGTTCGCGATGTCTGCGGCACATCAAAAGGCGTGTTGACCAATCAGTAACATTTCAAAACATAGCCTAAAGGTCACACAACTTACATCCTCGTGCTGAATGATGTCATACGATAAACAGGCCCATACGCAGAGGGGGTGCGACCCCCTTAACCCTTTCACTCTTAACCCGCAGGCCTGCATAATGGTATTGGCAAACAGTGTAGATCCAGATGAGCCGGCTCGTAACGAGCTGTCTCATCAGGATCTGCACTTTTTTGCAATTAATTTTCATAATTTTAGAGAAAAAAACACCGCATGTTCATAAATGGACTGGTCTGAAAATCAGTTTGTGATGATTTAGATTAGTTGACACGGCTTGGTGTTATCAATTTGTTTGCACAAAGCAACACACAAATCTCGTCTGTGTGATATGTGTTGGGTGTCATCTCGGATTTGGAATTTGGAAAGGTATTACATTTGCTAACATACTAATAATAATCCTTTCATGGACTTTGAAGGTCGTTGTTTGTATAAACTTACAGAAATCACGAATCAATTAATTACACGATGACTACGACGTCCGACGATTTTTTTTTGATTTTTTTTTTGATTTTTTTTTTTTTTTGATTTTTTTTTTTTTTTTGATTTTTTTGATTTTTTCTCTATTTTTTCAATATTTGTTTTGGATCCACGAGAGACCCGCGTTATAATGGAGATAGCGCTATACGTGATCGCGTTATAATGGAGATAGCGCTATACGCGATTGCGTTATAATGGAGATAGCGCTATACGCGATCGCGTTATAATGGAGATAGCGCTATACGCGATCGCGTTATAATGGAGATAGCGCTATACGCGATCGCGTTATAATGGAGATAGCGCTATACGCGATCGCGTTATAATGGGAGATAGCGCTACTACGCGATCCGATCGCGTTTATAATGGCGATAGCGCTATAAAACGCGATCGCGTTATAATGGAGATAGCGATATACGCGATCGCGTTATAATGGAGATAGCGCTATACGCGATCGCGTTATAATGGAGATAGCGCTATACGCGATCGAGTTATAATGGAGATAGCGCTATACGCGATCGCGTTATAATGGAGATAGCGCTATACGCGATCGCGTTATAATGGAGATATAATGGAGATAGCGCTATACGCGATCGCGTTATAATGGAGATAGCGCTATACGCGATCGCGTTATTATGGAGATAGCGCTATACGCGATTGCGTTATAATGAAACTGCAGTGTATTATACCCCCAGATTTCAAATTCAATGCGTATTTTACTTTTACAAATTTTTATTGATTTTACTCAACAAATTTAAAAATTCACTTATTTGACCTGCAAAAAGCAAACACTGTTTGCTTTTTGCAGCTCAACTAAGTTAATTTTCGACTTATTACAGTATTTTCACTACTCGATTTGAAAATTAATGTGTATTTTCGCTGCAAATAATTTCTAATCCCACTTATGATAATCAATGCGTATTCTGCTAAAGCAAGTGCGTAAAATACGCCAATACGCAGCTGATCTGGAACTCTGCAAATGTGAGCGAAGGTTTACCTGGAGTTTGACTCTCTGCCCTACTGGGGCCTCGAGTTTCCACTGGCAGTTGAGCCAGGTGGGGTACCCAGTGGGGAAACTGGGACTCAGGAATGTGTCAGGCTGACGGAGTGTGCCCCCGCATACAACTGAAACATCACACAAAGGCAGAGTTATTATGTAGCTAACCCTCACAGGTTCAATTTTGTCGGCCATTACAGTTTATTCAACTGCCATTTTGAAATACCGGATTTATTTCCCCGAGACGTCTGAAAATCCGATAGAGAAATGAATGCGGAGCACGAGTTTCTGTCGGATTTACAGTTATGGAAATAAATTTGGTATTTCAAAATGGTAGTGAAATAAATAATATATTGCATGCTCTTTGAAAAATGTGAAATTTGCTCTCAAATCAGCTTATAACTTCAAAATTCAATTTTGACGTTAGTGTATGAATCGTTTCTTCGCCGGAAATTACGTCAAAACGTGAGGTCAATAACGTCTCGCAAACGTCAAGGAGGAAATATTTCCTGCAGAATCACGGTAAATCACTTGGTAGCATGTATATATATATATATAGATATTTTTCTCTAAAAGCAAATGGAGCTAAATATAGAATGAATGAAATAACAATGTGATGTTGAACTTGTGATCCGGGTCATGTACTAAATACATAGACACATTGTTGCCAAATTTGTCAAACAAAAGAATTGAAGTGAAATGGTTTTAACATCACATTTTTTTCAAGCCTAAGACAGAGCCCACGACCAACGGTACTGAAGACCAATGCCCTATCCACTAGCCTACTAAACCAACAGTTTGAGCACAGTCAACTGTAATCAGCCCCACCCACCTGACCAGTACATAGCGGCATCTGCAAAACCCTGGTATATTGCCTCATTGATTGGTTGGTTGGTTGGTTGGTTGGTTGGTTGGTTGGTTGGTTGGTTGGTTGGTTGGTTGGTTGGTTGGTTGGTTGGTTGGTTGGTTGGTTGGTTGGTTGGTTGGTTGGTTGGTTGATTGGTCTATCATTTGATTGATTTATTTGAAAATTCAGTCCGCACACTGTAGTGGGGGAAATTGCAATTAAAAATTGAATCAAATGTCAACAAGTGATGACCTGGTGCCAGGTATTTTCGATGAGAAACAAGAAAAATAAAAAAAGACAAAAATGTTAAATACACCTAAAGTGTATTATGAATGCAATGGTTTATGCGATGAGGAATAAATATATCAATTTCATAAACCCAGTTCAATATCCGTCATGATGCATGTACTTAACTCTTTGCATGCTGGGAAACTTGTGAGCTATAAATAGTTAAAAAATAGCGGACAAAAATCATCATATTTTCTTTTATTTCTCCTTGTAAAGATCATGAATATTTCTTGGAATTTCATTAGAATTTATTCCTGAAATTCCAAGACATATTTACAGAGAGAAATAAAAATATACTCATAATTTGGTTGGCGGATATTTTCACCACTAGCACGCAAAGAGGTAACAAGTTCAAGTGGAATAGGATGCTGCTGGTATGTCAACACCAATCGAGAACATTCATTATGCAAAATTAACGTGAAGTGATTCGCATAATTATGACAAGCCTTCATCATAACAAGTAGACTCATGACAAAATAAGCCTCGTCTGATACTTAAAAGGCGGCAAATGAATATTGTCAGTTACTGCTTTTCACTTTTAAGTTATATCATAACTTAGATGGAAATGAAAAATGAACAGAAGACGACAAAATTTAATTCATTGTTGTAAGTGCTAAAAGGCGGGAAAAAGATTTTTGAAACATGGAAAGAAAAAATAAACAGCAGATGACAAAATGTAATTCAGCATTGAAAGAGTTAAAAGGAAAACGGGATATTGTCGTCTGCTGTTGTTTTCTTTGTTGTATTTCTGAAGAAAAACATGCTTTGGCAGCAACTGAGAATCATCTCCACTGGAGATGATTCTCATGTGCTGTCAAAACATGTTATGTGAATGTGAACGTCCAGCGGATTGTAGTTAAATTTGAGTACACGAAAATGGATTTCATTTCATTTGTTTTAAAAGGGCATATCAGGATTTTTCGGAAAAAATAACATAAAAAGTAAAAATGTGTTTTCATCATGGCCCCGTGTAAAGTAGTTTAATTGAAGATATGTCAATGGTGTTTAACGGCCTGTCAACCGCTAAGGTAATTTTGCGCCGAAAATGTTAGTACAAAACCTTTTTTCAAAAATATTTAACGTTGACTACAGTGTAGCGATATAGAGCAACAAATTGCCTATAAAGCGGAAAACATGCAGTAATATGTCAATATGCTTCAGCAGAAATGGTGTTTATTCATCTCATGTGGTATGTGTCAGCATATTCGAATACATAACATTGATAAATGCATTGTGAATATGAAACATAAATGTATTTTGATACGACGCTGATGCTATCAAAAATGTTTTAAATTAAAACGTGAGCACAGTGCTCCAGATAAGCTGCGTATTTGCGTAAATACCCAATTAAAATTGCCAAAAGCCCAATTGAAATCAGAAAGCAATTCAAATTGTATGGTACATACTTTATCATGCTGCAGAAAACAATAAACATACCAGAAATATACCATATTTTTCTTATTTTCTAAGAAAACACATCTTGGTATTTCATTAGAATTGTCTCCAAGGAGACAATTCTAAAGAAATGCCAAGACTTGTTTTCATTTCGAAGCAAACTATTCAATAATTGCTGTCTGTTGATGTGTAAACAGTAGTGTGATTTTAATTTACCCAATTAAAATTTGAAATACCCAATTGCTTAAGAAATGATGGAGTGACAAATTCTCAATTACTAATTCCTTATCTGGAGCCCTGCGTGACAATATTCAATTTAATCTGCATTAAACCATTACATGCAGAATACAACTTTACAGATATGAACCATTTTAAATATTTTATTTTTATTTTTGTTATTTCTCAATGAAAGTATATGTTGTGACCACTCATTTGAACCGTCTCGATGAGACTGTTCAAATGGTGGTCGCGACATATGCTTCTAAGCACATTTAAATAATATCTTTATGATTTACCCCAATCAAAATGGCATATCCTCAACATGAAATGGGTTACTATATAATTGTATTTATTTGAAACAAATTAATTTTCATCTTTCAAACCAAAACAGTCTTATAAACTTGTAGGATACATCATTTATCAGTAAATGATATTGTATCAGTAGTTCAAATGAGATGCCTGGTTTAGGGAGCGAAAAATGTATGGGTATAACGCCCCACCAACAGCCAAGGTCATATAGGGACGGCACCACATTTAAAGTCTCATCCGACAGCCTAGTGGGAAGGAAGTATTTTTCATGCCTGGGGTGAGGACTGAACTCTGGTAATGAAGTCCAGTGCCATATCCCCTAGACCACTGCCCACCCCCTGGTTTAAAGAGGGTTCTTCAGTGAACTCCCACCATCCCCCCTGGTTTAGAGAGGGTTCTTCAGTGAACTCCCACCACCCCCCCCCCTGGTTTAGAGAGGGTTCTTCAGTGAACTCCCACAACCCTGCCCCCCCCCACCCCCTGGTTTAGAGAGGGTCCACTGAATCCCAGTTACCTATTTTGATTTAGGTACATACATGTATAGGAAATTTAGGTATGTTGAAATTGGCAAAATTCCGTTGTAGACACAGATCATACTGCACACAATTTAGATATTCGGGCAAAACACAGAAATCCAAAAAAACATTTTATCGGACAAACAGTCCTACAAACAGTCCTACAAACAGTCAAACAAATCTATATTTCATATTTGTCCGGTACAAAACAGGGACCTTATTGCGACCAGTGCAGCCCCAGATCAGACTGCATAACACTCTACACTGTTCGCCATTCAGTCACACCAAGACTGAACATATGTGCAGTCTGATCAGGCTCTACACTGTACGACATTCAGTCACACCAACACTGCTCATCTGTGCAGTCTGATCAGTGTCTACACTGTTTGCAATTCAGTCGCACCAAGACTGAACATCTGTGTAGTCTGATCAGGGTCTACTATGTTCACATTCAGTCACACCAAGACTGAACATCTGCGCAGTCTGATCAGGGTCTACTCTGTTCACATTCAGTCACACCAAAACTGAACATCTGCGCAGTCTGATCAGGGTCTACACTGCTCGACATTCAGTCACGCCGACTGCCTCACTGCAAAGCGATTAGATTCTAATCTCGTGGGTCGTTGGTCGGGTGAACTTGTCCGCGTAAATTAACGGTTTATAGGAATCACGATTTGCCTGGTTTGGCCCTCAGGTACGTTTTTATCTTTGGCTCTTTTGCTACCTGGCAGTTGAATTGGGTTATTTCCCATTATAAAAGTAGTAAGATTATTACTGATCCTGCTGCTTTTGGGAGGGGGCCAAGTGATTCTGGACTGCCGCTCAAATTCTAGAATTGTCGCAAATGCCATAATGGAGAAATGGGGCTTATGGGATCTGCGACCAGTATAGCTCCTGATCAAATAGCACATCCCTGTAGCCTGATAACGATGTATATTGCTTGTTCGAAGCGGATGCACAGGCTGATCTGGATCTACACTGGTCGCAAAACCCACAACCCTATTTCAACATAATATTTTTATACAAAATGTATAAAACATTAACATGTTACAACCCCAGGTTACATTAATTTGTCAAAATTGTGTAACATATGGCCTATTATGTTGTCGGTGACATGTTCCAGAAATTAATTTTGTGTATATAGGCTGCCCTGTAGAATTTTTAATTAGTTTTTTATTCAAACAATTACGAAGGCAAAACACACAAAATATCTAAATACAAACCAGATGACTAGGAAAATAATTTTCAAAAATAAACAAGAAAATGTAGCCTGTCGGCACACGAATGCCCCTGGTGGCAGATTGGAGAAACGGTGGCAAAGTTAATTAACCAAAAGTGATAAGTATTCATAAGCACAGCTGTGATGGTCAAAAGGAGAAGGTCATATTCAGGACAGAATGGATGTGTGACATTTGTGCACAAGTCTTTAATGTGCACAAAAACTTCAAATTTGTGAAGGTCAAGATGTCAAGATAATATAATTAAGGGCAGCATGGGTGTGTAAAATTTGTCCACACGTGTGCTGTGCTGAAATATTTAAGTAATCCTTCAAGGGATATAGAAGTCATGACGTAATTAAGAAACTCCCGTAAACTTCATAATGTGCCGGACGGACAGATGGACACAAAGAGACACAGTCCAAACACCACATGTTTCTGGCTCTTTAGCAAGAGTGCCAGAGGTCACAATATATATTTGCCAGTCGAGGCATGGTCAATGAAGGGAAATAGTAGATCAATGTCACATTAAGGTCACCTGGTGTGTTGCTGCTGATGTATACCATTAGATGAAATACTGTTTAACCCTTTCATCCCTAAGTAACTGGAATGGATTTTGATATGTTCATTTTGCACACAATCCAACTGTCACATAATGATTTTCAAACAAGTCCATTTATGAAAAGGGGGTGTTTTTGTTCTCAAAAATATGAAAATTACTTGCAAAAAGTGCAGATCCTGATGAGACGGCTCGTTATGAGCCGGCTCATCTGGATCTACACGTTTTGCCAATACAGGCCTGTGGTGTTGAAAGGCTTAAGTAAATATAACCCACCTTCCCCACAGTTCCTTTCATCGCTGCCGTCTCCACAGTCGTTGTGCCCGTCACAGCGCGACCCCGCCGTGATACATGCACCATCCTCACACCGCCAGTCGCCGACCACACACACCGCAGTCTCACACACGAAGCCCAGTTTTTCGTCACACGACCCGAGCCTCCATCGATATTTGCCCCACGGACCGAGGCCCGTCATGGACGTACATCTCCGTTGTCCCAGTGGGGACGATTCTGGTTGCCCCGACGACCAGATTCCCTGCTGGACAGCGCCGCGACGTCCGTTAGTCCATTTGTAGATGTGTGACTCGTCTCTGTAAAAACCTGACCAAAACTAGATTGGTCAGTAAGCGAGGCTTACGGAATACGCGTGGGCCCAGGTACCTCTAAATATGTAAAATTTTCCAAGTGTGTGGGCTCATGACCTCGACTCTGGGTTTAGCGGGGGCAGCACGAACGTGAATGTGAAGCAGATCCGAGCAAGGAAATAGCAGTTATAACCGATTTCTCTGATGTTAAGTTTTGTAAAGAGACTAAGTATGTGATCTTGACCTTGGGATCAGCGGGGATATGTCACAGCGTGATAGTAGAGCCTTAGAGGAATGCATGCATGAAATATTAAGAATTTTAGATGAAGTTATAACATATTTCTCTGATGTTAAGTTTTGTAAAGAGACCATGGGATCAGCGGGGGTTGGACGGTCGTGGATTTGGCACAGCATGGTAGTAGAGCCTTACAGGAATGCATGTGTGTAATATTAAGCATTTTAGATGAAGGAAATAGAAGTTATAACAATATTTCTCTGATGTTAAGTTTTGTAAAGAGACTAAGTATTTGACCTTGACCATGGGATCAGCGGGGGTTGGACGGTCGTGGATTTGGCACAGCACGGTAGTAGAGCCTTACAGGAAAGCATGTGTGAAATATTAAGCATTTTAAAAGAAAGAAATAGAAGTTATAACAATATTTCTCAGTAGACAACACCATGGCAGCCACAGCGCACTGTGGCACTATTTCGGACCGTTTGTTTTTTAATGACCGTCGTCCGTTTTGAGGGTCTATATTAAAAAAGAAATATTTGTGAAGGAGGGCCGCTCAATATTTTATTCACCGCTATGGGCCTGAATTTACAGTGCCAGTGCGTATTGTATCCCTTAATGGAATAGTCCAGTAGCCGATTTCATCAAAATTGCAAAGTGTACTTATCTAGCAAAGTATACTTTGAAGGAGTAATCATTTATTTTTCCCGAAATGCATTATTTCATATAGAACTACCGACTGCATATATTTGATGATTAAAAGTATGCAGAATTATTACACTGAATTTATTACATTATCACAGCCAAAATACTGAAATTGAAAATTTCTCCCTCAAAGAATACTTTGCTAGATAAGTATACTTTGCAATGTAGGTGAACTAGGCTACAGAAATGATAATGGATGATAGGGGTGAAAGGGTAAAAATCCATCAAGTAGAACATTGATATATTGTGCGGAAAACGAGGTAAATTGTAAAAATAAAAAATGGTTGTTTTGCATTGATAACTCGTTGAAAATTTAATATTGCCGTAATAAACATGTATACCAAATTTGCTTAAGACCTGCAAAGTAGAACTCTGTTTCCCGCCTTTTAACTTACCTGTCCAGACGGCACGAAAATCTCCCAGACTGGGCCTCTCCACATACTGTCCAACTACACGGTTAAAGTTGAACGTGTTGATGTGTACAAGATGGCTGCCATAACTGCAAAAAAACATCACCATGGTTACAGACAAATATATATGTGTGTATACTGGCGTGGTCATGTGTCTTTACCGTTGTTTACTTTTATTTTATAATAATCAGATATTTTTCCAATGGGTATGATTTTGCCAAAGCACTATGTCTAGTATGGGTCATACAATGGAATCTATCGAAACAAGACACTTTGGGAGGTCCCCAAGTGGTCTCTGGGAGGTCCCCAAGTTGTCTCTGGAAGGTCCCCAAGTTGTCTCTGGGAGATCCCCATGGTGTCTCTGGGAGAGGTCCTCGGTGTGTCTCTGGGAGGTCCCATGGTGTCTGTGGGAGATCCCCAGGGTGTCTGGGAGGTCCCCAGGGTGTCTGGGAGGTCCCCAGTGTGTCCAGGGTGTCTGGGAGGTCCCCAGGGTGTCTGGTTTAATGAGCTTCCACAGTAAGTCAGCTTTATATAATAAGCACTCCAAGGCATGCCTTTGAAATAAAGCTTACCGGTATTTATTTGTAGCTGCGATGTGAAAAATGGGGCTTATGGTTTTAGCGACCAGTGTAGATCCAGATCAGCATGTGCATCCGCAGTCTGATCAGGATCTGCACTGTTTGCTATTCCATCAAGGAAACAAGCAATATAGATTGTTTTCAGGCTACAGGAGTGTGCTATTTGAACAGGAGCTACACTGGTCACAAATCCCATCTCTCCAGTCACGGCCGCATTTTACAACAATTAACAGCACAATTTAACTTTTTCAACCGCTGTTGTAGGCACAGGTGGAGGCGCAAGTGTGAGAGGAAACTGGAGTACCGGGCGGAAAAAAATCTCAAGTACTGCCCCGACTTTAGGAGTGCAATATCGTTGCGCGGAGGAACGAGTGGCATATATTCATATACAAATCAAACAACCTTTTTATTATATTCGTACATCAATCACGGTATATGCACCTAAAAAATTATACAAAATAAAACTAGAATAAACCAATTTGTTATTATTAAGGTGAAACATAGTTCCAGCACAGACCACGAGAACAATATGGAAATATATTGATGGCTTGCGTTCCATTCTGTTTAAATGGGAAATTAAAGTATGCTTATAATTAAGTATAAGTATTTGGTGAGATATATATAAAATATAGGTCAAATCAGGTCAACATAGCAGATACATATGACAACATAACGCCCCATGCTCCAGCAAAACTTGATTTCGTTCCACCAATTGGGCGGATGCCACAAAATGCATTTTACAGCGTTTTATGCCGTATTGTGATTCCAATCTATTAACAGCACAATTTGTTTTGTCTGTTTTCGTCTGCTCTGAGTGATAATGCCGACATGAGCTGATGGATGATTAAAACATAATGGTAATCATCGTTTTTCTGTCTCACACACTGTATACCAGTCTGAAAGTTTATTCCGTCTGCTTGTTTTTCAAAATCTCCCAACTTGATAATGATGCATTCAGTAATTGGATTCGTACGTCAAAAATTGCAAAGTCTAGGCAAAGATCAGACTGCACATTTGTGCAGTCTGATCTGGGTCTAGACTGGTTGCCAATGCTGAGTTTTTTATTTGTCGTCTGCTGCGATGAAGCAAAGGTATTTGAACACGCTTGTATTACCGACTTGGGTGGAGTCAGGTAAGCCCTAAAAACAGATTAGCGTCAATAATGGAATCAGGACACGACGTCTGCTAGATATGTTGATGTATTTATCACGATTGATAATCAAACAACGTTGGCACCATTTTGTGAGGGAGAGAAAAGTGAAAGCGTAAGAGTTTAATGTCGCAGCAATAGCTATTTATTTATTTAATAGTGTTTAATGGCCTGCCAACAGCTAAGGTCATTTTAATAGGTTCGAATATCCCATATATTCCTGGCTGTTGAGGAAGAAAAATGTGCTTAGAACAAAATTTAAAGGCCAAACAACATTAGCACCACTTGGCGATCAGAGAAAATTGTGTTAAATTTAAATTCAAATCCGGACACAATTTATAACAAAAATAAAAATTCCTGACAAAAATGCCCTGTAGGTAAGAACTGTGCCTCAAGTTGAAAAACAAGCAACACTAGCACCATTTGGTTGAAAGTCAAAAGTGTGATAACATCAAATGATGACAACCATAAAGATTCTAATAAACACACCCCACTACCCACTTTTTACATTGAAAATGACAAATTCTTTGGCAGATTTTCACGAAATTTGCGCCTCTAATAAACGCTCAGTACTAACTTGAAACAAAATCGGAGCCAATTGTCCAACTATATTTCTTTTGTTTCCAGTATTTCGAAGGCAACTTCCTTGAAAATCGGGGGAAGAAACATAATTGCTACTTTCACTTTCAAAAGCGGAAGCGAAATTATTTTTTTCCGGTGTCACAGTAAATTCCTCATCGGCAGTAGCTATTTGCACGGACACATCAGAATTTACACGGTTATGGAGATGCCATTTTCAAAGCATCTCAAACCCATCTCGTATAATATGGGTGAAATTGACATCATGTTGGATTGTTGGCCGATACTTCCTAGGAGACGACTAAAAATAAATATGTCTTGTTCTGGACGTGGCCACATGAAACGGTATTAATGACAGCATTAATTATTGACGCTGAATTGATATATACATTGCCAGTATTTAAACATTTTTACCGAGTGTACCATAATAACCAAAGTGGGCCGAAACGTCTTGTCCAAAATGTCCATAAACTGACAGACAGTACAATCAAGACGTTTGAGAGTAACGTCCCTTCGTTATGAATTTGTTCAGATAGTAGAAAATTGTATATTTTTATCATTTTCCCTTCGCTAAATAACACTTGCCACTATTAAATGCCCACACAGGACTTCGGAGCCAGTGGTGATTCAATAGACGCCCCGGGCGTCTATTAGAATAGTTACGGTATATTGCATAAATTAAGAATTCTATGACTACAATTATTCCGCATAAAAATCTTTGAAAGAAACTGACATAGCGCTGTACATTTTATAATATCGGAAAAGTCTCAGTGTTTCTGTCAGTGGGATGAAAATAACTGCAACATTTCATTGGGATTAAATAACTTCAACTTTCCATTGGGATGAAAATAACTTCAACATTCCATTGGGATTAAATAACTTCAACATTCCATTGGGATGAAAATAACTTTAACATTTCCATTGGGATGAAATAACTTCAACATTCCATTGGGATGAAAATAACTTCAACATTTATATTGGGATTAAATAAATTCAACATTCCATTGGGATAAAAATAACTTCAACATTCCATTGGGATGAAAATAACTTCAACATTTCATTGGGATTAAATAACTTCAACATTTCCATTGGGATGAAATAACTTCAACATTTCCATTGGGATGAAATAACTTCAACATTTCCATTGGGATGAAAATAACTTCAACATTTCCATTGGGATGAAAATGACTTCAACATTTCCATTGGGATGAAATAACTTCAACATTTCCATTGGGATGAAAATGACTTCATTTCACTAGGATGAAAACATATTCAAAATTTACAGTCACATGCAGCAATTAAACTGAAGCCTGATATGGGTAATGTTATATGTACAATACTTTAATTGGTCTTATACTGCATGTGAACCCTTGTCTCCGCTCTGTTGCTAGGTTTGTCACCAGAGCTCCAGATAAGTTTTGTATCTAAGGAGTATAATACCCCCAGATTTCAAATTCAATGCATATTTTACTTTTACAAATGCATTACTGATTTTCTTCCTTATTAAAGGTACATACCCACTCAGTAGACACAAAATGTTCTTTATATCAGGGAAATCATCTTAGACATTTTGTGGCAAAATAAACATTCATTCACCATTACCCCACATATTGATTGGCATTATTATACATTTTATATCAGACGTAAATTTCCACACTGATATCAGGGGAGATAACCGTGTTTCCTTAAAATGTTAACAGACATTACTATTTATCATCTGTATTTATTTTTTGATGTGCAATGATCATACTTTATAATGTGTCGAAAATATTATTTGTTCAGGTGACACATTTAATTGGTATAAATAATTAACAAATAACATGCCTCATTTGCATATGAAAATAGCCTGATACCACCGCAAGTCACTAACATTAAAATGAAAAGTCATGCAGAGCATGATGTTATTAGCCGATCAAATCAGGGTTCAGGTCTAGAGCGTCCACGTGACAGAAACCGCGCGAAAGTCAACAAAGGATTTTCACGCAGACCAATGATGTTTTGGTGACCTTGAAATTATTTATGCAAATCGCCAAATTGACCAAACCCACAATGCGTTGCGCGCACTGATTTCTTTACAGGTGTGACGTCATCATCCTATATTTATCGATATTTTTAGTTAACACGGAGCTACGGTCATGATATTAGTTAGGCATGCATAAACATATTTTTAGCAAAGGGATATCCCATTCACCTAGTCCAGTCGAATACAAATCTTACTTAACAAAGTGACCATTAATTAACGTACTCAACAAAATGTACCAGTCGAATTGACGTCATGAGTATTGGCCTTGATAACTTTGTCATTTGTTTATCCCTTGTTTATCGATTTAAATGGTTTAAATCGACACGAAGCTTACGTTCAACGGCCGCACAAACTCGATTGAACTGCACGCCTTCCAATGATTTAAATACGCAGCGCGTTTAAATAGTCAATTACGTTTTTTTAATGTGCGCACTGGTCATTTAAAAAGGGGCCCATCCGTGATTTTTTGCGCGATGTCGGGCGCAAGACAATCAATAATTTGCGGCATTGACAATAATTAAGGGGGATTGCCGCAATCGCGCGTGCTGGATGCATCCCTGCCATCCGTGCATGATACGTAAACAAATCAAAGTTCGCTATGAAGGGCAATTCTTCGTTTTGATTGGTGGAAAATTTTGTGAATATTAATGGGATAAACCCGAGATGCTGGGGTTGCTAGTCGGAGGAGATTTTGAGCAGAGGTCGATTATAAATTAGCCGAATAAACACATTTTACGCGATTATACTTGGCTGAAACTTGTTCTGTTTAATAAATAAAAGCTTTAAATTAGCCCAATAATCGGCGTATGTTGGCGTATATGGACATTAGAGCCAACTATGGACTTCAACAACAACAACTTACGGGTTCAATCTCTTCCGGCGTTCAGCTCATTACGTATTCAAAATTGTGTTATTTGGCTATATTTAGTTTTAAACGGAGATAATTGCCAAAAATGCAAACTTTATCGGTTGATGCAATTTGGAAGTGATACAGCAAAGGGTTGCTACAAACTTTTTCAGAATTCGATGGATGACCAATATATTAGCCGATCTATAAATAGATTGGCTAATAATAAATATTACTAAATGATTATATCTGTATAGTGGGCACTCGTAAGTTTTAGAACTGGTGGAATAGTGACACAATTACACCCTTATTTAATTCCTATAAAGAATAGTTTGGGCATGTAACTTTAAATAGGGAACAAATGATAAAAAATAAAACAAAATAAAAATTCACATATTTGAGCTGCAAAAAGCAAACACTTTATTACTGTATTTTCACTACTCAATATAAAAATCAATGCATATTTTCACATTGCTGTGAGTATTTTGTACTCCCACTTTTATCAATGTGTATTCTGCTAAAATAAGTACGTAAAATACGCCAATACACACCTTATCTGGAGCTCTGTAATGTCACCATTATAATGATGTCATTTTCAGGCTTTGAAACTGATGGGTTTCTAAAATGTGGCTTTGACTGGGGCTGATGGGATTTGTGACCAGTGTAGCTCCTGATCAAATATATCACTCCTATACCCTGATAATGATCTATATTGCTTGTTTGAAGCATGGTGGGTGGTCCATTAATGGAATGGTGAACAGCGCAGATCCTGATCAGACTGTGCAGATGCACAGGCTGATCTGGATCTACGCTGGTTGCAAAACCCATAAGCCCCATTTCTCCAGTCACAGCCATAAATAACACATCAACAAGGCCCCCAGGTCATAACAACAAACCACTAATCCAAAATGTCACTATTTGTTTACAAATGACTTTAATTGAGCTTTGAAATGATATTCTGGAATATTACTTTAATGGTGGAAATTATTCTTATGTGCAGACAAAACATGATGTAATTGAGAAATATGAAAAATAAAACATAACAAAATTTAATTCTGAATTGTAATTTGTTATTCTACACATACCTACCTGTATAGTAACGTTGAAAATATAAAGACTTTTTTTTTTTTTTTTAAAAATTAAAAAAAAAAAACATTAAATAAAAAAAACAACATGGGCATCGTTATTATGAAGCTAATCCCCTCGCTGGCAGCCTTGATAATAAAAAAAGCCTTACAAACAAGGTAAACGTAAGAGTGACCTGGACCTTGGTCAGTCGGACGTGGTTCATATGCAAAATAAAACACCATCCCTAGACAGACATTGTGGTCAGATATTATCAAAATCCGTGAAGCGGTTCATAAGTTATTGAAATATGAAAGGTGTTACCAACGTATGCACACACGTACATGGACTAACACTATGTCCCCTCTTGTCTATCGGCACGGGGATAATCAATCTTTGTACCTTTAACTTTTACACCACTATGTTCCCCTCTTGCCTATTGGCACGGGGATAATCAATCTTTGTACCTTTTGCTGTTTATTTTTTATTTTCCATTTTTATCACCAAAAACATGCTTTTACAGCACTTTAGAATCATTTCCGACATGCTTTGACAGCACTTTTGACAATGGAAATGATTCTAAAGTGCTGTTAAACCATGTTTTCATTGAGAAATAAGGATCAATATAAAGCAACAGCAAACGACAATTGTTGTGTGTCGCGGTCTAAGGGTTAAGCTATATACACACCCATCATGTAGTAATGAATGCCACATCAGGATGGTACCTGCTATAGCTATGGTACCGGGTCACAAGAGAGCAGACATACAGATTAATTGTGCTGTTGTAACACAATAAATATCTCGACACGAATTGAGTGCATTTTATATTAAAAGTATAATAGAGCACATTGACATTGAGATATTCCATATCATGCGGTAATGGTGATGAAAAAATTTCTTTAAAGAAACTATAATGGCCCGTTTCACTAAACTTTGTACGACTAAAATGTCTGTAAGTGCAAAATTATGTAAGTCTGTAAATTTCACGTTAGCAATGTTTTCTTGAAAACAATTACTGAATTTACATGTATTGAGCATAGGCTGCATAATGCAGCCTATGCTCAATAAATGTAAATTCATCAATTGAAATTTGCACTTACGAACATTTAAGTCGTACAAAGTTTAGTGAAATGGCCCCTGGGTGTCAGCTAGATATTCAATATGTTGTTTTTCAGTTTATTGACATGTAATTTACCCATATCAACAAAAGTTACCATTTTATTTGATCAAGGGGTTTGTGTTCTATATATTATAATAGGTCGAGATAAACAGGGGAGATAGTTAGGCAAAGTGTTTACACTATTACTGCACGAGGAGCACAATTTATAAAAAAATGTTTTTTAGTTGAATTGATTAAAATTAAAGTTTGCAACAAAAGTTGTTTTTAACATTTATAAAAATTCTTTTTTATCTAACCAAAATTTTTATTCAGGCAACTCATAACTAGAAGTATGATAAAAATCTACAATTAAATTATCTTTTACTTATCAGTTTCATGACGTCCTCCACATATCTGACACCCAGTGTCTTTAACCCTTACTTAAGGCTGAATTAAATGTCGTCAGCTGTTCATTTTTTTTTTTCCAGTCGTCTCAACAAAAACATGGGTTGACAGCACTTTATAATCATTTCCAACCCCACGTGTTTTTATTGAGGATGAATACAAAATATGAAACAGCAGCAGACGACAATTTGTGTGTCCCACATTCCTAGGGATAATATAATTCAAAATGGGACACAAATTATTTTTGTCATACCGCAGATCCTGTATTTGGCCGTATAAACAAATCTCTTATTTTGATCTTTGCGTTTTTTCAGGAAGAAAAATAATCCGAGATTCGATTTTCTACCGTCAGTCTTAATATAAAGGCGTAAATGAACATTTTGTTTTTTTATTAAACGAAAACAAACTAAATATGGAGTAAGAAATCCATCGAAAACGACTTTATGACAGTTTTTTTATATCGTGTAATTTAATGTATATTCCACTGCTCTATCAATCTGCTCTCCCTTTGGCGCCTCTAGAATAATGCGACTGGTTCCCAAACATTCGCTGTCATTGCTACGCCGCGGTTTTGTGCGTGGAACCCATAGTTCGTGACCTAAATATAGCCGTGTCACGAAGGCAAGCGCGTTTAGGTTTGAAAAGCAATTTTCGTTATTTTGGCTAATTTTTCGCTCATATTTTGATGAGCGAAGAATATTTATGGAAAAATAAGCAATATAGACTGGTTTTGAGTGTACAATTTGTTACTTGTATTGATAAATTCGGGGTTTTATTGTGTTTAGTGAGGAATACAATTCGCAATCGGTAGACGCTTGCAAAATGTTCTTCATTGGACGCGAGGCGCCGGAGGGTAATCGCAATTCCTGTATGTCCGACGGTCTTGGCAGGTCATATAATATATATGACCAGGCAAGCTAGCCAATCAAAAGCCGAGAAACTTATCTGCGGTATGACAAAATGTATTATTATACCTACAATAGATGTACACCAAGCACAGTGGTTATAGTTTGTTTGTTTGTTTGTTTATTGGTGTTTAACAGCCTATCAACAGTTAAAGTCATGCAAGGCCGGGCCAACGGGTTCGATCCCGTTTTAACCTGCTGCATTGGGGGGAAAATCCCAAAATCAGAATGGAATATTTACATTGAGGAAAAATATATTCAGCCCTGAAATTAGAATAACCTGACCTGGTGCCAGGTCCATACCACACCAAAGTCACTTGGCCCCTTCCCCTAAAATAGGATTACGAATAATCATAATACTCATTTTAGGGGTATAACCAGATTCAACTGTCACATACAAAATGCCAAAGACGTATGTGAGGGCCAAACCAGTAGCCTATTTCATCAACATTGCAAAGTATACTTTACTAGCAAAGTATACTTTGAGGGAGTAATCATTTATTTTTCCTGAAATGCATTATTTCATATAGAACTAACAAATGCATGTATTTCATGATTAAAAGTATGCAGAATTATTATACTGAATTTATTACATTATCACAGCCATTAAATGGCTGTGATAATGTAATAAATTCAGTATAATAAAAATTAATAAATTTAAAAAAAAATTGAAAATTTCTCCCTCAAAGTATACTTTGCTACCAAAGTATACTTTGCAATGTTGATGAAATGGGCTACTGGTCTCCAGTCGGAATTCCAGTTAGGATGAACCACGATTGTTAAACTACCCATCACGTGCTCCCGACCAACCCATCTACACCCCAGTGGTTATAGCTTCCGTGTACCGGTATTTCGACTTTTGTCATGAAATCATAGGTTGGTGTGACAAAACGAAATTCGGACGTTGCTTGTCTGATGATCTGAAATAATTAACCCTTACACCCCTATCTTAATTTGTTGTTGTCTGCTCTTTATTTTCTATTTTCCATTTTTATCATCAAAAACATGCTTTTACAGCACTTTAGAATAATTGACAACATGCATTGACAGCACTTTAGAATCATTTCCAATGGTGCTGTCAAATCATGTTTGTATTGAGAAATAAGGCAAAATATGAAAGAAACAGCAGACGACAATTGTTGTGTGTAACGGTCTAAGGGTTAATACATGTTTTTGCTTCATGGACTGCACTGAAAACATAACCTAACATCAAACCTGTGAATAAAGGCCAGCCATGGCAAGAGAAAATCTGGCCTTTGCTCACAGGTGGTCTTTGTTCACAGGTTCATTTATGTAATAATGGAATAATTGGAAAAACAAGAGTGGCTGCATGCTATAGACAATAGACGATATTGCCAATCGGAGGTGGATATATCTACATGTAAATCAACCAACACCATTGTATTTGCTATAATACTAATAAGTTTGTGTTTTATTTTATTTTATACTATCATAGGTAAGGCATTGAGGGGAGATAATTTAGTAATGCATTTCCGCTTTTGCCAAACAAGGAAGCACAATTTGTAAATCATTTTGGTCATGAAATTATGATTTAGGAACCATTGATTGTACAAAAACTATCATTAGACACATTATTTTTTATTTTATACACATTTTTTTTAACAAAATCGGACGTCTTTCAAGTGACAGGTAAAATCTGATTCAGAAATACAATACAAATGTACACCGAAAAATAGTACATCCCTATGAACATTTATTTCACCTATCTACGAAATAACGTTGGGTGTTGAGAAAAATTTCATAGCACATGCGCAATCCAATTCTGAAATGTATGTCAACTTTCAACGTCATTTGTGGCTGTCACTGGAAAAATGTGGCTTATAGGGTTTGTGACCTCCTGATCAAATAGCACACGTATGAAGCCTGATAACAATCTATATGCCTTGTTAGAAGCATGACGGCTGTTTCATTGATGGAATGACAAACAGTGCAGATCCTGATCAGACTGTGCGCAAGCAAAGGCTGATCTGGATCTACACTGGTCGCAAAACCCATAAGTCCCATTTCTCCAGTCACAGCCACATTTATGGAAAATATCACATTTTTTTTAAATAATTCTCATGAATATTTCTCATATGCATTAGATAGAAATCTCACGAGCTGTCCTTGGTGATAATATATGACACGACAAGCAAACAAAGGTGTGAAATATCGGAGACGGGCTTCCTTGCAATGCAATACCATCCATCACGCTATCACTCTTTACCTACACCTTCAAATACCTTCTTTAACCATTATAATGCCGAGTTAAATTTTGTCAACAGCTGATTATTTTATATTTTCCATATTTCTCAACAAAAACATGGTTTGGCAGCACTTTAGAATCATTTCCAATGGAAATGATTCTAAAGTGCTGTCAAACCATATTTTTATGGAGGAAGAAGACAAAACAGCAGACAACAGTTTTCGATACCTTCTTTTAACCATTATAATGCTGAGTCAAATTTTGTCATCAGCCTTTTTTTAATATTTTCCTTTTTTTTTTAACCAAAAAACATGCATGACAGGAGCATGGGCGGGGTGGGGCATGAATGGTGTAGTCCCTGATCAGCATGTGTATCTGCACAGTCTGATCATGGTCTGCACTGTTCACTATTCAGTCAGTGAAACATCCGTCTTGCTTCTGACAAACAGAATAGATCCATATTAGTGTGCTACCACATTTGGATGAGGAACTTAATGGCCTATCAACAGCTAATGGCCTATCGATCCCGCATTTAACCTGCTGCATGGGGGGGGGGGATATTTACCACACCAAAGTCACTTGGCCCCTTCCCCTAATAGTAATGGGATTAGGCATAATTGTGTTACTCTTTTAAAAGGAATAACAAGATTCAACTCTCACAGACAAGAATGCCAAAGACGTACACGAGGGTCAAACCAGGTTTACAGTCGGGATTCCAGTAAGGATGAATCCCGATCGTTAAATTACTCATCGCATGCTCCCAACCAACCACCACAGATGAGAAATGTGTCTGTGATTGGAGAAATGTGGCCTACGGCTTTTGCGACCAGTGTAGTCCCATATCAGCCTGCACATTCGCAGTCTGAACAGTAACTGTATTGTCCGTAATTCAATCAATAAAAATCCTGGTCATGCTTATAACAATCAGTTTAGATCCATGTATGTGGCTGTGACTGTAGAAATGGGGCTTATTGATTTTGCGACTAGTGTAGATCCAGATCAGCCTGTGCATCCGCAGTCTGATCAGGATCTGCACTGTTCGCCATTCCATCATTGAAACACCCGCCGTTCTTCTAACAAGCAATATAGATCGAATATCAGGCTACAAGAGTGTGCTATTAAATCAGGAAGCCCATCAGCCCCATTTCTCCAGTCACAGCCACATATCAGACAGCGCTCCAGATAAGGTGCGTATTGGCATATTTTACGCAATTATTTTAGCTGAATACGCATTGATTATCAAAAGTGGGAGTACAAAATACGCACAGCAATGTGAAAATACGCATTGAGCAGTGAAAATACTGTCATAAAGTTGAAAATTCACTTAGTTGAGCTGCAAAAAGCGTTGCTTTTTGCAGCTGCAGCTCAAATAAGTGAATGTTTCAATTTTTTATATTTTGTTTATCCTTTGTTCCCTATTTAGTAACGAAGAAAGTCAATAATACATTAGTAAAAGTAAAATACGCAATGATTTTGAAATCAGGGGGTATAGTACGCTTTAGACATAGAGCTTATCTGGAGCTCTGATCAGAGTAAGCAGACCAGGAAGGAGAACGGCCAGAAATAACACATCTGGTACATGTACTTGCGGTCTGCCACATTTCTCCAGTCACAGCCACATATGAGACATGCCAAGTGATTTTCAGCGTTTATTTTCGCCATTTTGGGAACATGACCCGGCACACCCCCGGTATTAGGAATTTTCGCCGCGTATTCATCCAAATTGGGAAAAATATAATATTTTAGAAAAGGCACAAAATGTTCTTTATGTGAATTAAATAAGTGTATAATTGTGTTATTATTCCACCCGTTCTAAAAATTACGGGTGCCCGCTATACAGATATAATCATTTAGTAATATTTATTTTACGGTGGTATCAGGTTATTTTCATATGCAAATGAGGCATGATATTTTTTAATTATTTATACTTATTAAATTTTTCGAAACATGAAGTATGATCAATGCACATCAAAAAATAAATACACTGTACAGAGAATAAATAGTAATGTCCATTAACAATTTTAAGGAAACACGGTTATCGCCCCTGATATCAGTGTGGACATTTATGTCCGATATAAAATGTATAATAATGCCAATCAACATGTGGGGTAATGGTGAATGAATGTTTATTTTGTCAGAAAATGTCTCGGATGATGTCTCTGATATAAATAACATTTTGTGTCTACTGAGTGGGCATGTACCTTTAAGATTACAGTGAACAGATATTAATGCCTATACAAATAACACCTGGTAGACACTTCCACGTATAACAGTAATACAACTCAATACTAAATGACACAGAAAGAAATGGCAAATCTAAAAAAAAATAATAATTTTGTTAGAGAATTGGGGAAAAAACCATACCTTATGCGATTGGGAATATAGCCATTAAACGGCTAGAAAAACGTCCAAAAAAATATTAAAAGAAAGTGATACTTTCTGTAAATGACATCGAAAGATGAAAATAAATTGACGTCATTTATGGAAAATATCGGAAATGTTGTAAATGTTCTACATGTGCTAAGGTATAAAATCACACGGCGTGTCTCAGATTTGTTTGTAAGAGTGGTTACAAGATTGAAACAGTAGCCAACTCTACCCAACATCCCACGAATGTAACATATTTCAGTCTGCGCACTTTAGCAATTACCCGAAGTGCATTGTGTATGAATATCTCAGTATCTGGGTGCACCCGATGTGACGAAAGATTACGTTTCCTTCCACGACAAAAGGGGCCGTATTGAGTGTGTGACCTGTAGCCGATTTCAAACACGTTGCAAAGTATACTTATCTAGCAAAGTATACTTTGAGGGAGTAATCATTTATTTTTCCTGAAATGCATTATTTTATAGAACTAACAACCGCATATATTTGATGATTAAAAGTATGCAGACTTATTATACTGAATTTATTACATTATCACAGCCAATTTGGCTGTGATAATGTATATAATAAATTCAGTATAATAAAAATTAATAAATTTATCCTAAAATTGAAAATTTCTCCCTCAAAGTATACTTTGCTAGATAAGTATACTTTGCAATGTTGGTGAAATCGGCTACAGTGCAGCCTCATAACATCTTAGCAGACTCGCCAGGGCCTACATCTACATCGTTCACGAGCTTTTCCAAGAAGACAATTCTAATAAAATATCACGATATGTTTTCATTTTGAAGAAAACTATTCAATAATTGCTGTCTATTGATGTGTAAACAATAGTGATTTTATTTTACCCAATGAAAATTTTGAAATACCCTTTTGCTTCAGAAATGATGGAGTGACAATACTCAATTACTAATTCCTTATCTGGAGCCCTGAATAATGAAACAATCTGAAATTTCTTTGGGAAGCAAATTGTATCCAAATACATTGTTATTGTGATGTAACCAGTACTGCCATACTAACCCTAAATATTGTCACGCTCACTGTTGTAGGGAAACCATTTATTTTTATGTGTTTCCCCAAATAAATGGTGTCCGAATATTCTTACGACATGGCACAAATATCTTTCTGCGTATTAAACATTGTATGCTGAATATGGAGAATAAATTAGTTGATAAATTTTGATACTTGTGATTCAGTAACTGCCTATCTGGCATGAAATGGGTTAATTATCGAACGCAGGAAGAATGTGAGTCAGCTATTTTCTTCATTTCTCATTGAAAGTATATGATGTTACCACTCATTTGAACCGTCTCGATGAGACGGTTCAAATGAGTGGTAACAACATATACTTTTGTTGAGAAGCAAAGACAATGGACAGAAAAAAACGATGATACTTGTGAATCAACATCTGCCTATCTGGCATGAATTGGGTTATAATTACCTAAAGCAGGAAGTATGTGGACTAACCACAAAATTTGAGTCAGATATTCTTGATAAGAAACTAGACCTCCGACAGATACCGTTTCACATGTCCTGTTAGTGCAATTGGTAATGAGCGCACGCCTCACCAATGTTGTCAGGATTTGATCCTTGACTGTAGACTAACATGCCATGTCTCTATATCGTTATAGTTGACTTTTATTTTGTAATAATCCAACATTTTCTTCTTTTTTTTTGTTACTGTGTGAGAGAGTATTATTTATTTAATGGTGTTTAACGGCCTGTCAACAGCTAAGGGTCATTTTAGGCCGGGATAAAGGGGTCAAATCCCATATTTCACCTGTTGGGGGGAGGGGGGATTGTAATCCCGAAACTAGAACTGAATATTTACAGCAAAAATATGTATTCAGCCCTGTAAATAGAAAAACCTCACCTAGTGCCATGTTGTCACCACCCCAGACACATATTCCCACTTGCGAAATGCACCACGAGCGAGGAGAGTAACGCGAGTGATTCGGCCATAGTGCTACGCCTCTCGACCCGGCCAGTACAGAAGATGGAATGGTTTTTTTCAGGTTTCCTCCCACATTAAAGACCACCCTTAAAAAGGCGGTGGATTTGAGACAGCATGATAAATGACTATCAGAGGAATGAAAGGAATGCACGTGTGCAATATGAAGCACATTAGTGAGAGAAAACAGAAATTCAGAGCTCCAGATAAGCTTTGTGTCTAAAGCGCACTATTCCCCCGATTTCAAAATCATTGCGTATTTTACCTTTACAAATGGGTTATTGATTTTCTTCATTACTAAATAGGGAACAAATGATAAAAAATATAACAAATTTAAACATTTACTTATTTGAGCTGCAAAAAGCAAACACACTTCTTTTTGCAGCTCAACTAAGTGAACTTTCAACTTTATGACAGTAGTTTCACTACAGAATTTGAAAATCAATGCGTACTTTCACATTGCTGTGCGTATTTTGTACTCCCACCTTTGATAATCAATGCGTATTCAGCTAAAATAATTGCATAAAATACGCCAATACGCCAATACGCACCTTATCTGGAGATGGGAAATTATAAGAAATTTACCAGAGCACTACGTTTATGACGGACGTACATATTGAACAGGATGCATGGATACCGCTACATATATAGCTATTCGGTGGCGGGGGCATAACTAGATACAGTGAGCAGGGGCTCACGGATACCCCCGGCTGCCGCCTAGACCGAAAAATAGAAACTTTAACGTTGGACGGACGGACAATCGGACGGAATTACGAAAACTATATACCCCTCGACATACCTTGTATTCTGGGTGTATAAAAAGTATGTCTGAATAGAATACCCTCATTTTTGTGAGTCTAGCTCGAATGATTGATTGAATGGGGCTTTAACTCCGTTCAACAACAAGATCATATCTGATGCGAAAGGAGAAATGGGGTTATGAAATTTCCGACTAGTGTATACCCAGATCAGCCTGCGCATCCGCGCAGTCTGATCAGGGTATGCACTGTACGCCATTCAGTCAGTGACTCACATATAATGCACCTAACAGCAAATATAGATCCATTCAGGCTACACTAGTATGCGAGCCTATCAGGACATACACCCATAAGCCCAATTTCTCCAATCACAGCCACATACATGTATACAGACTGGAATATAAAAATCCCAAAATCAGCACGGTTGCCCCATCAAATGAATCACGCAGCAGAAGTTGTCCGATTTATAGAGGTTCCACCTTACCTTCTACACACTGTCTCAGCCTCGGTAAACGACGCCGGTCCGGAAAATATTTTTATACACTCGATACCAATCTTGGTCCAGCCTACAAGATAAAAATTACAAAACTTCTAAACTCCCAATTTCTGAACTCCCAAAGTTTTTGTACTCGGATGAAAATAGGGTTGCAAATTAGGTTTAATAGTGTTTAACCCTTGTAAAATGGGAAACAAATTTTACTACCAGTCACTATTCAGAGCTCCAGATAAGGTGTATTTTACACACTTATTTTAGCAGAATACGCATTGATTTATATCAAAAGTGGGAGTACAAAATATTCACAGCAATGTGCAAATATGCATTGATTTTCAAATTGAGTAGTGAAAATACTGTAATAAAGTTGAAAATGTACTTAGTTGAGCAGCAAAAAGCAAAACAGTGTTTGCTTTTTGCAGCTCAAATAAATGAATTTTTTAATTTGTTTTATCATTTGTTCCCTCTTTAATAACGAAGAAAATCAATAATACATTTGTAAAAGTAAAATATGCGTGAATTTGAAATATGGGAGTGATACAAAACTTATCTGGAGCTCTGTATGCTGCTTGTTAGATGCTGGACAGGCGTGACATTGATAGAATGCTGAACACTGCAGATCCTAATCCTGATCTGTAGCCGATTTCATCAAAGAATAAAATTTCTAGCAAAGTATACTTTGAGGGAGAAATTTTCAATTTTATGAGAAATTTATTAATTTTTATTATACTGAATTTATTACATTATCACAGCCATTTTGGCTGTGATAATGTAATAAATTCAGTATAATAATTCTGCATACTTTTAATCATGAAATATATGCATTTGTTAGTTATATATGAAATAATACATTTCAGGAAAAATAAATGATTACTCCCTCAAAGTATACTTTGCTAGATAAGTATACTTTGCAATGTTGATGAAATCAGCTATTGAAATCACAAAACCCATAAGCCACATTAATCCTGATGAAGTATCACACTCCTGTGGCCTGATAACAATCTATATTGCTTGTTAGATGCTTGACAGGTGTTACATTGATGGAATTGTGAAACAGTGCAGATCCATATCAGACTGTGCGGATGCACAGGCTGATTTGGATCTACACTGGTCACAAAAACCATAAGCCCTATTTCTCCAGTCACAGCCACATATCAGGTCTTGGCAGCACATATTTTAGAAATAATGAAAATACGGACGTAAAAACTGATAAGGAGATCCACTGGTCCAAATCTCAATATTGGGCCCCTATTTCTGCAGTGACAGCCACATACATATAGTTAGATCAGAGGCGTCAGAAGTGGGGCGGCACGGGCGGCGACTGTCGCCCCAATATTTGGACCAAAAATATAAGAGGAAATGGCATCTAGAATTAAAACATTTTCTGTGTGTTCATGCCCCCGCACCCCCCTAACGTTAACTCGCTTTGCTCGGGTCGACATGCGCCTCCCAATATTAATTTGCTTCCAATGCCTCTGTAGATTGGTGCTATTGTTTGCCACTGTATCAGTTTGGCTACTAATATTTCAGAAATGGACATTTTGTCTACTAAAAATTTCAGAAATTATTTGAAAAAGTACTTTGTTTTACAAATATTATAGCAATTTAAAAATTGTATGGTCTTTTCAGCATTAACAGTTCATTTGGGTAACGAATTTCAAACTCCTAGCAGAAGCCTAGGAACTCCAGTCACGAGTGGTCAAAATTTCAATATTAAGCCACAAACAGGTCAATGTCCACTTACCGTCAGGGCAAGTAACCCAGGAGATGTTTTGTTGATAAAGTTCAAGGTCAAACTCCTGTTCCGGTACACACTGAAATAGACAAAAAATACAATTATTAACCCTTACAATACTGAATAAAATATTGTTGTCTGCCGTTTATTTTAACTTCCAATTTTATCAATAAAACATGATTTGGCAGCACTTCATAATCATTTCCAATTTATGCAAATACACACCTTATCTGGAGCTTGGCATTCTATTTGGTACAAATTTGTTATTGCTTTTTGATACTCGCTACTTCTGATTTAAATTGGGTTTTTGGCAATTTTAATTGGGTATTTATGCAAATACACACCTTATGTGGAGCATGGTATTCTGTTATATATTCTGCGGCGATCTGGCATTTAAAAATTTCCTGGGGGAGGACCCCCAGACCCCACCAATTCACGATTTCGCGCGCGTGGAGGTCGGGTACGCCGAATTTTAATTACAGACCACCCCCACCCCCCCTGCAATTAGTTCTGTATCCGCGCCTGCTGTCAGTGTCAAGGGGCATAATAATAATAATACAGTATTCCCTCAGTAATCATGGTAATAATTCTGAATTGCAGGCAGAAACCATAGGCATAGGAGCTTTATGGGATGAACGAAAAGCCGATGTGATAATCCAGTTACACTGATGATCTGTATACTATACATCCTGCGATAGGAGTCATTAACACATCGGTTTCGTTCATCCCATAAAGTGCCTATGGCAGAAACCATTAGAAACGAGTTCCCGCTAAAAGCAAATGGAGATAAATTCAGCCAAGGGAAGTAATCGAGAACTAGCGAAAACGGTGCTTGGTGCAGGAAAATCATCAGACAGCGAACTTGTGCCACCAGAAGCTCATCAAAAATGATGATGACGGTATTCTGTTGACCCTTACATTGCTGAATTTAAGCTTTGTCGTATGTTGTTTAATTTTTTTTGTTTTCCTTTGTTCTCTAATTGGAAATTATTATAAAATGATGTTAAATCATGTTTTTATTGAAATGGAAGAGAAATTATAAAAATACAGCAGACGACAATGTTCGTTTCTTGAATTCTAAAGGTTAATCATAGATTAGAATAGGCCTACATATTACGTCCCTGCTTAAGTAAGGCGTTTGTATGTGTGGATCATGTGTGGATCATGATTGTAACAATAAAATAAAGTTTGCAATTATTTGTTTTTTGTTAGTCGTTATCGGCGATTATCTTGGATTTCTTGACAATTATTTTTAATTTCCCAAATCTGATATAATAGCGACGCGGTCCGGTCACAGTGCTCTCCACAACCAGATGTGAAATTTAAGCAAAACACAACGAAACTTGGCAACTTACAATACCACCCCTCCCCCCCCCCCCCCTGCCCCCGCATACCCCACCCTCCCCTTCTCCCTCCCCAGCGGGTCCAATAAACACATACATGCATTACAGAGACAAACAAGGTACCGCCGTGGAACGGTCAATTAATAAAATTGCCCCGTTTGGCGGTTGCAGTTGGTTAGCGCAGCGCCGCAAACCTCCGGCTTACATCACCAATAACTAGATACATTGGTGAATAATGACACGAGGTCCCTATTGACAGGCGACGCCACATATTGCAATACTCAGTATCGAAACCGCAGCCGACAGCTGAACACTTTTATTTCTGGGTTATAAATCAGTCTGGAGTCTGTGGAACACCTATCTATGTATGCAAGAGAAACCACAAAATGTCGTCTGCATCAGACCGACTGGGGCCTATCTCGGGTAACCGTCCCATCCACCCATCCTGCTTGCGCACTCATGCACATATTGAAGATACAGTGCGCATTGCATCATTTGTAACAATAATAGTATAGGCGCCATACGAAAAATGTAATTGGAAATACATATTCGGAAACTACCATCAGTTAGTTTAGTGGAAACTATGTGCATCTGTGTGTGAAGTCTCGTGTTCCGGCCGGTGTATATATATCCGGTGAATAACCCCATGTTGCCCCTCTCCGCATTTAAGTTCACTTTCATCACTCGCAGATGCAAATATAATCAGCGTGAGGCTGTTACACTGTAACACGGTTTATTTGGCTGATCAGAAAATACACAGGTCAAACTATCAACAAGCCACATCAGGATCTGCACTTTTTGCAAGCTATTTTCATATTTTTGAGAACAAAAATACCCCCATTTCATACATGGACTGAAAATCATTTTGTGACGATTGGATCGGTTGCAAAATTAACATATCAAAATACATTGCAGTTAATTAGGGGTGTAATGGTTAAAGGGGCATATCAGGATTTTTTGAAAACCGTATAAAAAATGTGTTTTCATCATGGCGCTAAAACCGATATTTATGTATATAAGTGAAAATAGAAACAGCATGAGTCATAGTTTGACTCTCGCCACATATCTCCAATTAAACCACTTTACACAGGGTCATGATGAAAAACACATTTTTATTTGTTATAGTATTTTCACCATTTAATACTTACGTTCGCTAACACGCCGAGAAACAAGAAATACGCAGCAATGTGTCGATAAATCCGGGTTGCTGTCACAAGTCGGGCTCTCATTGAACATGTTCTGTCGTTCATAACAGTGTTCATCCCATTGCAGACGTCGTCTGTACATCAATCAACACAGAGAAATATCTCCAATTACACTATCATTTTTCATTTCCTGTCATCATGGTTATACACTGCTCCGTAATGTCCAACATGTTCAATAATAACGGTATCACTTCAACAAAATCACAATACTGAAGTTCGAATTCCGAATAGAAAACTATGTATGTATCATATATCATATATGACACACAGAGTCAGTATGAGTGTAATAACAGTTATAAATAGAAACACGTGTGGTAAAAATGCAAAATGTTGAAAACATCGTTTCGGGGTAAAGCTTAGATTAGAATAGAATAATACATTCTGAAATGTTGATATCAGCGGTATATATAATTTTAAGTTAGACACTATGTCTCTGGTGGTATCAACATTTCAAAATATGTCAGTCTAATTTTCCCCACCCACCACCCATATGTACATTGTAACAGATATGTGTTTAAACCACTTCTTTTAACCGTCTCAACGAGATAGATAAATTGTTTCGTCATAAGATTTGATTTTTTTCCGTCCTCAGCATGAACAGCTGTTAAAATGTAATTTTAGAATAATAACTAACATCAGATAAAATATATTATGGGAATGGCCTATTTTTGCACAAAAACAAAATTGTTTTAAAATCTGCGAACTTTTCGTAGTTTGCAGAATATGTCAATGCAATTGATTAATTCATCTCCAAGTTATAAAATATGTGTCACATATGTCTAGTATAGAAATAATCACGGAGGTTAAATCATCGTTATTTCTATAAGACATATTTTCTCATGAACAGTCTCAATATAAGATGCAGCGTCCAAGCAGCGCAACTAGAATTTCAAATCCAGACCTTTGAATAGTTGTGGCCATGACTGGAGAAATGGGGCTTACGAGATTCGTGACCAGTGTTACCAGTGATACCTGTAGCCGATTTCATCAACAATGCAAAGTATACTTTCCTAGCAAAGTATACTTTGAGGGAGAAATTTTCAATTTTATGATAAATTTATTAATTTTTATTATACTGAATTTATTACATTATCACAGCCATTATGGCTGTGATAATGTAATAAATTCAGTATAATAATTCTGCATACTTTTAATCACGAAATACATGCATATGTTAGTTCTATTTGAAATAATGCATTTCAGGAAAAATAAATGATTACTCCCTCAAAGTATACTTTGCTAGAAAAGTATACTTTGCAATTTTGATGAAATCGGCTACTGATCAAATAGCTCACTCATGTAGCCTGATACCGATCTATATTGCCTGTTGCCAATGTTGGAAGCGTACCAAGTGTTTCATTGATGGAATAGCGAATAGTGCAGATCCTGATCAGACTGTGCGGATGCACAGGCTGATCTGGATCTACACTGGTCGCAAAACCCATAAACCCCATTTCTCCAGTAACAGCCACATTTGTGTTTGAGATTAATACTGACAAATATAAATAATTTCGACGTTCCTGGTTATTTAATGTATACATCCAATATTGAGAACGTGAAAAGAAATATTTATACCGACAAAATATATTTATAGAACACACTCAGCAGTGTACTCTGTATTCACACAATTATAATTCACACAGCCTATCTAACACACAACGTTCAATGCACAAAGGGAACCATTAAAGGTACATGCCCACTCAGTAGACACAAACTGTTCTTTATAGGCATTAAATAAGTGTATAATTGTGTCAGTATTCCACAGTTCTAAACATTACAAGTGCCCGCTATACAGATATAATTATTTAGTAATATCTATTTTACTGATAGTGACTCGCGGTGGTATCAGGCTATTTTCATATGCAAATGAGGCATGATATTTTTTAATTATTTATACTAGTAAGTAGAATAAATAATTAAAATATGCACCAGAAAAACATTAAGGAAACACGATTATCGCCCCTGATATACGTGTGGAAATTTACGTCTGATATAAAATGTATAATAATGCCAATCAATAAGTGGGGTAATGGTGAATGAATGTTTATTTTGCCATATAATGTATCAGATGGTGTCTGTAATATAAAGACGATTGTGTGACTACTGAGTGGGCAAGTACCTTTAACACACATGTTATATAATTATTTGTAAATCCAAAAGTATGTATCTTCCACTCAAGAAGAAAAAACTCACAAAAGCCGGAACGTTTTTCAACTCGTATCACTAGAACGTGTAAACGTGTCATTCATACGATTAATTTATCTAAACACGATTTCACCACTTACAAGAATCCCATTTCCAACCGTGAAATATATCTGGTGAAATGTTATTGCTGTAATGTATCCGCCAATGCGAGTTAACATTAATGACACGGTCGTAACCCCGCCTACAATTGTGTTAAGCCGTGTGAAAATGCGCCACCATTTTTGCCGTACTGCTCTCAATCTATTAACCATTCAACACCACAGACCTGTATGGTAGTATTGGCAAACAGTGTAGATCCCGATGAGACGGCTCGTGACGAGCCGTCTCATCAGGATCTGCACTTTTTGCAAGTGATTTTCATAATTTTGATAACAAAAACACACCCTTTTCATAAATGGAATAATCTGAAAACAATTTTGTGACGATTGGATTGGTTGCAAAATTAACATATCAAAATCCATTCCAGTTACTTAGGGTAAAGGGTTAAGCCGTGTAAGCCGTGTGAAAATATGAAAATGCGCCACATTAAAATTGAATCCACAAAATAAAACACTAAAATTCGGGTTAAACACTTACATGCGAGAAGCCATGTAATTGTGTACCTAAGAAGATGTGCGATATGTCTTTACAAAATTTACAATATTTTGAGTAAATGACGTCGAAGTTAACTAAACGTTTAGAGCAAATGTGGAATAGAATTCCACATTTGCTATGAAAATGTCGTGAACTTTCAACGTCATTTATATTTTTTTTAAAAATCCCACATCGTTTTAGGTACACAATCACATTGTTTGTCTGATAAAAAAGGTTAACTGATTATTTCCATATGTTTGACGAAAACGTCGGATCAAATAGTAGAAGTTTCTCCGGTCAAACGAAATATTCCAATGCAGATATAAATGAAGCAAAAATGTCAAACACAGAAAACACAACGTATCGCTTTACAGCTATGGAATACATAAACCAAACTATTTAACCCTTTACATGCTGGGAAATTTATGAGCTATACATAGTTAAACAAGAAATGCGTCTGTCGAACGCGGATGCCACCTGCAGCATATTTGAGAAACTGTGATAAAGTGGTTAACCGAAAAATGTGACGGACGGACAGACAGACGGACGGACGGACAGACGGACGGTCCAAACACTATATGCCACCCGTTTCTTCGAAACCCGGTGGCATAAAAATAGCAGACAACAATAAACAACATATTTTCTTTTATTTGTCCTTGTAAATATCATGAATATGTCTTGGAATTTCATTAGAATTGAGTCCTGAGGATTCAATTCTAATGAAATTCCAAGACATATTTACAGAGAGAAATAAAAATTATACTCCTAATTTGTTTGGCGGATATTTTCACCGCTAGCATGCAAAGAGTTGAGGTATTAGGTAATGTATCGATACACTTGACTTCAATGATAATTGCTTCATAAGAGTGATGTGATATATGAATATAAAATATGTGAATATTGTCTAGTTACTGTAGACTATATGGAGTATTGAGTTGCCATCTCTGCCATCTTTGTATGTACAAGCCATCGTACAGTTTCACAACTTCGGGCGTTTGACACATACAGTAAATAATATGACAGTAAGCCAAATACAAATTGGTGCAATCCATAATTGACATATATGACAACGGCAAGCTATACATATTATGCCAGCAAACTATACAAACGACGAGATATTTGAGCATTTCTCCCATCAATCACAATATAAATTTCAATGTGTAAACTTTCCAATCTGATGCACAGCCTATGTCATTGTACACGTTACCCATAGGTAAGCACCAGGGACAATCAGGTAACTGCTTACATTTCAATGGATTTGATAGCTAATAACAGAGTACAGTAGTGGGTATATATGGTATGTGTTGTGTGGTTGGCCAGGTAAAAGGGATATACTGTGCGATTTTCTGTATATGAAGCTATTTATAATGCTGGTTCATGTTGTTAAAAACCCAGGCACAAACCTGTACAGAAAACTGACATATTTTACAGTTTGGTGTAATATACTTGATAGGAGTCCGTTCTCCCGGATTTTCTACATGTAATTATCAACATTATATCATATGTTTTACTTCACATGTTGAGTTCTTTGTCAAACGGCAGAACAGGTGAAACTGGCTGATGGCTGGAACACACAGAGATGGTCGACTTGGTCACCACATGTGCCGTATAGTAATGATACAGTAACGAGGCAGTGTTCACATATATGTTATACACATATTCCATCACATTTACGACGAAGCAATTATCTTTGAATCAAACGATGATACAGTATATAGTTGGTCCTTAATGGAACTGTTAAGTAAAGTCCCCCTGGGTTACAGACAAAACGTTCGGGTTATGAAACTGTATGGTATTTCAATTCGGTTATTCAAAAGTATGTACAGAAAGATAATCACTTTTACTAACTTTTGTAAAAAAAAAAAAATCATAAAACATACAATATGTGTATTATCACAGTGTAATAATTCCAGCACAAAAATATTTACACAATTCCCTAACATTGTATTGGTCCGTAGCAAGTCTCTGTCCAAAATTTATATCCCAGTAAACTCCCACGCCGAACTACTTTCAGTAACCGTGAGGCGCAGTTAAAATAATTATTAAGTAAACGGAAAATAAACACATTTTCTTGATGAATTTATTTCAAATGCTGGAATTATAAGGAATGAATGGCCTTTTTGTGGAATTTATCTGGGATATAAACTTGGAAAAGTCGTGGGATACTTCCGGCCTTCGTCCAGTATTCCCGCGACTTTTCCAAGTTTATACCCCGATAAATTCCACAAAAAGACCATTCATTCCTATAATAAAATCATAATACACTAGTGTAACACATATGCAAATAAGGCCGCTGTGGAAAACATGGTAGACGACCAGTACAGCTTCAATGTATAATATTGTGCTTTATATGCAATACATATAATTTAACACTCTAGTTGATTTAATATGATATTTATTAAACGAGTTGACTGATTTAATAAGAAACTCGGCATAGCCTCGTTTCTTATGAAATCAGTGAAATCGTTTAATAAATATCATATTAAATCATCACTCATGTAAGATCCTCTATTTATTGAAGGAGCGAGTCTTTGTCTTATAATTATGCTTTTCGTAATCCACATACACACTGTCGTATTACCTAGTAGATATTATACGTATTTAAACCAAAGTGACTTAATAGTTTATACGGTACCGGATCATCACCCATAATCGAGGTCAAAACAATGGTATTGCTAAATTAAGAAAACAGGAACATGCTTTAGACATGAATTAAAATCTGCGCATGTTCTTTTACCCGATAATTATTTCGGTTCAGCGCCATGACAAGATAATGCTTGCTATCTGAAACCAGCGATGCAATCAATTCAGACTACATAGTATAGGCGCCCAGGAGGGATAAATATATTTCAATACGCAAATGTCGGATGTGAACATTGTGCCAAACAATAGCGTTGGTTCGGATCAGGATGCACGGATGTGGATCTATAATGGTTGAAAACATGAAAGTGGATATTTTGTCAGGTATAACTTGATCTCAAGTAAAATGTAAATAAAATTACACTCACGAACACTTGGTCATGTCAACACATACTTAACGTAAATACCCTACATATCATGTTTGCTCTGTTATATGCCATGCAATAAAGATAATATTGTTTTGTACTTAGGTTATGGTTTTAATGATAACTTCCTTTTTTGCATGCAACTTGCATAACTGACGAGCACATTTCGAGTTTGCATGCGCAAATGAATCTTTACACCGGACGCCCTTGGAGGCCCCCAGTGGAACATCTCTAAACCGGAAACCATTGGAGGCCCCCAGTGTATGCAGTGGTACCTCTCTAAACCAGACACCCTGTGAGGTCCCCAGTGTATACAGTGGAACCTCTCTAAACCGGACGCCCTGGGAGGCCCCCTGTGTATGTAGTGGAACCTCTCTAAACTAGACACCCTGGGAGGCCCCCTGTGTATGCAGTGGAACCTCTCTAAACCGGACACTCTGTGAGATCCCCAGGGTATACAGTGGAACCTCTATAAACCGGACACCATGTGAGGTCCACAGGGTATACAGTGGAACCTCTATAAACCAGACACCATGGGAGGCCTCCCTGTGTATACAGTGGAACCTCCCCAAGCCGGATACCCTGTGATGTCCCCAGGGTGTCAGGTTTAGAGAGGATCCACAGAAGTGCATGTATACGAACATACCACTGTTTTTGTAATCATGAACATACGCTATGTTTAGAGATAAATTACACAGAAATGTCATCATCTGAGACACAGTGCATTTAACAATATACAGTGGAACCTCGCTATACCGAACACCAAGATACCGCGTGGTCTTATTCTCGATGGGTTTCTTTGTCATTTATCTCAGATGATAATGTATATTCATGATTGCAAAGCACCATCTACGTATCAGGGGCGTTTCACTAAACTTCATACGACTAAAATTTTCTTAAGTGCAAATTTAGAACAGTCTATAAATTTCAATTGATGGATTTACATTTATTGAGCATAGCAGTCTATGCTCAATAACTGTAAATCCAATAATTGTTTACAAGAACACATTGTTAATGTGCAATTTACAGACGTATCATAATTTTGCACTTACGAACATTTTAGTCGTACGAAGTTTAGTGGAACGGCCCCCAGAATGGTAAAATGCTACTTTAAAGCGGAACATCTGTAATCGGACACCCTGGGGGACCTCCCAGGTTGTCCAGTTTAGAGATGTTCCACTGTAATACGGCTGGTGTAAAATATACAGGTTATACAATCGCGCGCCATGAACCATTACTTCTCCAAGCACAGTCACCCATAATCATGATAATGTACGAGTGTATACAAGTTGCATCTTTGTGCTATAATAAGTTCGGCATTGTGTTTGGAAGTGACGTGAAACTGTATCCGCGAACAGCGGTGAAAACACGTATCTGTTTACATGGAACATAGAGCCGCTATTGTAAGTACATGTACTATTGTACGCATATATAGCGATCACAATACACACACAGAATATTTAGAGCTATTAATATATATTTGAGTTTATGTAGATTTGGCTCCATACGGAATGATGTAACTATGAAAACACAAGTTTTTATTTGAAAATCGGTCCACAAATTCCAAAATATGTACAAGTAGTCCGCGCAATGCACACAATCAATACGACACCGGGAAATTTATATATTTATTTTGGATGTAACTTAGCTGAAATTTATCTTTATTGATCCACTACCCAGTTTCACTTGCGGAACATTTTGGGGTGCTTTTAACACCAGTTTTCAGCACATTTGTAGCATTTAAAAGAAAAGAAAACACTGAACCTGTTCGTCACGTGATGTAAACAGAGTTTACGTGGCCAACAATATGTAAACAATGTCGGAGAACATGCTGAGGTTGGATTTTTCTTTCTTAGGAGTAAGTGAACCTATTGTTTAATGCATGTAGAACCAGTACAGCCCGGCTGCAGGTCATGTACAAGTAAGTCCCACAGCATCCATACGAATAGTGAAAGTATGAGAGACTGGCCTTATTGGATGGGATTCGGTTGAATTATATAATAGTAAAACTATTTGATGTGTTCTAACCACAAATGTATTTTTGTTTTGGCGTGCTCATATATCTGAATTACAGTGGAACCTCTCTAAACCGGACACCCTCCCCAGGGTGTCCGGTTTAGAGAGGTTCCACTGCACCATACGAACAGCGGGAATGTATGGTAGATCATTCGTAAGCTGAGAAAACACAACATACAACGTTTTTGCGAAGAAACGGGAAACAAATCCCCGAATTAATATCCAAAAAAGCACTGATCACTGAACTATGCACAGTATACCAGATACGGATGCGATATTTCCGATAGAACGACAATAAAAACATCCTATGAATGTACGAATTTCGCGTAGATTTTGGTCATCCACATATTTGAAACACAAACGCACACAACTCGAGTCTGATTAGTTCGGCATTCGCTAACACGCGTAAACACTGTTTTTCAACATCTTCAGCCACTGAGAGTAGAGTGCAGATACCACTCTGGAAATCGATCAGTGAACGAAGTGATGAGACAAAAAGGAATGCGGTGTTACTAACCAGCATAACATATTCTTTCTTTTTTTTCAGAAAAGTGGGCCAGCCATATTTAAACTAGTAACTAGATCCGCAATAATTAACCCCATGCCACCGATAGGTAGATATACATATTTTAAGACCGACAGACAGAGACACATAGACTGGAGAGAGAGAGAGAGAGAGAGAGAGAGATAGAGATAAATAGAGGGGGGAGGGGGTGGAAGGAGAGAGAGATATATATATATATATATATAGAGAGAGAGAGAGAGAGAGCTATTAGACCCCACACTAACACAACGCAATGTATGGAATTGTGTGTGTAATGCCCTAATCAGAATATGCAGATTGGTCTGGGGATACACTGCCACTGGTCGCAAATTCGATAACCCTTTTTTTCTCGTAGCGAATCATGATAAAAATATACAGCCTGTGCAATTTCCAAATACAATGAAACCTCGCTAAACCGGTGCCCATGGTGTCCGGTTTAGCGAGGTTTCACTGTAAATCAGGCATTTGGTTATTCCGAGCCATAGTTGTGTGCTATGCGATCACGACCAGGCATTATCACCTGAGATAAATGACTAAGAAACCCATCAAAATTATAATCACATATGTTACTTGTTGTCCGGTGTATAGAGATTCCATTGCATGTGCAGTCTTGTGTATTTATTTTCCCACGAGTTAACCCAGTTCTGATTTTCCAAAGTGAGTGTTCAATTTCACGTATATAAGTTACTATAAGATCTTGGTAAGATCTGGCCGCATTTTAATCACGGGCTGGATTGCGTTAATTTGTAATTGGGGCGCAGCAGTTTTGTGACACCATGTGATCACTGTGCTTATCATATAACACGAGTATATATGCATGTGCATGCATAAACATGCATAAGTGTATGTATATATATATAGTCCGGAGTGTATATGCATGCAGCTCCATACTATGCAACAAGTACATGCAATGTTATCTATGTATTTGTTGAAATGTTTGCTTAACGTTTTAGCGAGCCGTCTCTTGTAATTCTTTTAGAATGGCAATTTTACGTGTGCCTGTGTTGTACTATTGTTCTGTGTTTTATGATGTACAGTTGATGAGACGTAAATAAACAATTTAACTGTAAATTATGGTAATTATGTTTGAATTGTTTAGCGTCTGATGTGAGATACATTTTGACACCTGGACAGAATATTAGAATGTCTCGTTAAACCAACAAAAAACTAGATGGCCGCGGCCTGCATGTCGCGCCTTGGGGCGAGGCATGGACACTAAAAAAAGAGATATAGTAGACACGAAATGTTTAACCAAAAAACTTTAACCGTACGTACGGACGGACGTACGTTAAAGTGTCGACTATATCGCGCTTTCCGCAAGCGGGCGCGACAAAAACTTTAACCAAAAACTTTAACCAACAATTTCAAAGTGATTAGACCTTGACATTGGGCACAGGGGCCGCACGGGAGGGGGTAGAATGAAAATATAGATGATGATAAACACCCATGTGAAGTTTCAAGGTAATGGGCAAAGCAGGTGCAGAGATATAGTACATGAAAAAACTTTAACCAAAAACTTTAACCAAAAAATTCAAAGTAATTTGATCTTGACATTGGGCACAGGGGCCGCACGGGTGTGGGGTAGAATGAAACTAGATTGGTCAGTAAGCGATACTTACGGAATACCCCCCGCGTGGGCCCAGGTACCCATAACATATGTAAAAATGTCCAAGTGTGTGGGCTTGTGACTTTGACTCTGTGCTTAGCGGGAGCGGCATGCACGTGAATTTGTCACAGGGTGGTAGAGGTCCATTGGAGCAATGCGTGTGTGAAATGTGAAGCAGATCCGAGCAAGGAAATAGAAGTTATAACCGATTTCTCTGATGTTAAGTTTTGTAAAGATACTAAGTATGTGACCTTGACCTCGAGATCAGCGGGAATTTGTCACAGCATGATAGTAGATCCTTAGAGGAATGCATGCATGAACTATTAAGAATTTTCAATGAAAGATATAGAAGTTATAACATATGTCTCTGATGTTAAGTTTTGTAAAGATACTAAGTATGTGACCTTGACCTTGGGATCAGCGGGGGTTGGACGGTCGTAGATTTGTCACAGCATGATAGTACAACCTTAGAGGAATGCACAAGTGAAATAACGATATAAGAATTTTCAATGAAGGAAATAGAAGTTATAACTTAATTCTCTGATGTTAAGTTTTGTAAAGAGACTAAGTATTTGACCTTAGATCAGTGGGGGTTGGACGGTCGTGGATTTGGCACAGCATGGTAGTAGAGCCTTACAGGAATGCATGTGTGAAATATTAAGCATTTTAGATGAAGGAAATAGAAGTTATAACAATATTTCTCTGATGTTCAGTTTACGGACGCACGCACGCACACACGGACGGACGCACGGACGGACGGACGGACGGACGGACGACGGACGGACAACCTGACTCCAGTATACCACCCACAACTCGTTGCGGGGGATATAAATATGGATGATGATAAACACCCATGTGAAGTTTCAAGGTAATGGGCGAAGCAGTTGCAGAGATATAGTATAACGAAAAACTTTAACCAAAATACTTTAACCAAAAAATTCAAAGTAATTTGACCTTGACATTGGGCACAGGGGCCGCACGGGTGGGGGGTAGAATTAAAATATGGATGATGATAAACACCCATGTGAAGTTTCAAGGTAATGGGCGAAGGAGTTGCAGAGATATAGTATAACGAATAACTTTAACCAATAAACTTTAACCAAAAAACTTTAACCAAAATATTTAACCAAAAACTTTAACCGGACACAAGTACGTACGCCAAAGTGCCGACTATATCGCACTTTCTGCAAGCGGGCGCGTCAAAAACATAAACAAAATGTATTTTCATTGTGGCCGTGACTGAAGAAATTAACCACTGACTGGGAAACTCCAGGTAAGAAACACTTGAAATGATATTATTGTTATTATTATTCATAGTATTATTCATTTATTTAATAGTGTTTAACGGCCTGTCAACAGCTATGATTCTTATACAGAAACAAAGTATATATTTAGCCCTGAAATAAGAATAACCTGACCTGGTGCTAGGTCCTTACCACACCACAGTCACTTAGCCCCACTACATAAAATATGATTCGTAGTAATCTTACTACTTTTATAATGGGTATAATTTCCAGGACTGATCTGATATTCGCAGTAACACAACAAGATCAGGGGGCCGTTTCACTAAACTTCGTACTACTAAAATGTTAGTAAGTGCAAATTATGATAGTCTGTAACTTAACAATAACAATGTTTTTTTTGTAAACAATTATTGGATTTACATTTATTGAGCATAGACTGCATATGCAGCCTATGCTCTATAAATGTAACTCCATCAATTGAAATTTCCAGATTATCCTAAATTTGCACTAATGAACATTTTAGTCGTACGAAGTTTAGTGAAACGGTCCCCAGGAATATACATCCAAAGCTGAAGCACATAAATCCACATGAACACACTTCCTGTGTGACAATACTCATTACAACTTTAACCCTTACTACGCTGAATTAAATTGTGTCGTCTGCTGGAAATGTTTTATTTTCAATATTTTTCGATAAAAAAACCTGTGTATAGACAACGCGTGAGATCGTCTCCACTGGAGAAGATTTATCATGTGCTACCAAAACATGTTTTTTGTTAATAATTAAGGCAAAAATTAAAAACAGCAGACGACAATTTTCGTCTCCCGCGTAGCAAGGGTTAAACTATTAACCCTTACAATGCCGTTATTTTCCAATTTACATTTTCTTAACACAAACATGGATTGGCAGCTCGTTGGCAGCTTGTGCTGCAAACCCATGTTTTTCTTTGAGAAACTTAATAAAACAACAGCAGACGAAAATGTGCACGTCCAGCAATTAACGCGGAATATAGGAATATACATCCAACGCTAAAGCACATCAATATTCACATGCATACACATTCCTGTGTTTATTCTCAAGTGCTGCGAAACCTTGTTTTTCTTGCGAGTGAGAAAATAAGTAAAACAACAGCAGCAGACGACAATTTACGTTTCCAACAATTAACACTGAATCCAGAAATATACATCCAAAGTTAAAGCACATATACATTCACATGAACACACATTCCTGTGTTCCAATATGCATGAACACTTTAAAGTATTAAAACACAGTAACACAGCAAAGTCCACAGATGAAAATCCTTCCTGTGTTGAAACGCGAAAAAAACAACAACACTGGCTCACTGTACCCACTGCTCAATGCAGTGAAACTATAAATTCAAGTGAACTACCATCCATCACACAACAATCCAAACGTACCTTTCGTCGATACACAAAAATTCCTATTAACCGACGTAATCAGGCATTACATTACAAACTGTACCCACATACGCGGAAAGATGTCTAATTCATAGGCGGCGGAACCGGAAAAGTATAGGGGCCCAGCCTTGAGGTGGGATCGAGGGAAAATTTTGAAATCTAAAAGGCGTGAAACGCCATTTCCTGCATACTCAGCAAGTTTGAGGATGAGAATATGTGCTTTATTACAGAATTATGGGGGCGGTAGGGGGCAGCCCTTTCACCACTAAATATCTGGATTAAATATCTGGATTTTGTTACGTTAATTTTCCGACAAATCCAATGATCATAAAATGATTTTCAGACTAGTCCATTGCTAAACAAGAACTGCGTCTGTCGAACGCGGATGCCACCTGCAGCATATTTGAGAAACTGTGACAAAGTGGTTAAGTCATTTAAGTAACCTGGTGAAGGTGAAAAGGCGAAGGTCATATAAATTATGAAAAGGCAGGTGTGGCACACATACCAATGAATGAAGTGTTGAAGTATTGAAGCGATTAAGCAACTTATGTAGATGATATGGCCAGTTTGAGAAACTGTGACGAACTGGTTAACCAAAATGTTAAGTCATTTAAGTAACCTGGTGAAGGTGAAAAGGCGAAGGTCATATAAATTATGAAAAGGCAAGTGTGGCACACATACCAATGAATGAAGTTTTGAAGTATTGAAGCGATTAAGCAACTTATGTAGATGATATGGCCAGTTTGAGAAACTGTGACGAACTGGTTAACCAAAATTGTTAAAGTCATTTAAGTAGCCTGGTGAAGGTGAAAAGGCGAAGGTCATATAAAATTATGAAAAGGCAGGTGTGCCACACATACCAATGAATGAAGTGTTGAAGTATTGAAGCGATTAAGCAAACTTATGTAGATGATTATGGCCAGTTTTGAGAAAACTGTGACGAACTGGTTAACCAAAAATTGTTTAAGTCATTTAAGTAACCTGGTGAAGGTGAAAAGGCGAAGGTCTATAAATATGAAAAGGCAGGTGTGGCCACACATACCAGTGAATGAACTGTTGAAGTATTGAAGCGATTAAGCAACTTATGTAGATGATATGGCCAGTTTGAGAAACTGTGACGAACTGGTTACCCACCAAATTGTTAAGTCATTTAAGTAGCCTGGTGAAGGTGAAAAGGCGAAGGTCATATAAATTATGAAAAGGCAGGTGTGGCACACATACCAATGAATGAAGTGTTGAAGTATTGAAGCGATTAAGCAACTTATGTAGATGATATGGCCAGTTTGAGAAACTGTGACGAACTGGTTAACCAAAATTGTTTAAGTCATTTAAGTAACCTGGTGAAGATGAAAAGGCGAAGGTCATATAAATTATGAAAAGGCAGGTGTGGCACACATACCAGTGAATGAACTGTTGAAGTATTTAAGCGATTAAGCAACTTATGTAGATGATATGGCCAGTATTGAAGCGATTAAGCAACTTATGTAGATGATATGGCCAGTTTGAGAAACTGTGACGAACTGGTTAACCAAAATTGTTAAGTCATTTAAGTTACCTGGTGAAGGTGAAAAGGCGAAGGTCATATAAATTATGAAAAGGCAGGTGTGGCACACATACCAATGAATGAAGTGTTGAAGTATTGAAGCGATTAAGCAACTTATGTAGATGATATGGTCATTTTGAGAAACTGTGACGAACTGGTTAACCGAAAAGTGTGACGGACGGACGGACGGACGGACACCGAAAAGTGTGACGGACGGACGGACGGACAGACAGACAGACAGACAGACAGACAGACAGGACAGACAGACAGACCGGAGAGACGGACAGACAGACCGGACAGACAGACAAGACAGACAGACAGACAGACAGACAGACATACACGGACGGACGGACGGACGGACGGACAGACAGACAGACAGGACAGACATACCGGACAGACGGACAGACAGACAGACCGGACGGACAGACAGACAGACAGACAGACGGACGGACGGACGGACGGACGGACGGACGGACAGACGGACGGACAGACAGACAGACAGACAGACAGACAGACAGACGGACGGACGGACGGACGGACGGACGGACAGACAGACAGACAGACAGACAGACAGACAGACGGACGGACGGACGGACGGACAAGACGGACAGACGGACGGACGGTCCAAAAACAATATGCCACCCGGCTCTTCGAGACCGGTGGCATAAAAATACTTAAAATTGTAGATCATGATGAGACGGCTCGTCACGAGCCGGCTCATCTGGATCTACACTGTTTGCAAACACCATTATCTATAGATAAAGAGGGCTGAAATGTTGAAAGGGTTAAGTGACTGACAAATCCACATAGTTAGTGCTACTCACATACCAATATCAGGAGGATGGGCGTACGATTGGTACATGGGTACCTTATGTGAGTCAAAAAGGTGCACGGGTCTCAAAATGGCGGCGCCCAGTGGCAGCAGCACCATGAAGTCTATACATTTTGTATAGGGGGCGGCGGTATGTGTCCCCGATAAACGGCTACTAACGTCTTCACTGAGGCATCATTCAGTAAAAATATATACGGAGCCCCGCAGGGGACGTCGAATTCTTTTTTTTTTATTAATTCGTTCCCACGAAATAACAATTCGTTCCCTCAATTTAACAATTCCCAAGGGAACGAATTGTTAATTCGTGGAAACGAATTGTTATATTGTGGGAACGAATTGCTAATTCGAGGGAACGAATTGTTAAAGCCCCTGAACGGCTCAGCATAACAATTTTCCGATTTTTTCAAACACAAAAACATGTTTGGCAACTGATTTAGTACACAAAACTAACATACTGCCTAATAGATACATCTCAAGTCTTGAGATTTACATCTTAATCGCAATGTGAAGACAACAAAAACTTGTTTTGTGTACCACTCAGTGCAAAATGTCAATATTGACAATTTCATTTCCGTAACCCAACGGCTTCAGCTCGGAAGCGAGTCGATAAACTCCGGCTATCGGAATTCATCGGTCGCGAATCGGGTAGTTGAGGAGTTGACCCGAGCGTCTATCGGAAAATCGATCGGGCTTTGAAACAGCACCTGCTGTTTGTTTATCAACAACTATTGATATGTTCATCGACTACAAACTCATTTTTGTACCAAAATGAATGCAAACAGTTTCAAAGTGTGTGTAAATAGAAACCTGTTGGATTTATGTGTGGGAAAAACCAATAGGAGGCCAAATTCGGCAACTTGAGCCGTATAGGGGCTTTAAATTGAGGGAACGAATTGTCATTTCGTGGGAGCGAATTATTAATCCGAGGGAACGAATTGTTAATTCGAGGGAACGAATTTTTATATCGTGGGAACGAATTTTTATTTCGTGGTAACTAATTAATAAAAAAAATCCTTGTCCCCTGCGGGGCTCCCTAATACATCCAGTTCAAAGATTGTTTTTCGTGTGCGATGAAACGCTATAGATGTGTCTCGTAATATTGATGAGCATGTGCCTTGTGACCAGTGTAGATGATAGTTTGGGGTTCGACATCCGTTCAACAGCAAGGTCATATTATAGTTATAAAATTACATGCTATTTTACCAACTGTTTTACTCACATTTAACCCACATCACTTTAAACTCGTTTACTACTCGGCATAGACTAGTTTATTAAAGTCAGTATCATTTTTTTTAATAATCATATGAAACCATCGCTCATGCAAGATCCTCTATTTATATACATAAATATATCATATGTCCGTATCAGCCTACTCTGCTAGGCTGGTCACAAATGCCGTATGCCACCATTTATCAGTCAAGGTAAAATTAAATTATGGACTGATGGAGTATGCCATCATCGAATATTCAGCTTGTTAGACGGATCAAGATAATCTGTCACGATGCGACAAAGGTCCCTACAAAAGATGACAACCAGCCTATATGCAGTGTAGTCCCTGATCAGACTGCACAGATCTGCAAGTTGATATTGGACCTACACGTATTGCAGAAAATCATTACTCTGATCTACATTGATGACATGCACCGCAGTCAACTTCCTCATTTTTACCAGAATACGGAAACATCGGGGTAAGGGAGAACACTGCGTAATTCCAAGTACAACAAAAACTACAAAGTTATCTTTCGTGTTCTGTGCAACATTGGCACAGAGGAGAAAACTGCAATAATTTCAGTACAAGCCACCTCTACGGAGTTATCTTTCTTGTTTTGCGTACTGGCGCCTAGAGCCGAAATAACAGTACGAATTGCAACCTAATACTAGAAACACGATTATTCATCTTTCTAGTATCAGGATGCACAGGGTGCAATACATTTACAACGCAGCAAGACCAACTTACACCAATGTATACCTACGCTGAAAACAATCCAAGTTGGCGGTTATCTGGTAAAATTCCGTCTCATTTATGGCCGGGTGTGGCCTGTATTTGTCTATCAACGCAAGTACGCATACAAACATCTGTACTAACACTTTACTTCACGCCGAGTGGATTGCTAAGTGATCAGTGGGGGGAAATATGGTGGCTTGTTAGGGACATATGTGGCCTTGACTGGAGAAAAGGTGCTTATGGGTTTTGGGACCAGTGTAGATCCCAGATCAGACTGTCATAGTATCACCACCGTGGCATCGTAGTATTGTCATCGTATTATCAGGCTATCGCACTATCGTTATCGTGCTATCATAGTATCGACCCGATAGCAGGGGTGGATCCAACAGCCAGTATGCTAGGGCAACCCCCCCCCCCAACTGGTGGTAAACTAGCTGTGACCTATGTAAACTCCATGGCTAAATGGAGGGAGGGGGGGGGGGGGGGGGGGGGCAGGGGCGGATCTGGAGGGGGGGGGGTCCGGGGTTGCAGCCCCCACGTTCAGCCACGGAGTTTACATAGAGCTTACAACGGTAATTCTTGTAATTACTCCCGTACCGTCCGTAGATTGCAAACATTACCTTCGCAACTAGACACACCCCGCCGTTCCCCAAATGCTGGATCCGCCCCTGGGGAAGAGTTGCAACCCGGACCCCCCCCCTCTCCAGATCCGCCCCTGAATAGCTATAGTACGATGGCCTAAACTCAATAACCGAAGGAGTGTAGGTGAACTGACACAAACACAAAACACACACAGTGACTCCAAATGGCAAAATATGAGTATTTAACGATGTGCATGACCAGTGTAGCTCCAGATCGGCATACACATACACGCAGTTTTTGTCGCGCCCGCTTGCGGAAAGCGCGATATAGTCGTTACTTTGGCGTACGTACGTACGTACGTACGTACATACGTGTGTCCGGTTAAGGTTTTCGGTTAAGTTGTTTGGTTAAGTTTTTTTGGTTAAAGTTTTTGGTTAAGTTATTTGGTTAAAGTTTTTGGTTAAGTTTTTTGGTTAAAGTTTTTCGTTAAAGTTGTTCGTTATACTATATCTCTGCAACTGCTTTGCCCATTACCTTGAAACTTCACATGGGTGTTTATCATCATCTATATTTTCATTCTACCCCCTCCCGTGCGGCCCCTGTGCCCAATGTCAAGGTCAAATTACTTTGAAGTTTTTGAAGTTTTTGGTTAAGTATTTTGGTTAAAGGTTTTGGTTAAGTTTTTTGGTTAAAGTTTTTTGGTTAAAGTTTTTGGTTAAGTTTTTTGGTTAAGTTTTTCGTTATACTATGTCTTTTTTTTTAGTGTCCATGCCTCGCCACAAGGTGCGACATGCAGGCCGGGGCCATCTAGTATTATGAGTGGATCACCATTGAGAGTTAACTCTTATTCAGCTGTGCTGAATTACGAACTGAATCGAATTTGCGAACTGAATTGCAAACGGTGCAGACCGTGATCAGACTGCGCGGATGCGCAGGCTGATCTGAATCTACACTAATCCATTGTCATTAAAATTGAATAACACAGACTGGTCGCAAAGGCCGTAAGTCCAATTTCTTGGAAACGGATTCATGAAGAAATGTATGGCAAATATTGTTGACCAGGCATGCACAAATTGGTACAAATTAAGGTATTTGTCTATGCTGGGGTGAGAAGTCATGGTGTTGCTGGACCTTTTTCACATGCGAAGTACAAGTATACCTGCGGGTATTTTGCCAATGCCATTTCTTTTGTTGCACCGTGAGTAAATTTCACGTGTGCATCGCATTTTACATGTAAGCTCAACGACTAAGTGTATTGTCCAGGTGTTGGGTGGGTATTGTAATCCATTGATCCAATCACTTGAAGCCTGGCTTTGTTTGAGGTAACATATGAAGACTTTTTCAGGTAAAAATGAAGACTGGTAAGAATTGACAATTTGTGTGGGGTGTGGCAGAGGGAGGGTCTGGATTACCGGTACGTAGTGGGGTTTTCAAAAGTTGTGGGTAATGGGGCTGCAGTGTGTGTAAATGCTAGATCATATAACTTGAAGGGCGCCTGTGTTAAATATATGCAGACATCTTAGATTTGTTCTTGCCTTCAAACATTGCAAAAGACAATGTACTAAAAATTGGCAAAATACTTCTTTTCAACAGCCAGTGTCAGTAGCCGATTTCATCAACATTGCAAAGTGTACTTTAGTAGCAAAGTATACTTTGAGGGAGAAATTTTCAATTTTATGATAAATTTATTAATTTTTATTATACTGAATTCATTACACTTTATCACAGCCAATTTGGCTGTGATAATGTAATAAATTCAGTATAATAATTCTGTATACTTTTAATCATGAAATATATGCATTTGTTAGTTCTATATGAAATAATGCATTTCAGGAAAAATAAATGATTACTCCCTCAAAGTATACTTTGCTAGTAAAGTATACTTTGCAATGTTGATGAAATAGGCTACTGGTGTCCCGGTTATTCATTAGTCCAATAACAGTTGACCCCTGGTTTTGCTTTCTGATCGACCCGAGTAATATTCAATCACAAATGAAAAATAATTTTTAACCCTTTCAGACCAGTCCATGTATGAACATTTGATGTTTTTGTTCTCAAAATTATGAAAATTACTTGCAAAAAGTGCAGATCCTGATGATCTGGATCTACACTTTTTCCCAATACCACTATACAGGCATGTGGTCACCACTACCACTTGGGGTGGGGGGTGGGTGGGGGGGGGGGGGAATTGTCACTATGATTTATGGTCAGGTATATATCTCAGTATAATAAAACTGCATGATAGCAGTTGGGATCTTGTAGCTTAACGGTTTTATGGCATGTTTTGTAGACCCCCCGCGATGAAAAAAATGCCCCAACTACTGCTAAATACTACACTGAAAGACATTCAATTGATTTGAAAGTTGCTGAAATTATTTGTCTAATGACTCTTAATAAACTGTAAAGAGTTAAAATTGTTCAAAATCCAAGATGGCCGCCAAAAAACACTAATTTTACTATGTGTACTTAAATTATGCTAATAGTATACATTTTTCAATGGCGTGTGTTTCTAAATGTATAGTTTCATTGCAATTATGTTTTATAAAAGTCCTTATTGCCTAATTCCAGCAGTTGGTTACATACAAAACAAAATGACTGCTATAAATAACTACTCTTATGTATTGTAAAGGAAAATTTCTTGTTGCCCCCGCTTGCGGAAAGCGCGATATTATCGGCACTTTGGCGTACGTACGTGTGTCTGGTTAAAGTTTTTGGTTAAAGTTTTTGGTTAAAGTTTTTTGGTTTAAGTATATATCTCTTTTTTTTAGTGTCCATGCCTCGCCCCAAGGCGCGACATGCAGGCCGCGGCCATCTAGTATTACAAATATGCATATATGATGATACAATTGTTATTCAAACATATACAATGTACATAGTACCACATATTTGACCATGTTTATCACATATAGATACATAAGTATACCAAATAGTTTGACATGGGTAAATCCAAGATGGCCACCAGTAAAAATTTTGAAACCTGTTATGTTTGGCAGATTAATTGAGATACAACTTTTTCAAAAACAAACTATGTAGGATTCAATACCAACCAGCCCCGTGCAGGCACCGGGCGGGATCAACTGATCCTGAGAATAGTGCTGCAGTAGCCATTGCTTGTCGTAAAAGGCGACTAAACTGGCTTAACGATTGGGTTCATACTTTCCGGAACCCACTATACCGGATTTGGCCCTCATGTACATTTTTGGCTTTCTTGTATGTGAGATTGAGTCGGGCTATGCCCCATATATAAAAGTAAGATTAGCGCTAATCCTATTACTTTTAGGGGATGGGATAAATGATGCTGGTGTGGCGAGGGCCTGGCACCAGATCAGGTTGTTCTAATTTCAGGACTGAATATATATTTTGATTGTAAATATTGAGTTCTGAAGTTGGGATTTACCCCCCTTGGACAGGTGGATATGGGACTCGACCCCGTTGACCCGTCTGCGTGTAGACTCCCTGAGGCTTGTACCTCTATGTCAGAAAAGCGGACGTTAAACCCTATTCACTCACTCACTCAATACCAACCAAGGTAATTGTGTATACTTATGTAACTATTTATCAAGGTATCTATTGATAAAAGTGCTCACAAAATGTGTTATTAATACAAACTATGTAATTAAACAACAGGTATGCTATAACCAATGGTGCTCACAAATATGATTGATAATATGACTTAATGTCAATTGTCAATAACCGAATGTCCATTAATTATACCTGCAAATGATATCACTATTATGTTCTATTCAAATGTGAAGTTTGTCTTCATCTCTATCATAAAGGTCAACTTCTGCAGTCCCCTCAGGTTACAACTCATCAGAAGGTTTATTAGTGCAGTCTCTTAGTTGACACATGTCTGTGCATCTCGGTCCATTTGACAGACAGACACAAGATGGTAATTTGCACAGCCGAGAACATTTGCAAGACAGCAGCTCCAAAATCGCTTCAGGAGCTGGTAATCCGTCCATCCAGTCAATGTTGCGGTGACATTGTCCTTCTACTTCCAGCTTCCAACCATGTGTCTCTGGTGATGGCCTTTCTGGATCTGCTACAAGGCTTCTCTTCCAAATAGCGGCCTGGTAATTTGCATGTAATGCATGCTTAACCAGTCAGTTCCTGCATGGTGGCATTTGATGGGATTCAATTTCCCCCCTTTTCGAGCAGAAAATATTGTACCTCAAGTCATTTATGTTGGAAGTTTGTGGTTTTGCTGCGTAATATGTAAATGGCTCAATTATTTAATGACAGTGTAAATTCGTCTGTGAAACCAATTAGCCTATAGCAATGAATTGATAAGAACACTTATTAGATGTACATTACGTTACAGCAAAGACATAGTAAACATATGATTTATTGGCCGCCATTTTAATTATAGGTATTTATTTCATACATGTATATGGAAGCAGAAAAAAATATTCAACATTTTAAAATATGTTATAAGTAATGTGTTAATGTAATGAAGCGATACAAACTATTAATAACAACATGTGGATTTAACATTTTACTGTAGTGGGTAAAAACATGGTTTTTGGTGGCCATCTTGAATATTGATAGCCATCTTGGATACAAGTATGGAAGTTTCATTTCTAACCATAAGCCTTCTGCTTCAGAACAATCATGGTGTGGTTGCTTTGTATAGTGTGTTTTTTTTGCTATATTCGCAAAAAAAATATTTTTTATTTGTCCGCTAGGGGGGGTTACATAAAAGGCCATAAAATCGTTAAGCTACAAGGTTCAAACTGCTATCATGCAGAAATAATATCTAGAGATGTATACCTTTCTATAAAATATAGTGGCAATTTGCCCCCCAGGTGGTAGTGATGACCCTATTTTCAGGGGTCTGGCTCACCCCCTCTGCTCACTAGCTCTGGGTATCCTATGCTTACTAGCTCTGGTGTAGTGTAGCAATTTACACTGTTTACTGAATGCAAAATGATAAATATTTTGTCGACTGACAGTGAAGACCCTGATCAGACTGCGCAGCTATAATGGGTTTTCGCTGGTCATACGGTAGGTAATAATCCCGGCTTCTAGTGCATAAAATTGACTTTCACAGTGTGTTATCACGGTGTAATAAAAATCATAATACACTAGTGTAATAAATGTATGTGAATGAGATGGCTACAGCGATACAAAACCGGCTAGTTAATCGGTACAGAGGATATGGCGTTAGCCCATGTACGTATGTACTAGTCGAGAACATCACCGACCCAATCAAGTTGGGTCGTGATAGCTGCTATTTGTTAAGTGGCATTTTATATTTTTCAATAAAACTGAATAAACAGCATCTTACTGTATAAACATTTCGATTGAACCCTATTTTACATTTACAAACATACACCAGCATTTTATTGTTGATTTCAATACAATTTTTTACCAAAACAAAATGTTTATTTTTCTCAGATATTCATGAATTTTGTCAATAATTTTCTTTTTTCTTTTTTCTATAAAGAATAAAATCTCAAAATATTTCGCAACTACTATTTACATGCATATTGAAATAACCCACAAGTTATTTAATTTAAAAATATGCAAATTTGATACTTATCACTGTTTAGCTCACCTGAGCGAAGCTCATGTGAGCTATTGTTACCGCAATGTGTCCGTCGTCGTCGTCCGTCGTCGTCCGTGAACATTTTCAAACGTCTTCTCCTCGGTAACCATTGGGCCTATAGTCACCAAACTTCATGGTCATGGTCCTCAGGTAGGGGGATTACAAAATTGTTAAAATGATGTCATTATGTAATCCAAGATGGCCGCCGTCTAAAAATATCACAAATTCTTCAAAATATGGTCATGTCATATCAAATTAAAGGTATCAATGAGGCGATCACTCTGGTGCATTTTCTGTTGAAATCGGATGGTTATGTCATCCAAGATGGCCGCCGAAAGGTCAAAAGGTCGTTCTTTTATTAGAGATTTCAAAATTCTTCTTCACATGAACTGCTTGGCCCATGGTAGCCAAACTTAAAAATTATGGTCCATGGGTGAAGCCTTTTCAGATTTGTTAAAATGGAGGTCATCGCTAATCCAAGATGGCCGCCGTCTAAAAATAGCATAAATTCGTAAAAAATCTTCTTCTCATGAACCACTGGACGTATTTTGACGAAACTTGGTAGGAATGATCGATGTACAAATGCTCTTTCAAAGTTGTGAAAATGGTGACCCCGGGGTCAAAAGGTCCATTTATTCAAGATTTTGAACGCCTATTTCTCAAGAACCACATGGCCGATGCTGGCCAAACTTCATAGCAAGTTAAGATCCTTGGGTGAAGCATTTTCAGATTTGATAAAATGAGTCATCGCTTAATCCAAGATGACCGCCATCTAAAAATAGCACAAATTATTTTAAAACACGTAATTATGAACTCAATATCACATTCTCCTCTGGTGTTCATGGAGTCAGGTGCCCCGTGCAGGCACCGGGGCGGGATCAACTGATCCTGAGAATAGTGCTGCAGTAGCCATTGCTTGTCGTAAAAGGCGACTAAACTGGCTTAACGATTGGGTTCATACTTTCCGGAACCCACTATACCGGATTTGGCCCTCATGTACATTTTTGGCTTTCTTGTATGTGAGAGTTGAGTCGGGCTATGTCCCATATATAAAAGTAAGATTAGCGCTAATCCTATTACTTTTAGGGGATGGGATAAATGATGCTGGTGTGGCGAGGGCCTGGCACCAGATCAGGTTGTTCTAATTTCAGGACTGAATATATATTTTGATTGTAAATATTGAGTTCTGAAGTTGGGATTTACCCCCCTTGGACAGGTGGATATGGGACTCGACCCCGTTGACCCGTCTGCGTGTAGACTCCCTGAGGCTTGTACCTCTATGTCAGAAAAGCGGACGTTAAACCCTATTCACTCACTCACTCACTCATGGAGTCAGGTGAGCGAATTAGGGCCATCATGGCCCTCTAGTTTTGAAAATTCCACAGGAAAATGCCACTTTACAAGAATAGGCCATCATGACTGTATATCAAGACAGTCATGAAGTCACAACTACGTACGTATGTGCATAACACCTTTCATTTTTCAATAACACACTGTTAATTAAACATGTTTTCAGACCTATAATTTTCTGATATACGCCGCAAATTTCAAAATTAAAAAGTTTTTAAATACCTTGCATCTCTGCAGTCCTAAGTCACATCAACTTGAAACTTCATATGCTTTATACTATAATTAGTCATCATCCAACTCATGCAGCCCCTGTGCCCAAGGTCAAATGACAATTTGAGTTTTCAGATACCTACTATCTCTGTAACCGTAAGTCTGATTTATTTGAGAAACTTTGTATGCTTATTGGTCATCATCTATATATTCATTCTGTGTCCCACTCATGCGGCCGCTGTGCCCCAAGGTGAAGGTCAAATGACATAGAAGTTTGTGTTAAAATTTTTGTCCAAATTTGCGTTAAACTTTTCACATACGTACTATCTCTGTAACCATAAGTCAGATTTGCTTGAAACTTGTATAATTATTGGTTATCATCCATATATTCATTCCGTGTCCCACTCATGCGGCCCCTGTATTATTCTAAATCCTATTTTAGGGGATGGGGCCAAGTGACTTTGGTGTGGTATGGACCTGGCACCAGGTCAGGTTATTCTAATTTCAGGGCTGAACATATTTGTTCTCGATGTTAATATTCCGTTCTGATTTTGGGATTTTCCCCCCAATGCAGCAGGTTAAAATGGGATCGAACCTGTTTGCCCGGCCTTACATGACCTTAGCTGTTGATAGGCCGTTAAACACTAATAAACAAACAAACTATCTCTGTAACCGTAAGTCAAATTTGCTTGAAACTTCGTATAATTATTGGTTATCATCCATATATTCATTCTGTGTCCCACTCATGCGGCCCCTGTGCCCCAAGGTCAAGGTCAAATGACTTTGAAGTTTGCGTTATTATAAAATCTGTGTTAAAGTTTTTACATACCTGATATCTCCACAATCGTCACTCCAATTTACTTCAAACTTCCAAATACATCCTATTCATCATCCATATTTTCATTCTATAGCCTGCCCATATGGTCCACATGCCCAAGGTCAAGGTCAAATCACTTTGATTTGGTGCGGTATGGACCTGGCACCAGGTCAGGTTATTCTAATTTCAAGGCTGAATATGTTGTATCTCGATGTAAATATTCCGTTCTGATTTTGGGATTTTCCCCCCAATGCAGTAGGTTAAAACGGGATCGAACCTGTTTGCCCGGCCTTACATGACCTTAGCTATTGATAGGCTGTTAAACACCAATAAACAAACAAACAAATGACTTTGAAATTTGTGTTAACGTTTTTACATACCTTATATCTCCACAACACTTACTCCAATTTACTTTAAACTTTAAATAATTCTTTATTATCATCCATGTTTTTATTCTATAGCCCACCTATGCAGCCCACATGCCCATGCACCGATCCACCGATCCATTCGCTGTTACTGGTATGCCCCTTTTTCGACTCCGAAAATATTTGTTTTCCTTGTCTGGCAAACTGCTTCTACAGTTTTTGGTCGATTCTCTTCATAATCGGTATATATATATCCCAACCATCAACCTTCAAGTGCAGGAGTGGGTTACATGAACATTTTCACTGCCTCACCAATCCATCCGCAGTTATGTCAGTTTATGTCACCAATCCATCCGCAGTTATGTCAGTTTATGTCACCAATCCATCTGCAGTTTTTTCAACTCTGGAAATATTTTTCTTTGTCGGGCGAACTACTTCTACAGTTTTTGGCCGATTCCCTTCATACTCGGTATATACCCAACCATCACATGCAGGAGTGCGTAACATAAACATTCTCGCTGTCCCTCCGATTCATCCGCAGTTATGCCCCTTTTTCAACTCTGAAAATATTTGTTTGTCCTTGTCGTACGAAATACTTCTACAGTTTTTGGCCGACTCTTTTCCTACTTGGTATACATCCCAACCATCAAGTGCAGCGGTGCGTACCGGTAACATAAATCTTTTCACTGTCCCACCGATCCATCCGCCGGTTCTGCCCCTTTTTCGACTCTGAAAATAATTTGTTATGCCACAGCAAATATAGTTGTTTGGTGGCATATAGTGTTTACCCTGTCTGTATGTCCATCTGTCCGTCTGTTAGTAGAACATTTTCCTTTTCCGGCGGACTACTTCTACAGTTTTGGGCCGATTCTCTTCATATTTGGTATATAGCCCTACCATCAACTACCATCAAGTGCAGGAGTGTGAAACGTAAAGTCGTAAGACTTCTTAAAACTTTTAAACCGTACTAGCTACAGACCGGAAACTTGGTATTTAGCTTCCTTTTGATGAGTAGATGTGCATAGTTTATTTCAATTTTTTATTTGGTCCCCTGGATTATCTCCCCCTTTTCAACTTAGAATTTTGCTTTGTAACTTTTAAAACTTTGAAACCATAATAGTTAAATTATTATGTGTTATATGAACACATTTTCTTGTTTTGTTCATGTGTGGCGAACTACTTCTACAGTTTTTGGCCGGTTCTCTTCCTACTCGGTATACATTCCAACCATCAAGTGCAGGAGTGTGTAACATAAAATTTTCCCTGTCCCACCCTTCCATCCGCAGTTATGCCAGGCGCGGATACAGGGGCGGGGTCCAGGGGGTCCGGACCCCCCCCCCCCCACCCCCCCTCCCCCCCCCCCCCACCCCCCTGCTCCCGGCAAAAAAAAAAAAAAGAAGAAAATCTACAATACTCGAATAGTTGGATGACTTTTTTCGTGGCCTAGGTGTCAGGAAATCGCATCTGCGGCGATCTGGCATCTAAAAATTTCCCCAGACCCCCCTACTTTACAATTTCGCGCTCACAGAGGTCGGCTATGCCGAATTTTAATTACAGACCCCCCCCCTGCAATTATTTCTGTATCCGCGCCTGTATGCCCCTTTTTCAACTCTGAAAATAATTTGTTCTCCGATCACACTCACTCAGTGATTGCTTTTGTATTCATGAATGCTCAACAACGGTGGCATTTTGTTTTACAAACAATTTTTGTCGCGCCTGCTTTAGCGGAAGGCGCGACTATAGTCGTGGCCTTTTTCGTAGTCGTCTGCGTCGTAGTCCGAAATTGTACAATTTCCTTCATCATCATATAACCTTAAATTACTTCAATATTTGGACACTTGATACACACTCATGCCCCCATTAACATGACCTTGACCTGTTTTACCTTCACATTGTTGCAGAAACACCATTTTTACGTCAAAATGTTTGTACCAGTTTCTTCATCATCATATACCTTTAATATTACTTAATACATGTGAGCATTTGGAACACACTCTGTGTTGAGCCTAGAGCGAGCCCAGGGGACATTTTCCCACCTAAAATTGCCCATGTCCCTTAAAATCTCAAGATCTCCCTATTATTTTATTACAAAAAGGGCCCAAAATCTGAAATTCTCCCTCTGAAAGTGAGACCTAGGCACAACCCTGCACACTCATGCCCCCATTAACATGACCTTGACCTTTTTTTACCATCACATTGTTGTAGAAACACTTACACATTTTATTTTATGTGAAAACGTTTGTACACGTTTCTTCATCATCATGTAACTTTAATATTACACGATGGATTGCTTCAATATTTGGACACTTTTGATACATGTAAGCATTTTGAACACACTCATGCTGCTATTAACATGACCTTGACTTTTTCATGCCCATGCTCATGTTACGGTCAAATGCCTCGGCAGGCGCGACGCCGCTTCCGTGGCGGAATTCTTGTCTATAGTTACCCTGTGTTATTAATCTTTGAAAATTTATTTTATGCAATAAAATTTGAATATTATCCTTCCCTTTGGACGATTAGTGATTATATAGTATTATAAAGCCTGTTCTTCTTTCAGGAAGTGGCTTGGTATACAAATCTACAACTTGGAGCCGACGTTTAGTTCCAACGGTCACACTGTATAAAGACTGAAACAAGAGTGTAGAAATAGAGAGAGACTTAAAACATACAGACATAGTTACAATCATCATGTACTAGATCCATTTTCACAAACCTTCAATTACCGTAGACACTTGATTATACGATTGTAAATCTTTGTATTACCTTAATATTAGAATTCATGAAACACAAATGGTACGCTATTTTCAGTTGGACAATAAAATCTAATATAATTGCTCTTGAAATATGATATATTTTGGGAAAATTAATGTTTTTGAACAATATGTAATAGTTACTGCCCTAATTGAGGTGTGCATGTGTTTGAACAACCTACATGTGCTCATGGAACACCGGGCCGCGAAGCGCCGCGAAGCGGCGAGGTGTTTCATGGGCACATGTAAGTTGTTAATTCATTAAGCATATGAATGATTATATCTATTATTGGGTGGTCAGTAATAAAAGTCATTACGAGGGGTGTCCAGAAAACTGACATATTTTAACAGTTTCATGGTGTAATATAATTGATATGAGTCCATTCTCCTGGCTTTTCTACACGTGATTAGCTACATTATATCATATGTTCTACTTCACATTTTGCACTATTTTTAAAACGGTAGAACAAGTGAAACTGGCTGATTGCTTGAATACACAAAGATGGCCGACTTGGCCACTCCATGTGCCATATAGGATACAGTAACGAGGCAGCGTTCACATATATGTTATGCATATATTCCATCGCATTTACAAAGCACTGTATATATATATATTGGTTTTGATGAAATATGCCATTTCACGAGTGGGTGTAGGTTTATAACACTTTTCTGTTATTTACTGAGCGCCCCTCATTTATGTCCTGTTTTTTGTCGGTGGCAATTGTCTTTCCACGTGCTAAACCTTACGTAAACAGAACTATACTGTAGACTTCGTGTCGGAGATTTACCAGGTAAGATTTTATTTAAAGTATTTCAACAATGTTCTACATTATAGTTTAGACATTTTTGCCATCGGGCTGTATATATATATTTGTGTCTGTACATCTGTCCACGACATTGACACGAGTTATGATTACATATGCGTCACTGGGACAGAGAAGGAATTTGCAGCATTTGTTAGTCGAATATATCTACCTTTATCATCATTCACCATCCAAATTAGCCTTTTATGTTCTACATGTAATAATTCCGTAGATTGCAAAACGTCAACAACTGTTACATTGGTGACATGTAGTAAATATAGGCAATAGTTTTGACCAACATCTGCAATGATCCAACTGAGCTGTTGCGTAGACTGATCTGGGCTACTATAGCCATCGTAAGACCGCTTTTCTTAGCCGGTGTTCCTTGTGTCAAGCTATCACTTCACATAATGACCACAGACACACAATGTATGTGGTTTGCCGTGATGCACGACTTTTTCGTGCCCAGGTTTGCATATACATGTAGTTGCAAACTTTTCTTTTGTCTACAGAGGTGTTCAAATTGCTTACCAACCTCTGAAAAACAATAGAGTCGATGTGTAAAATATTGTTACATGGTTTCCGTTGTTTTGCACATATGTGCAAACATATAGCGCGTGCTGTTTGCATACGACTTTAGGCAATGCTCATTCCGGGGCCGCGCGTAGACCAAGTGCCTTCATGACGTCACTACAGGGAAGTGCCTTCATGACGTCACTACTTCATGACGTTCATGACGACGTTCATGACGTTCATGACGCGGCCTCGGAATATGAACACCGAAAATTATCTACGTGAATGGGACGATTTATAAAAGTACTGAAAATACTGAATATAATGCTCCAATTGCATCAGTTTTTTGTTGGAAATGTAACAATAACGTTTGATCATGTCCAGCCGTGTGCAAACGTTTGCTGTGGCCCTCGGGAACTGTTTAATCCCGCGGCCTGCGGCCTTGGGTTCAAACAGTTCCCTCGGGCCACAGCAAACGTTTGCACACGGCTGGACATGATCAAACCTTATATTGTACACAACCTCAATGACATAATAACAAACTCACACTTTCAAACTTAAAAATGTAATGTTTATAGAAGTATATACTAAATGTGTCATTGCAGAACACAACCAGGATTACTGCAGTCCAATATATATACCTGTAATGCAGGATTCATTCAATATAGTAAATTATATCTTTAATATACCGTAATAACCCTAAATGTTCGGACACAATTTATTCTGGGAAACACACATTAATATATGGTTTTTCACAGCAAGGAGTGTGCTAATATTCACAGTTAGCATGGTTGTAGTTGTTTGTCACAATAATAACAATGTATTTGGATACAATTTGTTTTGGAAGTTTCCCAAAACAAATGGTGTCCAAATATTCAGGTAGTGGAGTGAATATGTCAGTGGCACTTAGAAACATGTGTAAATATTCAGGTAGTGGAGTGAATATGTCAGTGGCACTTAGAAACATGTGTAAATATTCAGGTAGTGGAGTGAATATGTTAGTGGCACTTAGAAACAGTGGAGTGAATATGTCAGTGGCACTTAGAAACATGTGTAAAATTCTTACTTATTTCATTCTGTAACCACCATTTTGAACTTTGTGATTAGTAACTGCCACAGATATCAACAATTGTAACTCGCGATCGTGTTTTGACCGATCAACACGTGCATTTTCAAAATCTGATTAGGGTCTGCATTGTTCACCATTCCAATCATGAAGAGCCCGAGTGGGTGTTAAGATCAGTTTGGATCTACACTTGTCTGAAATATTATTATATTATAAAGTTGTAAATATTCCGTTCTGATTTTGGTATTTTCCCCCCAATTAATGCAGCCGGTTAAAACGGGATCGAGCCTGTTTGCCCGGCCTTACATGACCTTAGCTGTTAATAGGCCGTTTTAACACCAATAAACCAACAACCAAATGGTGTTGTACATCAATATTCTGATCAATCAAATTGGTGACTAGAATGAAATAGGTATTAAATGTTTGATTGTATAGACTTGTTATGTGTACTGATCATTACAACCAGTGTAGGCTAGTATCAGCCTGCTTAGCTGACTAAATCATGACTTATAATAGTTGCAATGGCAGTAGACAACATTTAGAATCGTGTCTTTAGTAAATTGTACATTTTGTATTTAAGTCGCCAATCCTCGAAAACATATTTCTCACTATACAAAACACTTTTTTCTCAGCATTTGATCCATGCACTGCTTATGCTTCTTGATTGATCGAATAAGAAACATAAGTAAACTAGATTCTAATCCAATTCCAAGTTTTCTATAGGAACAGTTTTATTTGGTCTCTTGACCTTTGAACTTGGACTGAACAAGTTTCTGCATATACTAGTAACATAGACATTTTTATGCCACCGGGTTTCGAAGAAACGGGTGGCATATAGTGTTTGGACCGTCCGTCTGTCCGTCCATCTGTCCGTCTGTCTGTCTGTCTGTCTGTCTGTCTGTCTGTCTGTCTGTCTGTCTGTCTGTCCGTCTGTCCGTCTGTCCGTCTGTCTGTCCGAGCAACCAAGGGTGTACAAGGGGCCATGGGGCGGAGCCTAACACAAAATAATCCTTTGATTTATTCCGTATGGCCCCTTATTCTATTGTTTACAAGGGGCCATCTCTTTGATCTAGAACAATGGAAATGGCCCCTTGTTTACTATTGGTGGGCCGTCCGTCCGTCACACTTTTCGGTTAACCACTTTGTCAGAGTTTCTCAAATATGCTGCAGGTGGCATCCGCGTTCGACAGACGCATTTCTTGTTTTAATTTCCAATAACCTCCGAATTGAAGTACATTTAATGCATATTATTTCAATAGTCACTCTTTTTTATTAAATTTTCAACTATACGGTCGAAAATTTAATAAAAACAGTGATTATTAAATTAATATGTATACATTTTTTAGTTCTTTCTCTGTGATTTCCAGCTGGTTAAATGCAGGATCGAACCCGTTTGACCGGCCTTAAATGACCGTAGCTGTTGATAGGCTGTTAAACACCAATCAATCAATCAGTCACTCAGTGCATCCTCCCATAAAACACAGCATCTTTTACTTTTCTATGTGACAGGCCATGACAAAATGGGACTTATTGTGCACAGATCTACACTGTCCAACCATGTCGGGGTCAGCTGCAGAGCTGTGTTTGATCCTGGCCTATCTACACTGTTCACTGGTTCTACCCAGTCACCTTTCTGTCTGCACAAGTCTGGCTCCTGAACAGATGCTAAACTCAATCTACACTGTTTGCATATGAATTTTACCCTTTTGCCATGGCATGTTACTTACAAGCCAGTGTATACAAAATGGGAAGACTTGTTTTCGCCCAGCATTGAACCTGTTCATACTGCATAGTAAACTGCAAATTTGGATCTACTCAGACTGCATCCAGACTGTTCGAATGAATACTGACCTAGCTGTATCTATGCTGTGCGAAAATGAAAGTTTACTCATTTGCAAACACAGGTTGATGATTTGGTACCACGAGTTGTGAACAACAATTGAAGGTTCAGCAGTTAGATTTGAGTCCGGATCCCTGTGCTTGATTGTATTCCCGTGTGGCTATTTTAATCGCTGTTGATGTATGAACAATGGATAACATGATATTCCAATGTCTCTCATACTAATGCTGGTGATAACAAATTTTGTCAATTTAAGTTATACAGCATGATCATTCCCTTTAACAATACGGCAGTTGTCTTGTATTTTAATTTCTATCTGGTTTCATCATTCAAATATTCAACAAACAGTTTTCTTTTGAACGATAAAACATCAATTGTTCCCTAATGTTTCCATCCCACTATCTATATAACATACAATCAGAACCCGGGGAGAAATGGTTGTCTGTAACCGACATGAGGGTTGTTACAAGGAGCCTGGAGCATGGTACGATGGGAGCGAATTCTAGGCACAGGCAGTGAAAGTATGAAACATCCAGAGTTGCTATCTTGTGTATTTCAACGTGTATTCTTTTATTTAGAAATAATGTTTTAAAATGCTACATTTTGTCTGTTACTGCAATCATAAATAAAGAGTGTTTAAATTATGCACACAGTTTATATTACAGTTTTTAACCAGTACATGTGTGGATCTGTCTGACAAGTGTCTACAGTGTTTGCCAGACCGGTAATGCAAGCACTGTAGCATGGCTGTCTTATTCCGTTACATCTTCTTTTTTTATCTTTGTTACTACCTAACTAACATTCTCTTCTGTTTTGGGTGTGGGGCTGCACGTAAGGAAATGTAAAGAAATGAGATGGCTCATGCTTCTGCACATGTACTACAAAATTTAAACTCGCTGGAGGACACAAGATAGCATCACTTGATGTCTCGCACTTCCACTGCAGGTGTCATGAATTTTCTCACAACGAACCATTCTTCAGTCTCCTTGTAACGCCCCTCCTGTTGTTTCCAGAGGATCACGTCCCACCGTGTTGTGAATGCATGCTATGTACATGTATATACTAGCTGGCATGACAAACCTTCCGTAGCAATTGTCACTGTTTTATTTGTCACAAAGAAAACTGCTTGCTGGATATTTGAATAATTAAACCACCGTAGAATTAAAATACAAAACCACTGTTGATTAATTTATAATCTTCATTTTTAGCCAGGTTTTTTGAAAAAAAATCCAGGCTATTGGATTGGCGAAAGCCAGGCGGGCGGGCGGCGGGCGGCGTCCACAATCAATGTTAAGTTTTCGTGTTTGAGTCCATTTCTTTGTTACTGTACCACCTAGGACCACCAAACTTTCACAGCTTCATAATCAAGGGGTGCCCACCACATATCACTATCCAACATATTACTTTTTTTTTTAACTTCACCCATTTTTTCCGCGCAGTCGACTTAGCCATTTTCAATGTTAAGTTTTCGCGTTTTCAATGTTAAGTTTTCGTGTTTAAGTCCATTTCTTTGGTACAGTACCACCTAGGACCACCAAACTTTCACAGCTTCATAATCAAGGGGTGCCCACCACATATCACTATCCAACATGTTACTTTTTTTTTAACTTGACCCATTTTTTCCGCGCAGTCGACTTAGCCATTTTCAATGTTAGGTTTTCGCGTTTTCAATGTTAAGTTTTCGTGTTTAAGTCCATTTCTTTGGTACTGTACCACCTAGGACCACCAAACTTTCACAGCTTCATAATCAAGGGGTGCCCACCACATATCACTATCCAACATGTTACTTTTTTTTTAACTTGACCCATTTTTTCCGCGCAGTCGACTTAGCCATTTTCAATGTTAAGTTTTCGCGTTTACAATGTTAAGTTTTCGTGTTTAAGTCCATTTCTTTGGTACTGTACCACCTAGGACCACCAAACTTTCACAGCTTCATAACCAAGGAGTGCCTACCACATACAACTATCCAACATGTGACCATTTTTTTACCTTCACCTATTATTTCTACGTAATTGACTTAGCCATTTGCAACGTTAACTTTTTAACGTACGTCTGGTTAAATTTTTTGGTTAAAACTTTTTTGTTATACTATATCTCTGCAACTGCTTCGCCCATTACCTTGAAACAAATTCAAATGGGTGTGATCATCGTACATATTTTATTCTAACCCCCAACCGTGCGGCCCCTGTGCGCAATTTCAAGGTCAAATTACTTTGAATTTATTTGTTAAAGTTTTTTCCTGTACTATATCTCTGCAACTGCTTCACCCATTACCTTGATACTTCACATGGGTGTTTATCATCATTGTCGCACCCGCTTGCGGAAAGCGCGATATCGTCGGCATTTTGGCATATGTCCGTCCGTCCGTCCGTCCGTGTGTCCGGTTAAAGTTTTTTCGTTAAAGTTTTTCCATCTACTATATCTATTTTTTTAGTGTTCATGCCTCGCCCCAAGGCGCGACATGCAGGCCACGGCCATCTAGTCTACAAAAAGTTGGTATAATTATGTTATCCAAGTGTCCATGCTTGGAAAAAACCTGGCCTTCATGGTTTTGCCTCGTTTCTTGTTCATATTTTGTATGTGTTTTTATATTGCCATCATTAGCATGCTAGACATTTGGGTATCGTTTTGTGGATTATACATGCATCAACACTGGTTGGTAGTTATGCTTTAAAATGCAACCAAACATTGGATACAGATTCATTCAAATATGTGGCTGTCACTGGAGAAATAGGACTTATCGGTTTTGTGACCAGTGTACATCCAGATCAGCCTGTGCATCCACAGTCTGATCAGGATCTACGCTGTTCACCATTCCATCAATTAGGGAGCTACACTGGTCACAAACCCCATAAGCCCCATTTCTCCAGTCACAGCCACATATTTTGTTGAAAATTGAAATTCTTGTACATAACTTATGGTGTTCTTCATCTAAAAGAAATAAGAAATATTTGTGCCTGGATATTAAAATTTTAAAACCATTTGCCTGTATATAAAAATGCTAATATATTTTTCCTTGATATCAAAATGCTAAAATATCTACTGGATTTAAAAATGCTGTAGTTTTATATGCCTGGAAGTATTTTTTTCTCTCTAAAAATATGTACTTCAACTAGTTTCCTTCTGTGTCAAGGTCATTATGCCCCAGCCACCGTATGGTGAGGGGGGCATATAGTGTTACCGGCGTCCGTACGTACGTCCTGAAACCTTAACGCTCGGGTAAATGGCTTATAATTTCTGTTTCCTTGCTCGGATCTGCTTGACATTTCACACACGCATTACACCAATGGTCCTCTACCGCCCTGTGACAAATCCACATTTGTCCCGCCCCCGCTAAGCCCAGGGTCAAGGTCACATACTTCGTGCGTTTGAAACCTTAACGCTCGGGTAAATGGCTTATAATTTCTGTTTCCTTGCTCGGATCTGCTTGAAATTTCACACACACAGTGCTCCACATTCGTTCTGCCCCCGCTAAGCCCTGGGTCAAGGTCACAGACTTGGTGCGTTGTTCGAAACCTTAATGCTCGGGTAAATGGCTTATAATTTCTGTTTCCTTGTTCGCATCTGCTTCACATTTCACACACGCATTGCTCCAATGCTCCTCTACCACCTTGTGACAAATGCACTTTCGTCCCACCCCCGCTAAGCCCAGGGTCAAGGTCACAGATTTGGTGCGTTTGAAACCTTAACACTCGGGTAAATGGCTTGTAATTTCTGTTTCCTTGCTCGCATCTGCTTCGCATTTCACACACACAGTGCTCCAATGGTCCTCTACCGCCCTGTGACAAATCCACATTTGTACCGCCCCTGCTAAGCCCAGGGTCAAGGTCACAGACTTGATGCGTTCGAAACCTTAACACTCGGGTAAATGGCTTATAATCAAATATGCCTCGTTTTCTTTGGCTGCCAGCGGGGGCATTCGTGTGCCGACAGGCCACATTTCTAGTAATTTCTGTTTCCTTACTCCAATCTGCTTGACATTTCACACACCCATTGCTCCAATGGTCCTCTACTGCCCTGTGACAAATGGCTTATTATGCCCCCACCACCGAATGGTGAGTGGGGCATATAGTGTTACCGGCATCCGTCCGGCCGTTCGTCCCGAAACCTTAACGCTCTGGGTAAATGGCTTATTATTATGCCCCCGCCACCGAATGGTGAGGGGGGCATATAGTGTTACCGGCGTCCGTACGTACGTAACGTACGAAACCTTAACGCTGGGTAAATGCGTTATAATTTATGTTTCCTTGCTCGGATCTGCTTCACATTGCACACACGCATTGCTCCAATGGTCCTGTACGTACGTACGTACGTACGTACGAAACCTTAACGCTGGGTAAATGCGTTATAATTTCTGTTTCCTTGCTCGGATCTGCTTCACATTGCACACACGCATTGCTCCAATGGTCCTCTACCGCCCTGTGACAAATCCACATTCGTCCCGCCCCCGCTAAGCCCAGGGTCAAGGTCATAGACTTGGTGCGTTCGAAACCTTAATGCTGGGTAAATGGCTTATAATTTCTGTTTCCTTGCTTGGATCTGCTTCACATTGCACACACGCATTGCTCCAATGGTCCTCTACCGCCCTGTGACAAATCCATTCGTCCCGCCCCCGCTAAGCACAGGGTCAAGGTCACAGACTTCGGTGCGTTCGAAACCTTAACGCTGGGTAAATGGCTTATAATTTCTTTTTCCTTCCTCGGATCTGCCCCCGCTAAGCCCAGGGTCAAGGTCTTCTAATTTGTGTTTCCTTCCTTGGATCTGCTTCACATTTCACACACGCATTGCTCCAATGGTCCTGTCACCTTGTGACAAATCCACATTTGTCCCGCCCGCACTAAGCCCAGGGTCAAGGTCACATACTTGGTGCGTTCGAAACCTTAACGCTCGAGTAAATGGCTTATAATTTCTGTTTCCTGGTTCGGATCTGCTTCACATTTCACACACGCATTGCTCCAATAGTCCTCTACCGCCCTGTGACCAATCCACATTCGTCCCGCCCCCGCTAAGCCCAGGGTCAAGGTCACAGACTTAGTGCGTTCGAAACCTTAACACTCGGGTAAATGGCTTATAATCAAATATGCCTCGTTTTCTTTGGCTGCCAGTGGGCACAGGTGGAAGACTCGGACCTATGACACCAAAAAAGTGCCTATTAAAAAAATTCCCATTACCCCACCCACTTGGTCTCGTACAGTACATAACGTTAATTCAAGGTGAGCATAATTAGCGCTATTATAGAAAGGGATGTTGGTCGTTTCGTCTAACTGCCAGTTCGTCTACCTTATTTTATATAGTAATTGAGAAGTCGTTTCGTCAACATGTATTTGTATAGTGACCAATTATCGATTATTACCTGTAGGCTGTAGTTGTTTGCTACAAGGTGTTAGACACTGTGGACATGGTTGACAAACACCAATTGTCAATGTTTGGGTTAGGTAAAGCACAACAAAACACATTAAAATTACTACTTTTATTAAAGCACTTTATTTAATCTCGTAATCATACATCAATATCATCATCAATTTACAATGTTGATATATGTATATGAAAACATCTGCGTAATTCATTGAACAAATATTTAATAAATTTACCTAATACGAAAAGTTGATATAAATTCGATATAAAAAAAATCTGCATTGTGTGCATGTTATCTAACGAAGAGATGTAGAATTCAAATTAATTATTAAATTGATATAGAATTACGCACATGTTTTTTTAGGTGAAAGTACTAATTAATGTCAGCACATATCGCACAATAGCACCATTTCGTTTCTTCTAGGTGATTCCAGTCTACACAAATATACTACAGGTAAAAATCGATATTCGGTTACTATATAAATACATGTTGACGAAACGACTTATCACCTACTATATAAAATAAGGTAGACGAACTGGCAGTTAGACGAAACGACCAGAATTCATAGAAAGAGCCCTCTTTTTTCCGGCTCGCACAAACACAATAAACATCGATTATGAAATATGTCTCTGGCAATCGATAAAGGTATTAGGTGTGTGAATATACTCACTTCAAATCGCTGTTTCAAGTATTTATTGAGTTATTCGCGTTTTGATTACCCCATCCAAAGCGAAAGTTGCGTGTACGAAAGAATCTCACACAGAATCGGAGGCCGTCCGGCTGGATTATCGGTCATATTTGGCCGATAGCTGATCGCCAGCTCAAACTAAGGTCGTGCACCATGATCATATACATTAGAGACTCCAACCATACAAAGTTCGTCCAATTGTGATCGTTCGCGATCTAAAAAAACACACTTTTTTCTATAATTTCGTTCATTATCTGGAACTGGGTCATTGCACTATCTTCCATAATACAACCACCGAAGCGTCTATGTAAGAACATCTCTGATTGGTTAAACCTAAAAATAGACGCGAGGACTTTCCCTTTTCAGGGTTTCCGGAAGACATAATCTGATAGTACGCGAATCATGAAAGAAAGTCAATAAAATTAGAAAAAAGTGTTTTTTACCGTCCTCTACCATCATGTGACAAATCCACATTCGTTCCGCCCCCGCTAAGCCCAGGGTCAAGGTCACAGACTTGGTGCTTTCGAAACCTTAACGCTCGGGTAAATGGCTTATAATTTCTGTATCCTTGCTCGGATCTGCTTCAGTTTTCACAGACTTGGTGCGTTTGAAACCTTAACGCTCTAGTAAATGGCTTATACTTTCTGTTTCATTGCTCCAATCTGCTTCACATTTCACACATGCATTGCTCCAATGGTCCTCTACCGCCCTGTGACAAATTTGTCCTGCTCCCGCTAAGCCCAGGGTCAAGGTCACAGACTTGGTGCGTTCGAAACCTTAACGCTCGAGTAAATGGCTTATAATCAAATATGCCTCGTTTTCTTTGGCTGCCAGCGGGGGCATTCGTGTGCCGATAGGCCACATTTCTAGTATCAATATAATTTCTGCTAAATGGACAATATGCGATTTGGAACAAATGTAGACCGTAGTCACGCTTTGTATGTAATATCTGACAACACTGGACCTATTTCATTTCTGACCACTGTAGACCCTGATCAGCCTGTGTACCTCGTAGCTAACCTGAATGTTTTCTTTGGTGAGATGCTAGGCGACTTGTTTCGCCTTGCGAAACAGCCATTAATTTTGTGTTACTTGAATGTAAATTTCCCTATATTTCACAAGTGATTTTTTTACCGTAAAGACCCTGATCAAACTGCATGGATGCGTAGATATTATCTCGGTCATCATTGGTCAGAAGTCCAATAAGTCAGGTTTTCTTAGATTGCGACCCATGTTTGTTAGTCACAGTAGCGTTACTTCAGTGATATTATGGCAAACTGTAGGTCCTATTTACAAGTGTCGCATGTTCGATTTTGTCAGCCGTGGGTTCATTTATTCGAAGGTGGTGAATGGATGGCTATAAGGGGCGGTTGGAGGCCATATTGGCTCCCCGGCTGACAAAATGGAACTTACAATTTTTGCTACCGGCCAGAGCTCCAGTTAATTTGACCAACTTGGGGTGAATTTTTGTTATTTCTTCATCAAAAATGGCAAGTTGGGAATCCTTTAGAATCGTATCATTGAGACGATTCTGAAGCACTCCCAACTTGCCATTTTTGATGGAGAAATAAGAAAATTACCACAAAATTACGCACTTTAACTGGAGCTCTGCTACCAGCGTAGTTCCAGATCAGCATGCCCATTGTCCGTCTGATCAGGTCAAACACAGTCTGGCCATTTGGTTTAAACATATTTGCTCGCAGTGTATTAACATGGTGTAATAAAAATCATATTACACTAGAGTAAGTGGGTGATGGTCGGGCGAACGAGACGGCATAAATTAACGGTAGGGGTTCCTCCTTATAGGAATCACGATTTACCTGGTTTGGCCCTCCGGTACGTTCTTTGGCTCTTTTGTTACCTGGGAGTTGAATTGGGTTATTGCCCATTATAAAAGTAGTAAGATTATTACTGATCCTACTGCTTTTGTGAGGGGCCAAGTGATTCTGGTGTGGCGAGGACCTGGCATCAGATCAGGATTATTCTGATTTCAGGGCTGAATATATAGTTTTGTTATTGTAAATATTCAGTTCTGATTTTGGGATTTTCCCCCCATTTCTACATGTACTTGAACAACATGTACATGTACTTGTACAGGTAATATATGGGATTTAGTACTAAACCCATTGACACGGCCTTAAATGACCGTAGCTGTTGATAGGCCGTTAAACCCTAATAAACAAAAAAACAAAAATTACACTAGAGTAATATAAATGCAAATTAGCTCGTTACAGAAAAGAGGTTGGTAATGTATGATCATGTGCTTATGCAATAACTATAATATAACACTTTGGTGATTTCATATGGTTTTTATTAAACTTGTCGACTGATTTCATAAGAAACTCGGCATGGCCTCGTTTCTTATGAAATCAGTAAACTCCTTAAATAAATATCATTAAATCGTCACTCATGTAAGATCCTCAATTTGCAAACAAGCATGTACATAACGGTATTGGATTGGATTGAACGCAATCACTTATTGAAATCCTCGTCATGGTTTTGCTATTTGGCCACTGAAGTACGGTAGCCTTAGTGTCGTCTACAAAGTAGACACGTCTTGCAAATAGTTAGGAACATAGAAAATCATGAGTAACATTGGAACACCTTTGAGGCATTCTTGACGTTAGAATTTGTTTGGTTTGACATCACTATGCTTAGTTTATCCTTGTTGTTTTCACTATGAAACTAAGTACTGTAATAATCCTAAATATTCGGACACAATTTGCTTTGGGAACCCCCCCCCCAAAGCAAATTGTGTCCACTTTAACGGCGACCTTGGTGTTTTTATCGGCCGGCATTTATCTCAAGGTTGCCGGCGGCGGACATTTTAACTATTGGAAATTAACTTGTATTTTCATTGTGTTTATTCTTATTCACTGGATTGTTACTTCTGGATTTGTAAAAATGTAGGTCGGGGCTTGGGTGGCTTATGGTGGGCGATTTATTTGGCTGGAACTGAGCTAACTATAGTTGCTAGGACATTTGTTGTTCTTATTTTTCATATCTCCATGTTCTGGGTGGTTGATTGTGGCACCTTGTGGATCTGCCTGGCCTCCCGGTAGGGCAGTTGACTACTCGGTGCATCCGACAGCCACTTATTGAACACAACCCATGCGTGTAGCCCTTCTGGGACTTGGGACTGGTTTGTGGTGATACCCGTGTGGCTCTGCCAGGCTGCCGATATAGCGGATAAGCCGGGCGGATTGACCTATCTGGGTGTATCCCGCGGCCATAACCGGGTTCTGGATTGAATATGCACATGAGTGAGATATAGAAAAACATCAAGTTAGCTCGAGCTCAGCCAAATTTTCTGCCTGCCCTTGCCTGCTTCTGGCCCCGGCCTGCCTTGGAACTGTCTGGACGTGGCAACTCTGTGGATGAAAATATTGGCAGGCTAACTGTTGTAGGGAAACCTTATATTTGTATGTGTTTCCAGAAATATATGGTGTTAGGGTCATTACAGTAAGATGATGTGAAACAAACTCCGCCAAATCTAACACGGACGATGCCATAGGAGCAGTTCTAAGGGAAGTTGGTCTTGATTCTCCATGTTTGGTAATATTTACAAGACTGGTCTATAGTTACAACTGAATCGTGTAAATGGTATAAGGACCAGGGGAATATTTCACTAAACTTTGTACGACTAAAATGTTTGTAAGTGCAAATTTAAGATCCTCTGGAAATTTCAATTCATGGATTTACATGTATTGAGCATAGGCTGCATATGCAGCCTATGCTCAATAAATGTAAATACCGGTACATGTACAATAATTATTTACAAGAAAACATTGTTAATGTGAAATCATAATTTTGCACTTACAAATATTTTGTTTGTACATGTGTTGTAAATGCCACCAGGTCTCTTTTCTGTTGCATTGTCGATGTTTGGTGACACAATTCACATTATTTTGGTTGTCTGATTGCTACAAATTTCAAGTTTTAAATCACAATTGTTTTGTGGCGTCCGCTTGCGGACAGCGTGATATATATTTGTTACATTGGCGTATGTATGTACGTCCGTCCGTATGTGTCCATATGTACGTCCGTCTGTACGTGTGTCCGGTTAAAGTTTTTGGTTAATGTTTTTGGTTAAAGTTTTTCGGCAGCGCTGCAGATAAGCTGCGTATTTGCGTAAATACCCAATTAAAATTGCCAAAAGCCCAATTGAAATCAGAAGTAGTGAGTATCAAAAAGCTGCAGAAAACAATAAACAGACCACAATATAGCATATTTTTCATATTTTTCCATGAAAACACATCTTGGTATTTCATTAGAATTGTCTCCTTGGAGACAATTCTAATGAAATGCCAAGATATGTTTTCATTTCGAAACAAACTATTCAATAATTGCTGTCTGTTGATGCGTAAACAGTAGTGTGATTTAATTTTACCCAATAAACATTTTGAAATACCCAATTGCTTCAAAAATGATGGAGTAACAATACTCAAATACTAATTCCTTATCTGGAGCCATGTTTCGGTACAATATCTAAGCCTCGACGGTCGCGACATGTGGCATATTAATCTGTCTTTCTGTGTGATCATTTTGTTATACATGTATATCTTTACAACATAAACATCTTAGCTACATTTCGTTGTTTTGGCCTGTGATTATAACATTGTTGAGCATATGCTTCAATTTTGAACGCAAAATCTAACAGTTTGATTGGCTGAGCCTAGCTCAGGCTCAGCCAATCAAACGGTCAGATTTTGTGTATGCGATTGGAGCACATGCTTAGAAAGTTTTATAATCGTGGATTCAGGATAACTACTGTATATGCTGGAGTATTTGTGATTCTCGTTGACTTCTTCCTTTATGCCTACTTACCACCACCCGGGCCTGAGACTATAAGAAAGCCTGAGCATGTACTTAAATCTCATGCTCAAAATGATGATTGAGCCTGAGTATATCTCAAGACTTGACATATCAAACTGTGTGATTTAAAATCATACAGTTTTATTTGTCAAGTCTTGAGGTCTGCTCGGCTCAACTAATCGGGCTGTTTTGAGAAAATGGTCAGAATGTTCTGTATTGTTTGGGTCTGATAGTCCATTCATGGGAAGACATACCTTATCCCCTCGCTAGGCTGGTTTCAAATTGAAATTTCATCAAGTGTCTTTTTGTGAACCGACACATGGCAGTTCATGGTAAAAGGTACCTTATCAGCAAATCGAAAATTTCATACGGTACCTTTTCTCGTGAACCGACATGGCAATTCCTGGGACAATGTACCTTATGAAAAAATATTTTAATACCAACATAGTGAAAAATGAGCTAGCCTGGTTTCAATTTGAAAATTTCATAAGGTATCTTTTCTCGTGAATCGACACCTGGCAGTTCATGGGAAAATATCTTAATACCAGCATACTGCAAAAGCTAGGCTGGTTTCAATTTGAGAAGTTAACAAGGTACCTTTTCTCGTGAACCAACATATGGCAGTTCATGGAAAAGGAACCTTATGAAAAAATACCTTAAAACCAGTATAATGAAAAATAGGCTAGGCTGGTTTCAATTAAAAACAAATCGTAAGGTACATTTTCTCGTGAACCGACACATGGCAATTCATGGGAAAAGGTACCTGATGAAAATATATCTTAATACCAGCTTAGTTCAAAATGAGCTAGGCTTGTTTCAATTTGAAAATTTAATAAGGTACCTTTTCTCGTGAACCGACACATGGCAATTCCTGGGAAAAGGTACCTGATGAAAATATATAACTTATCCGCTTAGTTCAAAATGAGCTAGGCTGGTTTCAATTTAACAATTTCATAAGATACCTTTTCTCGTGAACCGACACATGGCAATTCATGGGAAAAGGTACCTGATGAAAATATATCTTAATACCAGCTTAGTTCAAAATGAGCTAGGCTTGTTTCAATTTGAAAATTTCATAAGGTACCTTTTCTCGTGAACCGACACATGGCAATTCCTGGGAAAAGGTACCTGATGAAAATATATCTTAATACCAGCTTAGTTCAAAATGAGCTAGGCTGGTTTCAATTTAACAATTTCATAAGATACCTTTTCTCGTGAACCGACACATGGCAATTCCTGGGAAAAGGTACCTGATGAAAATATATCTTAATAACAGCTTAGTTCAAAATGAGCTAGGCTGGTTTCAATTTAACAATTTCATAAGGTACCTTTTCTTGTGAACATACACATGTCAGTTCACGGGAAAAGGTACCTTAAGAAAAAAAAAACATTACCAGCATAGTACAAAATAAGCTAGGCTGGTTTCAATTAAAAAAATTCATAAGGTACCTTTTCTCGTGAACCGACACATGGTAATTCATTGGAAAATGTACTTTATGGAAAAAATATATTAATACCAGCATAGTGCAAAATGAGCTAGGCTGGTTTCAATTTAATAATTTCATCAGGTACCTTTTCTCGTGAACAGATGCAGTTGTTCCTGGGAAAATGTACCTTATGAAAAAAAACATATTTCCAGCATAGTAAAAAAATAAGCTAGGCTGGTTTCAATTTGAAAATTGTGTAAGGTACCTTTTCTCGTGAACGGACACATGGCAATTCATGTGAAAAGGTACCTTATGAAAAAAATATCTTAATTCCAACATAGTACAAAATGAGCTAGGCTGGTTTCAATTTATAAATTTCATAAGGTACCTGTTCTTGTGAACCGACACATGGCAATTCCTGGGAAAAGGTACCTTATGAAAAAAATATCTTAATTCCAGCATAGTACAAAATGAGCTAGGCTGGTTTCAATTTATAAATTTCATAAGGTACCTGTTCTTGTGAACTGACACATGGCAATTCCTGGGAAAAGGTACCTTATGAACAAATATCTTAATACCAGCATAATTAAAAATAATTTAAATTTAAAAATTTCATAAAGTACCTTTTCTCATTCACCAACACCTGGCAGTTCATGGGAAAATATACCTAGCTAGGCTGGTTTCAATATAAACATTTCATAAGGTATCTTTTCGCGTGAACCGACACCTGGCAGTTCATGGGAAAATATACCTTATGAAAAAAATATCTTAATACCAGCGTTGTGCAAAAGCTAGGCTGGTTTCAATTTGAAAATTTGATAAGGTATCTTTTCTCCTGAACCGACTGATGGCAATTCCTAGGAAAAGGTACCTTATGAAAAAATATCTTAATACATGTACCAGCAGTTAAAAATAAGCTAGGCTGGTTGTGATATATATTGTGATTGCCTAAATTCCATAAAGAATCCAAGATGACTGCCAAATTAACCGCAATCACAGTGATGAACTAGGCAAAATAAATTAGTTTGGTAGCGTTATTAAAACCAGTTTTCATTTGAATATGTAATGGTGATTCTTATATAAAATCAAGATGGCTGCCTAAATTAGTATTCCCCCATGTATCGGTGTTTTGTCTACCATTTTGAGTTTGTGTGTTAAATTGGTCTCTTCTGAAATAAATGGTGTGTTATCATATGGAAGAAAAACTATCTGAATGTTGGTGTGTCAAAGCCAAGCACGTGTGTGTATTTGATGCGCGATGCGCTGGTCAATTAATCACTCTGTATTACGCTTCAATTTTGAATAAAGCCATGCATTTCCGAAACCACTTATATGTACATGTACTTATTGAAGTTGTCATGCAAGTGTGTTTGATTAATCTGTGAGGTTATTAATACCAGTTTGATTTATCATGTACATGTATTTGCATCCAAATGTATCTTGGTGTAAACGTCATAAAGCTGTGCTAGTAGTTTAATGAATCTCGGCCATGCTACTAGTTTCAGAACGATAGCTAGGTTTAATGTCAATATTTGTTCCTGTGGATTATATAAAATATAACTAGCATACCATTACGCGAGCATCAATCAGGCCATGAATGTACACTCTAAGACATAGCAATGTACGACTCGCAACGAAATAGGCACATACTATTAATTCACTTAGATATTACGCTAAGACTATACGTGAGTGCTTGTTTTAACAGTGTCAACCGTATTGAACGTGTCAGCCAATTTTGACTCCTGCGAAACTCCTCTAATATATTCATTTTAAAAAAATCCTATATGTTTATATATACCACTAATCTTTGAGCCAGGGCATGGGAAAAAGATAATGTGGCATAAACATGACATTTTCAGGTTTCATTATTCCATAAACAACATTCCATTAGGATTACAATGATATATTACTTTCAAGTACATGTATATGCCATTGATAAAACACTTCAGATTGTTTATAGAAAACTGTAGCTACATGACAAATACGTCAATAAAACTTTGGCAATATTAACAAATTATTTTACAGGCCCTGAGAAATCGGACGTCGTGTAAGTTTGTATGTCCTACGTTTTCTTATCTGGTACATTTATTATTCCAAATCGAACAAATCTCGCGATTCTGAACACGTATATTGTCAAAAACCGCATGTGCATTTACTCCATGTTAGCATTTACCACGCCAATGTTGGAAATGTCATGGACATGTCCATTTATTCAGAACAGTTCATAATATATTCTATCAGATAATAGTTTATACGTACTCACCGAGCATACATACTTTTGCAAATCCAAAACGTTCTGAAATTCTTGCGACTAGTATTTAACACATAAAAGATGCATATATTTCAAATAGAACCGTATCTGTTTCATAACATACGACAATATATTCTGCGACCGTGTCGCGTTACGCGTAGCTGCACAAACTTTACTCCAGTCACAAAGATGAAACATTGCAACTGGCAAGCGTTGCAATAATTGTCTAGTGTCATACCGCAAAACACTTAGTTAACCAGATTAGCATTACAATATGTATTTCCATGTAGCGTGGATGATAATATTTGCCATTTTACACCACCAGCTACACAATGTTGTTTTCAATCATATTTCCTTTATACTAAAACCAACTGATATTGAAACATTTAATATCCACTTCTACATCATGTCCTGGAAATATTTCAACAGACCACTCCATTTTAACGGATAATTCATTGTACTAACTTAAAGTTAGTCGCTGCCAGACATAAAGTCGACGACAGTTTCTACCTATGACAATCATTGAAGTGTATTCTATAAACCGAGCGGGGATGTTCACTTGATGTTCGAATTAGCAATCATTTACTTACTCTCCGGACATTTACCAACGAGTGCTGAGGGCAGATGCTGGCAAATGCATTTTTTTTTACTATATTTGTCGTGTTTAAGCGCTACTGATATTACTTTGAAGTACAATGTTGCTATGACGTGCTTGTAATTACATGGCATGTGTAAAATGATGTTGTCCAGCAAAGCTCGCGACCACTTTCACAATGCTACTCAATTTGATCATATTGTCCCTTCTTTTGTAGCATTTGCTTTGTTTCATTGTACTTATGGGTGACGTTATGGCTTGTCGCACAGTACACTATAGTGTTGCGGTTTGTCACTGTCAGGGTGTTGCCCCATTGGCCGTTTTATTTCGTCACTGTATATTTCGTCTATGTTACTGTCTCTATGCTCAATAATAAGAAGCTAAGGAGACCGTGCGGGCATTGTAAACCCATGCTAACCAGGTTTATCTTTCTCTTCGAACTATATTGATCACTGAAGATTCGACAGGGTACGGTTTTGTGCCTCCTTGGGCTGTACGCGAGTGGCTTTTTGAAAACATATGCAGTAGATATCCGTGTTTATATATCATGTGTGGCTTATCTAAATGAATGTCGAAATAGTAACACATGAAATATGTAGCAGTGGTGCCTGTCAATGATGGACCACACATGTAGCAACAAGACGTATATGGTTGTTAATATAGGAATGAATGGCCTTTTGTGGAATTTATCGGGGTATAAACTTGGAAAAATCGCGGGAATACTGGTCGAAGGCCGGAAGGCCTCGTCCAGTATTCTCGCGACTTTTCCAAGTTTATATCCCCGATAAATTCCACAAAAAGGCCATTCATTCCTTATAATTCCAGCATTTGGAATAAATTCCTCAAGAAAATGTGTTTATTTTCCGTTTTCTTCAGAATTATTTTAACTGCGCCTCACGGTTACGGAAAGTAGTTCGGCGTGGGAGTTTACTGGGATATAAATTTTGGACAGAGACTTGCTACAGGCCAATCAAATGTTAGGGAATTGTGTAAATATTTTTGTGCTGGAATTATATAGATATATATCGGAAGATCGACTGGTGTAAATAAGATGAATAGTGATTAAATAAAATAGTTATTGCAGTATTAAAATGAGTTGCACAGGCATCTTATAATGAACAGGTAACAGTACAATTATTTTTGATATTCAAAAACTGGGTATTGGCATGTGATACACGTACATGTATGTCGTTAACATCATGTTCGTGAAATCCGCTCAGTGAAAATAGAAAGTGGTATGATGGAGTAGTGTAGTTTTAGACTTAATTATATATATTTCGCTATAAACACTTATGTGCGTATGAAGCTATGTCTGTAATATGTCTATGTCAGTGGAACAAAACAACTATTACTGTTTGATTTAATGAAGGCAAAATTACTGGATGTCATATCGCCCAACTTATAGGTTGAAGCTCAGAAATATTAATATGAACATGCAATTGTATAATTTGAAATACATGTAGTTCACCATCCCTGCGTAATATTACTGCTTTGGGAATTAAAATAGAACAAAATCAAAATAACAAAGCGGCTATGTCTGTTTCCTACAAAGGCCGTACTTACTCAGGTATATTACAATAAGTTCCAAATTATAAACAGTGTCACAACAGAAAAATAAACATTATGGTAACCGTCTTATCCAATATGATATAGCCCATACTAATAAATTGCTGCGGTACAATGTGAACTTATGGCGGCCATCTTAGAATTTGGTGAACTAGGCATTTATCCAAGTATGTGTTACATTTGTTTTACCATGTCAATATATTACTGTTTACTTGTTTTAAATGATTAATACCATCAAATAGATAACACGATGTAAATTGATGAGAAATCATGATATTTGGCGGCCATCTTGGATTTTGGTACACAAAACAGTTATCCAAGTATGTTTTGCTATTGTCATGGCCATTTACTGTGTATGTATGATCGTACGTAAGTATGTTTTGAAATGTTAAATGATGATATATAAGTGACACGGTGGCAAATTAACGGAGATTGTGATTGTTGGCCACCATTTTGGATTTATATACATAATTTCTCAAGTAATAAATATGTTTTGAAGTAGCATAAACTTTTATTTCACTTATAAAATATAATCCAATACGAATAAACCAATAACTGGTCGTATAGAATAGTTTTATATAATTATGGTTTAGTTTGGTGGGGTAAGGTAGTGGTGTATTGGCGGCCATGTTGGATTTTTGCGGCCATTTTGAATGAAAATGTTCTAGTTCGATTTATGAAAATGACAAATACCAATTGCAAAGTTTTCAGTACGTTTTACAGTGTGTACATGCGATTATGCGGCAGTTTTATGTGAACGTTTGCAAAACAGCCCTTTTACAGGCAGAAATGTTGTTCTTAGGGTGGTCAACTTATAGAGGCATAACAACTTTAAACGAAGACTTATAAATTTCTATCATGCGGAACTGATATACTTGGATATATACCTTTCAAGACAATATAGTGGAAATTTAGCCCCCCCCCCCACACTTCCCGCAAGTGGTAATGGTGACTCCTCATGGCTCACCCACTAAATGTGGAATATACCACATGTGGATAGAGAGTTGCAGGGATGGCAAAATGGTTAAAACAATCCTGATTATGTTTAGAAGGAAGCAGGGGGACGTTCACTAAGCTTCGTACGATTAAAATGTTCATAAGTGCAAAATTATGATGGTCCGTCAATTTCACATTAAAAATGTTTTCTTGGAAACAATTATTGGATTTACATTTATTTAGCATAGGCTGCAGCCTATGCTCAATAATTGTAAATCCATCAATTTAATTTCCAGACGACTCTAAATTTGCCGTACGAACATTTTAGACGTACAAAGTTTAGTTTAAGTTTTTTAAAATTTATGTTTTATTCAACGTAGGGAAACTTTAACACGTTTAAGTTGCAGGATACCATGGCACAGACTTTATATCCATTTTGCATCATTGGTTGACAATCGAAACATCGAGTATTACTCGGTATACATAGCTTGTTAATTACCTGCAAAAATAGTGGATATCAAGACACAATGCTTGCATGTTTTGCATCACTTGTTTGAGTGAGTCAGTGAATAGGGTTTAACGTCCGCTTTTCTGACATAGAGGTACAAGCCTCAGGGAGTCTACATGCAGACGGGTCAACGGGGTCGTGTCCCGCATCACTTGTTTGAATATGGGCTACAACACGGCAGAACAATGTTTTCATGTGACATAGATACATATAGAATATACTCATAGTGTTTAGAAAAATTAATATGAAATATGTCCCATGAATGTGTATAATTATTCCCGCCAGCAAACAAGGCTTTTTACATAAGGTTCGACAATGTCCAGCCGTGGGTAAACATTTGCCGTGGTACGAGGGAACTGTTTGAAGCCCATTGCAAGGCCGTAGTCCGCGGGTTCAAACAGTTCTTGCCACGGCAAACGTTTACCCACAGCTGGACATGGTCGAATGTTTGTAATTTGAGCATATATGCTTTCATAATCTGCTCCATTCAAACAGCTGATTTACACATACATGTACATATTCCTGGGCCCCAGTACACGTCGTGTGATGCAGCTGCAGTAATTTCAAATTTTCAGTGCCACCGTTGTGAACTAGTTATTACGCGTTATAGTACACGTGCATTACGTCGGTGTTGGCTTGGCCAATGAATGAATGAGAATTGTATACAGGCAATGATGGTCAAACAGCACGCGCTGTACGTTTTAACACGGCTCTTAGCGGTTTCAAACAACGGCAGTCATGTAACAATAACAAATGGAATTAAGCTACAGAATAAAGTAAGGGTTTAAATGTTCTATTTACAAACATGTGCGAGCATTTGATAGATCATGTTGGATAAAGCTCGATTGCCACTGTGTACCGTATAGTCGCCGAAAGCAACTGTTATACTCCACTGATCCAGGAAAAATATTTTGTCAGATAAATAATGAAACTCGTCCTTGATAATGTCAATATACAGCACTGACAAATGCTGAAATGACTCCCTCGCATGTGGTCATTTTATAAGTACTAGGTATATAACCAGATTAAACTCTCACATACAAGAATGCCAAAAATGTACCTGAGCGCCAAGCCAGCGATATTAGGATTACGGTAAGAATGAACCCTTACCGGTGGGGTTCATTCTTACCGGAATCCCGATAATGCTGGTTTGGCCCCATAACAGTGGGGTTCATTCTTACCGCAATCCCGATATTGCTGGTTTGGCCCCACAACGGTGGGGTTCATTCTTACCGCAATCCCGATATCGCTGGTTTGGCCCCATAACGGTGGGGTTCATTCTTACCGCAATCCCGATATTGCTGGTTTGGCCCCACAATGGTGGGGTTCGTTCTTACCGCAATTCCGATATCGCTGGTTTGGCCCCACAACGGTGGGGTTCGTTCTTACCACAATCCCGATAGCTGGTTTGGCCCCACAACGGTGGGGTTCGTTCTTACCACAATCCCCGATATCGCTGGTTTGACCCCACAACAGTGGGGTTCGTTCTTACCACAATCCCCGATATCGCTGGTTTGACCCCACAACAGTGGGGTTCGTTCTTACCACAATCCTGATATCGCTGGTTTTACCCCACAACAGTGGGGTTCCTTCTTACCACAATCCCGATATCGCTGGTTTGGCCCCACAACGGTGGGGTTCCTTCTTACCGCAATTCCGATATCGCTGGTTTGGCCCCACAACGGTGGGGTTCGTTCTTACCACAATCCCGATATCGCTGGTTTGGCCCCATAACGGTGGGGTTCGTTCTTACCGCAATCCCGATATCGCTGGTTTGGCCCCACAACGGTGGGGTTCGTTCTTACCACAATCCCGATATCGCTGGTTTGGCCCCACAACGGTGGGGTTCGTTCTTACCGCAATCCCGATATCGCAGGTTTGGCCCCATAATGGTGGGGTTCATTGTTACCGCAATCCTGATATCGCTGGTTTGGCCCCATAATGGTGGGGTTCGTTTGGCCCCATAATGGTGGGGTTCATTCTTACCGCAATCCCGATATCGCTGGTTTGGCCCTCAGGTACATTTTTGGCTTTCTATTCACCCTTCGCATGTTCCTGACCAGCAATGAGAAAAATGGACAATATTTATTTCATGGTGTTTCATGGTGTCTTTTTTATGCCAGGTTAACAGGGTCTAATTCCATAGTTCACCTGTACGGATGAGAGGAAATTTACTGTGGCACTGAAAGGGTCAACGGGGCTCCAGATAAGGAATTAGTATTGAGTATTTTCACTCCATCATTTCTGAAGCAATTGGGTATCTCAAAAAATTTAATTGGGTAAAATAAAATCACCCTACTGTTTACACATCAACAGACAGCAATTATTGACTAAGTTTGCTTCGAAATGAAAACATGTTTTGGTATTTCATTATAATTGTCTCCTTGGAGACAATTCTAATGAAATACCAAGATGTGTTTTCATGGAAAATAAGAAAAATATGCAAAATTTGTGGTCTGTTTATTGTTTTCTGCAGCATGATAAAGGTACCACAAAATTGTTATTGCTTGTTGATACTCGCTACTTCTGATTTCATTTGGGGTTTTTGGCAATTTTAATTGGGTATTTAAGCAAATACGCTGCTTATCTGGAGCGCTGTGTCAAGTTGTCAAGCAGTATGGGTAAGTAATCAAGGGCAAAAAAGTTTAATTTCTCAACAACGTATTTTATTATCAATATCAACAATAAGAATGGTAAATAACAATAATTAAATGTGAAAATATAACCGACATTGCATTACACTGGGGAATAATTGGCACATGTATTGAATGAGAAATAGAGAATAGTAGGTTAGTGCAGTGAATGGGAAAAAATATCTGGCAAGGCTTAGGAAACGGGATGGGCGAGGCTCTGCCGAGTACATCCCGTTTCCGAGCCGCACCAGATATTTTCCCCATTCACGGCACTAACCTACTATTCTATTTATCCCGTCAACACCTACTAATGGCTTTAAAATGCAAAAAAAACAATCCCAGCCACCGCACATATTCATACGCAGTGATTAGGTCGTATTGACAAGATATCAAAAATGTTTCACGGCACCGTGTTTCACGGCACATACGCACTGTGTTGACAGGATAAAATATATTCTGTGTTTGACCTGAAAAGTTAACATGCTTTTATGTTTAAATAGAGCATCCCACATGAGTGACGATTTAATACGATATTTATTAAACGAGTGTACTGCTTTCAATAGAAACGAGTCTATTCCAAGTTTCTTATGATATAAATAATAAATATCATATTAAATCAACAAAAATGTTAGCTTCTATGTATTGCATAACAACAGAAGATGTAATGACCACTCAGCATGTTCCTATAGCAGCCCCATTTGCATATTTATTACACTACAGCATTATGTTTAAAGGTACATGCCCACTCAGTAGGCACAAAATGTTCTTTATATCAGATGATCATCTCAGACTTTTTCTTGCAAAATAAACATTCATTTAGTATTACCCCACGTATTGATTGGCATTATTATACATTTTATATCAGACATAACTTTCCACACTGATATCAGGGGCGATAACCGTGTTTCCTTAAAATGTTAACGAACATTACTATTTATCCTTTGTATTGATTTTTTGATGTGCAATTATCATACTTTATAATCTGTCGAAAAAAAAAAAATAAATAATTAACTAGATGGCCGCGGCCTGCATGTCGCGCCTTGTGGCGAGACATGGACACTAAAAAAAGAGATATAGTACAACGAAAAACTTTAACCAAAATACTTAACCAAAAAGTTTAACCGGACACACGTACGTACGCCAAAGTGCCGACTATATCACGCTTTCCGCAAGCGGGCGCGACAAAAACATTAACCAAAAACTTCAAAGTAATTTGACCTTCACATTGGGCACAGGGGCCACACGGGAGGGGGGTAGAATGAAAATATAGATGATGATAAACACCCATGTGAAGTTTCAAGGTAATGGGCAAAGCAGTTGCAGAGATATAGTATAACGAAAAACTTTAACCAAAAAACTTAACCAAAAACTTCAAAGTAATTTGACCTTGACATTGGGCACAGGGGAAAAACTTTAACCAAAAAACTTAACCACAAAACTTAACCAAACAACTTAACCTAAAAATTCAAAGTAATTTGACCTTGACATTGGGCACAGGGGCCGCATGGGAGGGGGTAGAATGAAAATATAGATGATGATAAACACCCATGTGAAGTTTGAAGGTAATGGGCAAAGCAGTTGCAGAGATATAGTATAACGAAAAACTTTAACCAAGAAACTTAACCAAAAACTTTAACCAAAAAACTTAACCAAAAAAGTTAACCAAAAACTTTAACCAAAGAACTTAACCAAAAACTTCAAAGTAATTTGACCTTGACATTGGGCACAGGGGCCGCACGGGAGATGGGTAGAATGAAAATATAGATGATGATAAACACCCATATGAAGTTTCAAGGTAATGGGCAAAGCAGTTGCAGAGATATAGTATAACGAAAAACTTTAACCAAAAAACTTAACCAAAAAACTTAACCAAAAACTTTAACCAAAAAACTTAACCAAAAACTTCAAAGTAATTTGACCTTGACATTGGGCACAGGGGCCGCACGGGAGATGGGTAGAATGAAAATATAGATGATGATAAACACCCATGTGAAGTTTCAAGGTAATGGGCAAAGCAGTTGCAGAGATATAGTATAACGAAAAACTTAACCAAAAAACTTAACAAAAAACTTAACCAACCAAAAACTTTAACCAAAGAACTTAACCAAAAATTTCAAAGTAATTTGACCTTGACATTGGGCACAGGGGCCGCACAGGAGGGGGTAGAATGAGAATATAGATGATGATAAACACCCATATGAAGTTTCAAGGTAATGGGCAAAGCAGTTGCAGAGATATACTATAGTATAACGAAAAACTTTAACCAAAAAACTTAACCAAAAACTTCAACCAAAAAACTTAACCAAAAACTTCAAAGTAATTTGACCTTGACATTGGGCACAGGGGCCGCACGGGATGGGGGTAGAATGAAAATATAGATGATGATAAACACCCATGTGAAGTTTCAAGGTAATGGGCAAAGCAGTTGCAGAGATATAGTATAACGAAAAACTTTAACCAAAAACTTTAACCAAAAAACTTAACCAAAAACTTTAACCAAAGAATTTAACCAAAAACTTTAACCAAAAAACTTAACCAAACAACTTAACCAAAAAACTTAACCAAAAACTTTAACCAAAGAACTTAACCTTACAGCTTAACCAAAAACTTTAACCGGACACACGTACGTACGTACGTACGCCAAACGGCCGACTATATCAAAAACTAGATTGGTCAGTAAGCGAGGCTTACGGAAACCCCACCCCCCCCCCCCCCCGCGTGGGCCCATGTACCCCTAAATATGTAAAACAAATTCCAAGTGTGTGGGCTTGTGACCTTGACTCTGGGCACAAACTTGAATTTGTCACACGGTGGTAGAGGTCCATTGGAGCAATGCGTGTGTGAAATGTGAAGCAGTTCCGAGCAAGGAAATAGAACCAATTTCTCTCATGTTAAGTTTTGTAAAGAGACTAAGAATGTGACATTGACCTTGAGATCAGCGGGGATTTGTCACAGCATGATAGTAGAGCCTTAGAGGAATGCATGCATGAAATATTAAGAATTTTCGATGAAAGAAATAGAACTTATAATATATTTCTCTGATGTTAAGTTTTGTAAAGAGACCAAGTATTACCTTGGGATCAGCGGGGGTTGGACGGTCGTGGATTTGGCACAGCATGGTAGTTTGTTTGTTTGTTTTGTTTATTAGTGTTTAACGGCCTATCAACAGCTAAGGTCATGTAAGGCCGGGCAAACGGGTTTGATCCCATTTTAACCTGCTGCATTGGGGGGAAAATCCCAAAATCAGAACGGAATATTTACATCGAGAACAAATATATTCAGCCCTGAAATTAGAATAACCCGACCTGGTGCCAGGTCCATACCACACCAAGTCACTTGGCCCCTTCCCCTAAAATAGGATTACGAATATCGTAATACTCGCATAAGGGGTATAACCAGATTCAACTGTCACATACAAAATGCCAAAGACGTATGTGAGGGCCAAACCAGGTCTCCAGTCGGGATTCCGGTAAGGATGAACCCCCGATCGTTAAATTACCCATCGCGTGCTCCCACCTGCCACCAACACAGCATGGTAGTAGAACCTTACAGGAATGCATGTGTGAAATATTAAGCATTTTAGATGAAGGAAATAGAAGTTACAACATATTTCTCTGATGTTAAGTTTTGTAAAGATTGTTTGTTTATTAGTGTTTAACGGCCTATCAACAGCTAAGGTCATGTAAGGCCGGGCAAACGGGTTTAATCCCATTTTAACCTGCTGCATTGGGGGGAAAATCCCAAAATCAGAACGGAATATTTACATCGAGAACAAATATATTCAGCCCTGAAATTAGAGTGAGTGAGTGAGTGAATAGGGTTTAACGTCCGCTTTTCTGACATAGAGGTACAAGCCTCAAGGAGTCTACACGCAGACGGGTCAACGGGGTCGTGTCCCGTATCCACCTGTCCGAGGGGGGTAAATCCCAACTTCAGAACTCAATATTTACAATCAAAATATATATTCAGTCCTGAAATTAGAACAACCTGATCTGGTGCCAGGCCCTCGCCACACCAGCATCATTTATCCATCCCCTAAAAGTAATAGGATTAGCGCTAATCTTACTTTTATATATGGGGCATAGCCTGACTCAACTCTCACATACAAGAAAGCCAAAAATGTACATGAGGGCCAAATCCGGTATAGTGGGTTCCGGAAAGTATGAACCCAATCGTTAAGCCAGTTTAGTCGCCTTTTACGACAAGCAATGGCTACTGCAGCACTATTCTCAGGATCAGTTGATCCCGCCCCGGTGCCTGCACGGGGCCCCCCTGAAATTAGAATAACCTCACCTGGTGCCAGGTCCATACCACACCAAGTCACTTGGCCCCTTCCCCAAAATAGGATTACGAATATCGTAATACTCACATAAGGGATATAACCAGATTCAACTGTCACATACAAAATGCCAAAGACGTATGCGATGGCCAAACCAGGTCTCCAGTAAGGATGAACCCCGATCGTTAAATTACCCATCGCGTGCTCCCACCTGCCACCCACATTTTGTAAAGAGACTAAGTATTGGACCTTGGGATCAGCGAGGGTTGGACGGTCATGGATTTGGCACAGCCTGGTAGTAGAGCCTTACAGGAATGCATGTGTGAATATTAAGCATTTTAGATGAAGGAAATAGAAGTTATAACAATATTTCTCTGATGTTAAGTTTAGTGACGGACGGACGACGGACGGACGGACAACCTGACTCCAGTATACCCCCCACAACTCGTTGTTTATGGGGGGGGGGCTATAAATATATACCATGCCTCATTTGCATATGAAAATAGCCTGATAGCAACGCGCGTCACTACTGTATCAGTAAAATAAATATTACTAAATGATTATATTTGTATATATAGCGGGCACTCGTAATATTTAGATCTGGTGGAATAGTGACACAATTATACACTTATTTAATTCCTATAAAGAACATTTTGTGCCCACTGTGTGGGCATGTACCTTTAATACACTACGTTATTGCACTGTGAAAACCCATTTTAAGTAATAATTCTGTTTTTGTCTCTCTTAACCCATTACATATGGAATACATCTTAACCCTTAAACCGCTACACACAACAATTGTCGTCTGCTGTTGATTTTATATCTTGCCTTATTTCTCAATACAAACATGGTTTGATAGCACTTCAGAATCATTTCCATTTCTGAATTGGTGTCAAAGCATGTTGTAAATTATTCTAAAGTGCTGTCAAACCATGTTTTTGATGATAAAAATGTAAAATAGAAAATAAACAGCAGACAACAAAAAAGTTAAAAGTATATGTATATACCACCATTAATCCTTTATTTGTAAAGCGACATATACTTTCGGAGAACACCTGTAATTTTTGTAAAAAATATTTTATTTGAATTTTTGTTATTTCTCAATGAATGTATATGTTGTGACTACTCATTTAAACCGTCTCGAATGGTGGTAGCGATATATACTTCTAAGCTGATATAAAGAAAATATTTAGGACTTTTCAACAAACAAAATGACGTATATTCGGCATGTAATGGGTTAAGCACATATCCAAGTTTGGCTGCCGTGCCGGAAGCCGTTTCACTAAACTTTGTACGGCTAAAATTTCCTTAAGTGCAAACTTATGATAGTCTGTAAATTTCACATTAACAATATTTTCTTGTGAAAAATTATTGGATTTACATTTATTGAGCATAGGCTGCATATGCAGCCTATGCTCAATAAATGTAAATACATCAATTTAAATTTTCAGACGATCCTAAATTTGCACTTACGAACAATTTAGTCGTACGAGGTTTAGTGAAACGGGCCCCATGCAGTTTACGAATTGCCATCAAAGTAAAACAAGATAACATGTTTAAATACCCTGAGACACGGAACACAAAAGCACCGGCAGTAAGTAAACGATATTTGTATCGTCTTTCTGAACCATTAAGTAACAGTTATACATGTAGTTAACATAATGATTTTGTAATAAATTAAATTTCGAAATTTAAATTACTAGTTAATTAAAAATTCAATCATGTCATCCGATAGGTGTGGTTCAGAAAAGCAACACAAATCTGACAAAAACCACGGGTACCCATACAGCATAAGCAGACCTGAGTTTTCATACATGTAACTAGCATAATAAGGAGGTGAAGGTCACAAAATGAGTGTATTTGAGGCAAATTACACTAGAAAATGTGTTCATAGAACACGGATGCTCCACATACCACTTTGATAATAAACGAGGCAAAATTCCAAGTCCAAAACGGGAGAGAATCCATGACCCGGGGGTCGAATGAAAACATAAACTTTGCGCATCTACTCATCACAAGGAAGCTACATACATGTACCAAGTTTCAGGTCTGTAGCTACATGTATTATGGTTTAAAAGTTTTAAGTGTTACAAGACAAAATCGAAATTGCCACATTCTACGTAAAAAAGGGGAAGATAATCCATGACCCAGGGGTCAGATCATAAATCGAAATAAACTTTGCACATCTATTCATCATCAGGAAGCTACATACCAAGTTTCAGGTGTGTATCTAGTACTGTTTAAATGTTTTACGACTTACAAGGCAAAACTGGAAAATTCTAAGTCGAAAAGGGGGAGATAATCCATGACACCGGGGTCGAATCAAAAAGCGAAATAAACATTGCACACCTACTCATCGTAAGGAAGCTACATACCAGGTTTCAGGTCTGTAGCCCGTACGGTTTAAAAGTTTTACGACTTACAAGGTTGGTGATGGATGGACGGAAGGACAGACAAGGGTAATACTAAATGCCCCCTCCACTATCGTAGTGGGGCATAATAACCTATTTAAGTCTATGAATACATGTACAATACATTTTATAGAAATAAGTCTGATAACCTTTTTATTGCTTTTTGACTCGCTACTTCTTATTTCAATTGTTGTTTTTTGGCAATTTTAATTGGGTATTTAAACAAATAGCAGTTTATCTGGAGCTCTGCCTTTCAACACTCCAGACAGTGACTGACCTCTATAGTGGTGTTTGCACACAGTGTAGATCCAGATGAGTACTTTTCACATTTTTGAAAACAAAAAACACACCCTTTTGTTAAATGGACTAGTCTGAACATCATTTTGTGACAATTGGATTGGTAAACAAATTAACATATCAAAATCCATTCCAGTTATTGAGGGTTGAAAAGGTTAAATAAATAACACATTTATCAAGCTGAACTAGAAATGTGGCCTGTCGGCACACGAATACCCCCACTGGCAGCCAAAGAAAACGAGGCATTTTTTATTATAAGCCATTTAGCCGAGCGTTACGCATCAAGTCTGTGACCTTGACCCTGGGCATAGTGTGATAATCCATGCATCAATGTAGAAGATATAGAGCGGAAGGGAATTTCAATAGGTTTGACCTTTGACCTTCAACTGTGACCTTGACCTTGGACGTAGGTGCGTGGTTATTGATTGCGACACACCTTCTCATCATGAGAAACATTTGTGCCAAGCCATTTGATAATCCATGCATCGGTGTAGAAGATATAGATTGGAAGGAAATTTCAATAGGTTTGACCTTCAACTGTGACCTTGACCTTGGACGTAGGTGCGTGGTTAGTGATCGCGACACACCTTCTCATCATGAGAAACATTTGTGCCAAGCCATTTGATAATCCATGCATGGGTGTAGAAGATATAGAGCGGAAGGGAATTTCCAACAGACTCGACCGACCGACCGACCGACCGACAAGCTGACTCCTATATACCCCCAACAAACTTTGTTTGTGGGGGTACAATAAATGTGTTCAAGGACAATACTCATCAGAAACACAATAAGTTAATTTCTCATTTCGAGTCATAATTTTAGACATGTATACATGTACATATAATATAATCGCCTCACAAATGTCAAAATACGAATCTCAGCCGTTTGTTCGGAATTATTTATAAGTTAATAACAATTAGAAAACTAGACATGCATGTTTGTACCGGTAGAGCATGGATACTTGACTGTAAATGTTTCAGCAACCATGTGACGGTCAAAGAGGGTCAAGGTCATGTTAAAGTAATCCATGTACTTAGTAATATTGAATGTAAGGTATGATGGAGTAACTTTTATAAACATTTTGACGTACATGTAAATGACGACGGACGGAAGTTCAAAAGCAAAGCAATATGCTCCCTTGCTATCACATAGGGGGCATAATTATAAAACAGAAGGTCACTGGAGGCGAGCAGTCACCTTGACCTTGAGAGGACAACTCGCACACTGAATAGGGTCCATAGGAATCTCCGTTTTAAGTATTTGCTTGGGCTTGTCATTTAATACGCAAAATATCAGTTTCAGTAAATATTTTTCATACCGTAAATGATGTCGTAAGTTGACGAAATGTTCATAACAAATGCGGAAGAATTCCGCATTTGCTCTGAACATTTCGTCAACTTTCAACGCCATTTACATGTATTGTGAATGTGGCAGGCCCGTACGCAGAGGGGGTGCGACAGGTGCGTACGCACCCCCCTTAACCCGTTCAACACCACAGGCCTGTATTAGCAAAAAGTGTAGATCCAGATGAGCCGGCTCGTGACGAGCCGTCTCATCAGGATCTGCACTGTTTGCAAGTAATTTCCATAATTTTGAGAACAAAAACACCTCATGTTCATAAATGGATTGGTCTGAAAATCATTTTGTGATGATTGGAATGGGTTGCAAAATTAACATATCAAAATCTATTCCAGTTATTTAGGGGTGAAATGGTTAATCTGCCGACGTCTGTCCGTGAATGTGCAAAAAAAACAATGTTTAGCCCTTCGCGCCGTCACTAACGCACCCACCTGAATTAATTCCTGCGTATGGGCCTGTGTGGGATAGACGGCACACAACATTTATCGCATGGAAACAAAACAAATAGTTGCATGTACATGTAATTGCAATAAACAGTCTGAGTCTAGTTTTAGCACCTGTGACCATGACCTTCTTGGGACGAAGATTTATCTGAGTGTAAATCAAGGTGCATGATCACTTGGTTATAACAACAACAACACAACAGTGGCTGAAAGTGTTGAAATCTTGCCCACTCCAAGTAAGTATTATTTGATATTTTCCTTAATACATGTATATAACAGATTTTTATGAAATATGGTGCAGCAAACGCATCTTCATGAACTGCATTTGGTCGTCCAGGGAGTTCGGCACAGACGTATGTGGTTTTTGCGAAGAATCTGAGTGTAAATGTAAGGTAACATGTGACTGATGGTAGTGGTTGATTGATTGGTGTTTAACGGCCAATCAAAAGCTACGGTCATTTAAAGCCAAGCCAACGGGTTGGACTATCCCGTATTTAACCTGTCCATAATGAGGGAAGTTCCCAAAATCAGAACTTGATATTTACAGAAAAATATATATTCAGCCCTGAAATTAGAATATCCTGACCTGGTGCCAGGTTCATTCCACACCAGAATCACTTAGCTCAAACCCTAAAAGTAATATTATCAGCACTAATCTTATTACTTTTTAATGGGGCATACTATGATTTAGCTCTCAAGTATCAGAAGGCCAACAATGTACATGAAGGCCAAACCATGTAAATCAGCATTCCAGTAAGGATGCACCCCAATCGTTAAATTACCCTTTGCGTGCTCCCGACCAAACACCCACCTGATGGCAGTGGAGTTATCACAGGGATGTTCTAACATTGCAGGTTTATGGGCTACATGTTCTTTAAAAGATCAAAGGAATAGCCCTTCGAGTAAAACTACAATAGGCTTAGGGGCTATATACGGAATAAGTTTATTATACATTGTATTCTATTGTCTTGGGCTCCTCCCGCTACCCCCTAAACTCTTCATGTTAGCCCGCCGTCCATACAGGGCAAACACTATATACCAGTGACAACAACAGTTTTGGTTGCATAATTACAATTTCAGTGACATTTAAGTGTAAAAACCACAACTCAATACCTGTATTTCATATAGAACAGGGTCACAACACAAGCTCATTTTTTTATATCAATTAAAAATAAAACCTACCTAATTAATAACTATGCAATGCGCCATGACAAAGAAGAGGAAATGTCTTTGCGACAAGAAAAAAATACAAAAATCCCTGTTTGTCATGACGCACCATACCTAATAACATCATAAAAAGCCCAACTCCAATTTCAAGAACATCTGTAGCCCTGGGTGCTCTATCTTCTCGATTGCCTCCCTTGCTTTTTCTGTTCCCTCTTGTTCGCTGAAATAAGTCTTCAGTTCCTCGGCATACTGAATCCACACACAGTTGGCACACCCACACATACAGCAGTCTACTGGCGGTACTGGGGGCGGTCCTTTCCCTGGCACAATATACACTGACTCGGGTGGCTGTACATTCGGCGTCATTGCATCCAGTGCAGGTTTTATCTTCGTGTCCCCATTCGAATCTTTTCCGTTAGAACTTGATGACATTTCCAAGAATTGCTGTTGTTGTGTATGGTTTAATGACACGCTATGCAGATTCCGTTGTTGAATAGGGAAGTAATCACTTGTAGATGGCCGGCACTTTAAGGCAATTTGTTTCATTTTACCGGAACCTAATTGGGTAAAATGATAGTGTGGTGTCTCATTGATTGAATGGAGTTTTCTGTGAGATGTTCCAAAGTTTACGTTTCTTTGATATGGGAGAATTTCTGTGATATTCTTCTCAAATTTGGAACTGGATATCTCATTCCTTAGCACAGTATTCCCGAAGGACTCGTGAATGAGTCTATGACAGTAGAATAATCGCTGGCATGTTTTACCTCCATGAAGTCCCATAGCACTGAAAATATAATTGTGGCTGTGACTGGAGAAATGGGGCTTGTGGGATTTGTGACTAGTGTAGCTCCAGATCAAATAGCACACTTTAGTAGCATGACAACGGTGTATATTTCTTATTAGAAGCATCACATGTGTTTTATTATTGGAATAGCGAACAGTGCAGATCCTGATCAGACTGCAGATGCAGTCTGATCTGAATCTACACTGGTCGCAAAACCCAAAAGCTCCATTTGTCCAGTCATAGCCACATATACAGTAGACCCTCTGTAAACCGGACACCAACAGTAAATTTGGTCAAATATTGATATTAGCACAAAAAAAATATTTGTCTCTGGGAATTTAACATGAGGGAACAGTAAGTGGAGGAGCTGGGGGAGGAGTCAAAAAACAAAAATAAATAATGGAAATCGACTCTGAAACTGGATAGATAGCTTGGAAATGATGGAACTAATAAAACAAAAGTTAGATTTTGAAAATCGGTCCACTATTTCTGAACTTAGAAAAATATTCTCCATGTTAAATAGATATATTCACTCTCACAGAGTGAAGATGTCTATGGGGATTTAACATGTCATGGGGAAATTATTATTTTGCACTAAACTCTAGGTATGGTATGGAATGGTATACACCGGTGGACGGGTTACCCACCCACAGGCTATATATATAGTCACTGTTCTCATGGATCCGTGCCCCTCAGCACATAAATTCATAGTGCGTGTTATATTCTGATTAATTTCTGAAAATGTATACATCAACATAAAGTTCAAACACTTGACTATGAGTGCACATAAGGAATTCGCCAAAATTGTTGTTTATGCAGGTCTTAGAGTCCCTATAAAGAATCCACCCAAGTCACCCGGCAGCACGATTTACCCAAATCTACCCAAATCTTACCCAAATCTTCATTAAAAATAACATTTATGATTATATTATATACGTTTTCAACAATATATCATTAGTATATCATACAATAAGCACATTTTGACCGAAAAAGGGAAGAATAAAGCACATATTTCCGCGGGAAAGCGATTAATATACATGTAGCATTATTATAAAGGGAGACTACCGTGATCGAGACTCATTAATTATGTCTCAGTTGTCTAACTTTAAGTTGCCATCGATCATGATTTCATATGGCACATATACTAGTCCAACTGTCTAACCGCTCACCTCCATAGTATTGCAATATGTATTTCGCCGAGTAATTATATGCCAACATCTTTTTGAAATAGTTAAAAACAAAGTATATAATGCATTGAATGACTTCTGGACATATTAGTTATTGCAATTTAATTTACGGAGATACATTTCAAAACTCAGACAGGAAGGCTATATATAAATATTCTTAATATTCATCTACAATAACAATAATAAACGATCTTGTATTAAGAACATTGATGAAAATGAACCATAATATGCATGCAATATATATATTTTTAAATTTGTGTATGGTTTGTATATCTTGTCAAATAGCTTGAATGTTTTTCACACCTCTATGTAGACAAAGCCCAATATTATATTGTATTGACCAGAACACAGTGTATTTTAGTGGGGTAGCTCGTTATATATAGTCGATTATGTACAATATGGGAAACTGTGTAGATCCTGATTAGATTGTGAATGCATATTTCCCCTACAGGTATAGCCTCAACAAGTGGTTATGCACAAAATGGGGAACCGGGTAGACCCTGATCAGACTGTGATTGCAAATTTCCCCTAGAAGGTATAGCCTCAACAAGTGATTGTTATAAGATGGCTACACGTCCTGGCGGGCGACACGCGGCTTGCTTGCATACGGTATACAGTGATTATGTACATGATGGAAAACAGTGTAGACCCTGATCAGACTGTGATTGCAAATTTCCCTAGAGGTATAGCCTCAACAAGTGATTATGTACAAGATGGCTACATGTCCTGGCGTGCCCCTAAGCACATACATTCATATTGTGTGTTTATTGAGATTATTTCCTGAAAATGCATACATCAACATAAAGTTCAAACACTTGACTATGAGTGCACATAAGGTATTCGCCAAAATTGTTGTTTATGCAAGTCTTAGCGTCCCTAGAAATAACCCACCCAAGTCACCTAATTGATCTTGAAACTTCTCACCAGGTTCGTGCCCTACAACTTTTTTCCCATTTGAATGACATTCCTTGATCACTCATACAATAAAGAAGTGTTGCTGCCTAGATGCATCAACTTTAAATATGGAGAAGTCCAGATTCACCTAGAAATCAACATATATCACATTTTATACATAATTTGCGAACAGACCCTCTTCAGATTAAGGAAGTATGTAGAAAAATCACTAAATAGGTGGTAAATCACAAGTGTATGTAACTGTAACTTAGAAAACCGTGGGAAACAACTTCAAATACCTTTTTTAAATAGTTTTCAATTAACACTATTCTTAGAATATGCTTATTCACTTGTTTTCTAGGGGCACGAATCAATGAGAAGGCACACATCCATGAGAATTGGGGCTATACGGTCGACACCTTCACACTGTCTCCTTGTATGTCAACATTAGAGAGGTTCTACAGATTTTTATTTGTATTTCAATTAAAAATCATCATTCCCATTTTGCATGTTTAGCCATTATAAAGTGGATTATCTTCCTTGGCTTCCTAGTATTACTATTAAGTTTATCGCGGTACTCTCCTTTTATTTCATATACAAATATTTCCATTTTGCATCAAAACATTAAAATGGGCCCTGGTATGAGCAATTTAATGACATACATTTTGTAAGTACAGCCCAAACATCGTTGTTATTATTATGTGTATAGCTTTATTTATTAACACATATAGTATTTATATGAAGATTTAGGTAAATCGTGCCACCCCAAGTCACCTAATTGATCTTGAAACTTCTCATCAGGTTCGTGCCCTACAACTGTATGCACATTTGAGTGACATTCCTTGATCACTAATACAATAAAGAAATGTTGCTGCCTAGATGCATCAAATTTAAATATGGTGAAGTCCAGATTCACCTAGAAATCAACATATATCACATTTTATACATAATTTGTGAACAGACCCTCTTCGGATTAAGGAAGTACGTAGAAAAATCACAAAAAGGTGGTAAATCACAATTGTATGTAACTGTAACTTAGAAAACCGTGGGAAACAACTTAAAATACCTTTTTAAAATAATTTTCAATTAACACTACGGTACTGATATTCTTAGAATTTGCTTATTCACTGGTTTTCTAGGGGCATGAATCAATGAGAATTGGGGCTATAGCCGATGGGTCAGTGAAAAAAGTGAAAGGGTTTAACGTCCCACCAACAGCTTAGGTCATATAGAGACGGGTCCACAGTTTAAAGTCTCATCCGACAGACTGGACTAACATGCCATGTCTCTATAACATGTTTAACTTCTATTTTTACATTATCTGGCTTTTATCATAAATTTACTTTAATTGCTATCCAGTTGGATGGACATTCTATGAAAGTATTTTTGATGACCTCGTCGAGGTTTGAAACCACAACACCTTCAGATTGGAAGTCAGGTATTCGTTGTTGTATTCGAACCCAGGGCCATAGGCCACAACCCATCCCTATTTCCACTGGCACTGATGTGTCGGTGAAGGTCTCGACTAATAATCTCCAATAAATTCACTAAACTATATATGAAACAGTCTTCTGTAAACATACAATTGCGAGGAAAATACATTTTCCAACATTGTCTACAAGTATAGAAAATAAATAATGTGTGTAAATATGGAAATTAAAGATATTTACAAGAGATTCATCTGTTCATCAAGTTCATTTGTCATCTGCCATGTTAAAGTGTGTACGTCACCATTTTTGCGGTGAGCCTAAATAGCGTAATGGCAGAAAGTAGTGAATAATGGTGAACAAAGGCCAGAAAGAAACAGTCTATGCACTATCTTCACTCGTCAGACATCTAAAGGCAGGTAGCATGATGCAGCATGATGCTGCATCATGCAGGGTAGTACATTAATGACCCTTTTAGTACGTCATAAATGGGTGCATGTGCCTGGTTATTCTTGTGGGATGCCTGAGGTACGAAGGGAGTGGAATAGTGACTATGTTATTGACAATTTTGTAGAACATTATCAGACGCGCATCTGCACGCCTGTTCTCCAACGTCCGCCAACCAAGTCTGTTTACCATGGTGGCTACACTATCATATGGGGAGTAGTTATTAATTATTTGATACCCAGCGGACATCCACTTCGTTGTACTTGCTCGACTTTGTGGATGTTTGTCTTGGTATGGGGACTCCAGAAATATTCTGCAAGCGGTCTGAACATGGTTGTATATGCAGTTTCCAGAATGCCTTGATGTTTTGTCTTAATATTTCGTCTGAGGAACCCGAGTGTGCTGTTGCTTTTATTGAAAATTCTGGTTATATGGTTGTTCCATGTAAGGTCCGAGCTAATATCGACACCCATGTACTTGGCTTGATCCACTGACTCCAGCACCTCATCATGCATAATGTAATTGCGACACATTGGTTTTCTAAACCGGGAGATATGTATTACTTGGCATTTGCTTGGATTGAATTCCATCTCCCAGCATTTTTCCCAAATTTGCAAACAGTCTACATCTGCTTGGATTTTTTTCACAATCTGAGGTGCTGTTAACAGTGAGATACAATGCCGTGTCATCTGCGAATAGTCGGACTTGGGACTAAATTTAATCTGGAAGGTCATTAATGTATAGCAGGAAAAGAATTGGACCAAGGATCGACAGACCCCTGCGGAACTCCAGAGGTGACCTGTACTACTAAAGATGACTCACCTTCTAAGACGACTGTCTGTGTGCGACCCAGGAGGAATGATCTAATCTATTTAACTGTGTTATTTTCGACTCCACTTTGGTGCAGCTTGTACAACAGTTTCAGGTGACTATATAACCTTGTCAAAGGCCTTGTTAAAATCTAGCAGATTGCTTGCATTGTGATAGGTTATGGGATAGTTCCTCTATAAGTTCAATTAGTTGGGTCGCGCATGATCGCTTTTCAGTTAGCTGGGTTGCTACGGACCGGATCCTTTCTTGAATAGTGGGCATACGGTGGCAGTGGACCAATCCGAGGCGATCTCGCCAGAGGACAGTGATTTAGAAAACAGGATTTGAAGTATGGGTGAAATCTGGAATTTCAAATTTCGAAGCACCAGTGGTTTTAGACCATCGGGGCCAGAAGCATTGTCTGGTTTGAGATTGGCAAGTAGTTTGATGATGCCATTTACTGAAATGGATATGTCAGGCATTGTTGGGTATTTCAATCTGAATTTATCCGGAATCTAAGACCTGCTGAGACCTGCACTGGCGATCGTGCTCCATATCGGTGTATATTGAGTCTTGGCATAGTTGACTCAGGTTTAGGGGGAGAGGATGGGGGTAAAAACAGACTGAAACTGGTTATTCAAGATATTAGCCTTATCATTATTTCCGGTGTAGAGCGTGTCATCTCCTGGTTGTTTTAGTGGGGATATATTTATCCCGTCAACACAGTGCGTATGTGCCGTGAAACATTTTTGATATCCAGTCAATACTATTTTTGCATTTCACAGCCATTTGTAGGTGTTGACGGGATAAATAGAATAGTAGGTTAGTGCAGTGAATGTGAAAAAATATCTGGCGCGGCATGGAAACGGGATGTGCTCGGCAGAGCCTCGCCCATCCCGTTTCCTGAGCCTTGCCAGATATTTTTTCCCATTCAAGGCACTAACCTACAATATTCTCTATATACCATGTGAGTCTTGTTTTGTGCTTTTGATAAGGGAAAACAATTTTTCCTGGAGAATTTGGGGTTGTGTTCATACCACACCAAAGTCAATCGGCCCCTTCCCCTCAAAGTAATAGGATTGTGATTACTCGTATTACTCACATACAAGAATGCCAAAGACGTATACCTGCATGAGGGCCAAACCAGGTCCCCGGTCGGGATATAGGTAAGGATGAATTCTGATCGTTAAATTACCCGTCACATGGTCCCAACCAACCACCACAGCATGTGTTCGAATCATTTGAAGCAGAAAGAGCTCTACTCATTCTTCTTGTTCTAGTATAATTGCTAAGGTACCTAGTCAATTCGTACTCATGTCATTTCGTACCCATACCATTTCGTACCCGGTTTGGTCATTTCGTACACAGTCTTTGGTCAATTTGTAACCTACCCTTAGCAAATAATTTCGTACCCAATACCCAGTTTGCCATTTCGTATCCAGTTTGGTCAATTCGTACCCATAGTCAATTCGTAGCCATATTTAATATTTTAATAGAACTGCATATTTTGATAGTTTTCTTTACCAAATATGCAGAAATAATGTAGGAAACGTAAATAAAGCGACTTTTGATTTTTGTTATTCCTTTCTAATAATTAGTAAATTAATGGGTTGCAAATGAGTTGATATATTTATATGTGTTGTTAAGGTTGATTATTATAATTTATATATATTTTGCATAGTTAATACATGGATGTGACTTCAAATTAGGATTATGGAATATGGGATTCGTGATCAGTGTAGATCCTGATTAAATACCACGTTCCTGTAGCCTGACAACGATTTATATTGATTGTTGGAAGCATGGCAGGTGTTTCTTTGATGAAATGAAAGTGCAGATCCTGATCAAACTTTATGAATAAATATGGAATGCAGGAGATGCATTTTTCTGCATTCAAGGAAATAAATAAGTAAATTTTAAACGTTTTACGCCTCAAAATATGCAAGTGTTTTGCAATTTTTACCAAAATGTTATGTCTGTCAGGTAAATCGCCCTATGTTACAGACATAACATTCGGGTTAAGATTATTCGGGTTATTTATGAGTAGGATTGGAAATGTTTGGTTGTTTACCTTTATTGGTCTGTTTTGTTAGCGGAGTCAGAGCTATTACACAGATACACTATTACACTGTTATTCAACATTAAATATGCAAACAGAAAGTTCAACAACGCCACCAGCATAAATCATGGTATACAAGTATCACCATTATCCATAATATAGCATCATAATCCACCATGACGCCACTATTATCCACCAGTATCCCCTATTATCCACCAATGGAGCGCAGTGGCCTGGTGGTTAGAGCGTCAGACTGCTGATCTAAAGGTCGTGGGTTCGAGCCTCACCGGAGGCGCTGCGTTGTGTCCTTGAGCAAGACACTTTATCCATACCGCTTCAGTCCACCCAGCTGCAAATGGGTACCGGCTAATTACCGGGAACCTCGATTGTATTTGAATTGTATGTACATGTATATATGAAATAAATACCTGCTCGAAATTACCCGTGAGGGTGTGCAGCAGTATAAAGAGATAGATAGATTATCCACCACATCCCCCATAATCCACCATTCTCCACCATTACGCCCCATTTTCCCCATTATCCAAAAATTCTACCATTACGCCATTTAGTAACACCGCCATCAGTTTATGTGAATGACGTTTTACACCCGGAAGTGAGAAGACACACACACAATTTACATGTGTGTTAATAAAAAAATCACAAAATTGCAATCATCTTACAGTATCAATCATGGGCAAACTTGGAAAACCTCAAAAGAGCAGTAAACATAAGAAGTTGAAATGCACAATCGAACAGCAGAAAGAAAGGTTATAAATTAAACGTGTGATTTCCAGATCACCTGGTTACTACCACAGGCAATGTTGAATATTCCCCACCCACTTGAATTCATGCAGTATAAGATATACAGATTGAGTTGAAAACAATGGAATTATTTTAGTAGCCCTGTGGTTACTACCACAGAACCCTGTGGTTACTACCACAGGTTAAAGTAACGGACCGAGGTCTATAAATACATTAAATATGCCTAAAAGCATCAATATAAAATGAAAAAAAAATAAGCTAAAACATTTTTTTTAATCCTTAGTATATATATAGACCTATACAAAGGTGCCGAAGTTTTTAATAGGCCGAACCCGGACGGCCTCGAGATGACGCACTCTCACAAAACAGTCAACCGAGTTATATCATTGTCGCCTATTGCAGAAGTTAGGAAAATGTTAGTCCTCCGCAACGATATATTCCCCGATGCGCTATGTCAACGCGTTTTCGAGCTATCGATTATTTTGTTTTAACAAAAATAGCATTATTGATAGGTCGTGAAAGATCGGACACATTTCGGAGGCCAGTACTGCTATATAACAGAGTAAACATCGGGTTCAAAATACACTTTTACGTCGTCCCAGCCCGTAAAGAAACATTTTGCATCGAAAAAACATTGTTTCCAATCAAACAGTTCATCAAACCTACATGTATACGCATCCAATGCATGCGTGTTGGAAGTACAGTCTACCCGCACACATGCGCAAAGCGCAATTTCAACATTCATGCTTTCGACACAAGCATGAGCATGAGCAAAACAAACCAGAATGTTCTGTCTGTAATGCCGAGATAGTCACCCAAAGTTACAGACAGAAAAATCGGGTTAGAGCAGTCTCCGCGAAAGACCGTCGGACCTCGGACTTGGCCGACAAAATTTGACCAGGACCGGTAAATATTCTTGAAACTTCGGTCCTCGTGTCCGATGAAATTTTCAAGTTGGTGACGAGCTCAGCCAGTGACGAATTGACAAATTCTCCTCGTCCTTTACTAGTTTAGAACATGAAGTGAAAGTCATCGAGCTGTGTTTGTTTACAAAAATGTGTCGGTGAAAATGGTTGTACGCTGCTTCCCTATTGGTGAATAGCAATCATAAAGTAAAATATCATTGGTCTGCATGCCAATAGCCAATCAAATATCGCTTTTTTAAACTACACGCGTCCGAATAGTGAATAATTAATTTACGTTTGTTTCCGTAATGACCGCCCCTCAATATAATGTGTGGCAGTTTTCCCACGCTAGCGACACCTGTCACCTGTCATTGGACATTCATTGGACACTTCAGACATTTATAATTACTTTATTCACAAAGGTTTCTAGGAAATAGAGTAAGTTTATTTCTAATAATAGAACCACACGCGATTTCGCGGAAACGAATATGCGTACGTTTTTTAAATTCAACTTCCAAGTTATAGTTTTGCATATTTAGCGTCAAAACCGATCCAAACTGGCAAGAAACACTGAATATATTCAATTGAGAATGTGTTTCAACAAAAAATATTTACGATCGAAAGTGAGTTTTAAGCTGAAAGAATAATGGTCTTATCGATTGACACCCGAGCAAGTCGCCCCCACACAGTTTCGCACCTAAAAATGAATTTGTGACAAATGATAATTTCACTGTTTTATATAAATTAATTATAATAGGGGATAGTGTCTGTTGACGGCCCTGAGCAATAAAATATACTGTTTTCAAGTTTCATGAATGTATATAGTGTATATTAATTCCAACTCGTATAGTGTTTGGACCGTCCGTGCATCCATCCGTAATACGTTTGTGACAGTTACTCAAATCAGCGACAGGGGCCATCTGTGGTCCGCTAGGCCACATTTCTTGTTTAATGTTTGAACGTAGCCGCCCATCTTTAGTCCGTCCGTCACCCTACTTTCACCACTAATCCTCTTAAACCAGTTGATGTAGAAAGTTGAAACTCTGCAGTAAGCTTGCTTTAATATGATTGTCTGCTTTCATATTTGTCGTATTATAAATTCAGTGTTGATTTTGATTTTAAATTTCCTCACATCCATGTACATGTCACGTGATGTGACGAGTCACGGAGTGGGATTCGAGCCTACCAAACCAACATTATATGACTGCAATATTGTTGAAAGATTCTTAAACCTTTTCACTAACTCGCTAATGAAATGGAAACTTGTTTCATATCCTCTTGATAGAATATGTTTAATGTGTACGCTTGTTATGCTTAAAAAGCAGATTAAATAAACCAGAAACTGTTATTCCTATATATTTAATATTTTTGGGTAAAAAATGTCCGGGCCAGTAATATTCCGTCCGTGCCAGTAATAATTGCTGGGTTGTCAGTCCTCGTGGCCAGTAATATTTTGGGGACTTTCGGGGAGACTGTTAGAGCAAAGCATATTTTCAAAAGTGGAAGGCGAGATCGCGAAAACGCGAGACTATTATCGTGTTTTGTTGTTGAGAAATATGTGTTTCGAGTACGCAGGAGTACTTTGCCCCAGGCATGTAAGTGATCCATCTTTGTCCGTTTTCGTCAATCTCTGTCAGTTTTCTTTCGTGACGGACATTTGTGCCAAATAAAAACGGAATTCCGCTAGCGGAAAACGACATTTGCTGTTTCCGTCTAAGCTGTACTGTACGTCCGAGTGTCACCTGTTCTCCTCCAGGATTCCTCAGCCCCCTTCAGTCACAATTCAGCCACATGTCCTGATCACATTTTACATACTGGTACTACCCAGTGCTACAAATACCCACTCAAAAGTGGCATACATAGTGATCCATTGGTGTCTCCCTTAGCTCCTCAGGGATATTTCGGTCCCCCAGTCCCACTTCAGTCACCCTTCACCCGTAGTTATCACCAACAACACCCTCCCGACAGTACACTCCAAAATCAGAGTCTGGGAACGATCACGTGCCTAGGGTAGGGATGATCAGCGGTTAAGACCTAAAACATAAAGCGAAGTACATTCCCCATCGGGGAGCCACATCCATCCCTAGCACACATACATATCATACTAAATCGGAGTACTGAGACATACCTTTAACTTTTACCATCAACATAGGTATTATAAAATATGAATTATAACCGTTTATAAAAGTTCAGTTTTTTACCACATAGTAAGTGCATGAGTTCCGGCGAATACACCTATCCCACGATTTTTTTATACAAAATGGCTTCCCGAGAATTGATAGAAATGTCGGTGCGATTGAATTGTCTGTCGTGACGCACTGGACACGTATACATGTAGGTTTGATGAACTGTTCGATTGGAAACAATGTTTTTTCGATGTAAAATGTTTCTTTACGGTAAAAGTGTATTTTGAACCCGATGTTTACTCTGTTATATAGCAGTATTGGCCTCGGAAATGTGTTGACATAGCATATCAGGGAATATATCGTTACGGAGGACTAACATTTTCCTAACTTCTGCAATAGGCGACAATAATATAACTCGGTTGACTGTTTCGTAAGAGTCCGTTGTCTCGAGGCCGTCCGGGTTCGGCCTATTAAAAACTTTGGCACCTTTATATATTCCTATATATAGGGAGTTAAAAAGTTAAATAAAAAAATGTTGTTATTTTTTTTTCATTTTATATTGATGCTTTTAGGCATATTTAATGTATTTATAGACCTTGGTCCGTTACTTCAACCTGTGGTTACTACGTACTCAATTCATTTAGTACCTATTTTTCTCACATCGTAAAAAATACCCTGAAATTAAACTTTTTACAACGATTACAAACAAGCCTGAGAGCACTTATACAAATGCTTTCTTTGGCACAGATGAAGACAGTTGTGAGACAGTGGAGACAGGAGGAATACCTTGGGGAAAACCACTTTTTCTGATCTGGCGATCACCCTGCCACTAGCTACAATAATTTGCCTCCGATATGTTATCTACGGCTACAATAATTTTGACCCAAACCTGTATGTATGTCAAAATTTAGTAAACTGTATATTTTATACAGTTAAGCGAATAATCTTTGATGTAGAACTAGTAAATTGTCAAAAATAATAGAACAGGGAAATATGAAAGACATCATCTGAGACATTTTCTAGTGAAATAAACATTCATTCACCATTACCCCACGTATTGATTTGCATTATTATACATTTTATATCAGACGTAAATTTTCACACTAATATCAAGGGTGATAACCATGTTTCCTTAAAATGTTAACATACATTACTATTTATTTTTATGCCACCGGGTTTCGAAGAAACGGGTGGCATATAGTGTTTGGACCGTCCGTCTGTCTGTCTGTCACACTTTTCGGTTAACCAATTTGTCACAGTTTCTCAAATATGCTGCAGGTGGCATCCGCGTTCGACAGACGCATTTTTATGCCACCGGGTTTCGAAGAAACGGGTGGTATATAGTGTTTGGACCGTCTGTCCGTCCGTCACACTTTTCGGTTAACCAATTTGTCACAGTTTCTCAAATATGCTGCAGGTGGCATCCGCGTTCGACAGACGCATTTCTTGTTTGATGTGCAATGGTCATATTTGATAATCTGTCGAAAATATTAGTTTTTCAGGTGACACATTTAATTAGTATAAATAATTAAAAAATACCATGCCTCATTTACATATGAAAATAACCTGATAACGACGCGTGTCCCTATCAGTAAAATAAATATTACTAAAGGATTATATATGTATAGTGGGCACTCATAATACTTAGAACTGGTGGAACAGTGACACAATTATACACTTATTTAATTCCTATAAATAACATTTTGTGCCTACTGAGTGGGCATGTACTTCTAAAGAGATGGGGTTAAATTGCTACCCTCGTGAGAGGTATGGAGCGGGGTAGCAATTTTGTTTCTACCTGCCACCTGCTCAAAATTATCAGTGGGGTGTGAAGCACCATAAAGAAATAGATAGATCCAACATACGGTGCCGTCCAGAATTGATCTGGGTGACATTGGTGAGAAGCAGGCTCGTTGCCAATTGCGATAACCAGACAACCAAAACTACTGATTTTTCCAATCAATGGAATAGTCTGGCACTTAGACTAACATGCCATGTCTCTATATCATGTTTAACTTCTATTTTTCATTATCTGGCTTGTATCATTTATTATTTACTTTGCTATAGTGTACATGGTATAATATCGGTAGTAAAAGTAGTAAAGCCATAGTGCTATGTCTATCTGGCACTTAGCGTAAAGCGGCATAAAGAGATCAATTTCAGATACTTGGGTATCTGTTGGGTTAATGTATCAATTTCAGATACATGTACTTGCAGGGATTCCGCTGGCGATCGCCACTTTCGCAATTGGCGATAAAAATAAACAATTGGCGATAAAAAATTATAATTTTCGAAAATAAATAAAAAAAAAAATAATTTTTTGTTTTTGATTTTTTTCTCGAAAATTGTAATTTTTTATCGCCAATTGTTTTTATTTTTTTTGAAGTGGCGATTTTTTTATTTTCCCCAGCGGAATCCCCGACTTGGGTGGTGGGACAGAGGGTTAATGCTTTCTACTGATTGATTCATTTATGATCACTGATTGATGGAAGTGTATACATATCTTAACAATGAATCCTTTCTTCAGAAGTCGTACATTAACAGCGACACTTACTGCGATTCACACCTGGGACCCACTGAAGTGGTGTAATAGGAGTGCCTGGCACCAGATCAGTATACCAGTTTTAGTGCTGAAAGTTTTTATCGTAATTTTAGCGCTCATTGTACGGTGCTTCCCATGTAGGTACATTCTTGTGTTAAATTTGTTATATTTTTTTTATCATTTGTTCCCTATTTAGTAATGAAGAAAATCAATAATCCATTTGTAAAAGTAAAATACGCAATGATTTTGAAATCAGGGGGTATTGTAGTCTTTCAAGCACTGTATCAGGCTCTGTATCAGTTATCAATTGTTTGCCTTCAGAATGCTTGAATAATGTGCATGGAATTGGGCAGATGGATTAGCTGAGCCTGAGCTATGTTACAGCTCAGGCTCAGATAATCAAGCTGCCTGATTATGTATTGAGATTGCTAATATTTGTTCAGAAACGCTGACACCTTAAAGCTAGTTTAACACAGACAGTTGTGTATTTATGGTTGTTATGTCCTGGTTTCGGCGGCCAGATACTTAGTCCTGTTAGGGAGAGGATTTATATAAGCTTGCTTTCAATCTAATCCCATTTGTATCTAGTACCGATTCTATTATTACTGATGTCATGCTTGTAACTTATATATACAGATAAAATATGTTTAAACAAATCAATTAATTATTTATTTATGGGACACTAGGGGCTTTGCCTATTCTTAAACTCCACAGGGCTCCAGATAAGCTGCATATTTGATTAAATACCCAATTAAAATTGCCAAAAACCCAATTGAAATCAGAAGTAGCGAGTTTCAAAAAGCAATAACAATTTTGTGGTACCTTTATCATGCTGCAGAAAACAATAAACATACCACAAATATAGCATATTTTTCTTATTTTCCATGAAAACAAATCTTGGTATTTCATTAGAATTGTCTCCAAGCAAACTATTCAATAATTGTGGTCTTTTGATATGTAAACGGTAGTGTGATTTTATTTTACCCAATTAACATTTTGAAATACCCTATTGCTTCAGAAATGATGGAGTGACAATACTCAATTACTAATTCCTTATCTGAAGCACTGACTCCATGTAATTATTTATATCATTTCAGGCCAGCGCTTCTGAATGATAAGAAGAAGCAGAAACTAAAGAATTTAACACCTGTCAATGAAGATTTCCAGGAAATTCCAAGGAAGGTGAAAGAGATTGGTCGCTTACAGAAGGATATGAGTATGATGAAGGCCAAGACTAAGAAAAAGAAAGATAAAACGATGAAAGAGACGGTGAAAAAATTCACACAGACAGGTTTGTAACCAACATGTATTGTAAACACTCACTGAAAAATCAAGTTTTGTTGAATGTCTCTGATGAGCACAATGGACATTTTCCTCAAGCTACCCATGTCTCTTAAAATATGAGACTCCAGTTGACTTGTACTGGGGAAGGCAGGGCTCCAGATAAGGAATTAGTAATTGAGTATTGTCACTCCATCATTTCTGAAACAATTGGGTATTTCAAAATTTTAATTGAGTAAATAAAATCACACTACTGTTTACATGTACACATCAACAGACATCAATTATTGAATAGTTTGCTTCGAAATGAAAACCTGTTTTGGCATTTCATTAGAATTGTCTCCTTGGAGACAATTCTAATGAAATACCAAGATGTGCTTTCATGGAAAATGAGAAAAATATGCTATATTTGTGGTCTGTTTAATATTGTTTTCTGCAGCATGGTAAAGGTACATGTACCACAAAATATTTGTTGCTTTTTGATACTCGCTACTTCTGATTTCAATTGGGTTTTTGGCAATTTTAATTGGGTATTTAAGCAAATACGCAGCTTATCTGGAGCCGGGGAAGGATCCAAAACCTGAAATTGTCGCCTTTCTTCCAAGCCCTGTATGTAGGCACAACACTGGTAAAGTTGACATTTGTGTGATGACAGAGCTCCAGATAAGTTTTATATCTAAATAGTATTATACCCCCCAGATTTCAAATTCAATGTGTTCTTCCTTATTAAATAGGGAACAAATGATAAATACTAAAACAAATTTAAAAATTCACTTATTTGAGCTGCAAAAAGCTTTTGCAGTTCAACCAAGTAAATTTTCAACTTTTGTTACTGTATTTCCACTACTCAATTTGAAAATCAATGCGTATTTTCACATTGCTGTAAGTATTTTGTACTCCCACTTCTGTTTATACCCCCCGCAACGAGTTGTGGGGGGGAATACTGGAGTCAGGTTGTCCGTCCGTGCGTCACTAAACTTAACATCAGAGAAATATTGTTATAACTTCTATTTCCTTCATCTAAAATGCTTAATATTTCACACATGCATTCCTGTAAGGCTCTACTACCATGCTGTGCCAAAACTCTTTACAAAACTTAACATCAGAGAAATAAGTTATAACTTCTATTTCCTTCATTGAAAATTCTTAATATTTCACTCGTGCATTCCTCTAAGGTTGTACTATCATGCTGTGACAAATCTACGACCTTCCAACCCCCACTGATCCCAAGGTCAAGGTCACATACTTGGTCTCTTTACAAAACTTAACATCAGAGAAATATGTTATAATTTCTATTTCTTTCATCAAAAATTCTTAATATTTCATGCATGCATTCCTGTAAGGCTCTACTATCATGATGTGACAAATCCCCGCTGATCTCGAGGTAAAGGTCACATACTTAGTCTCTTTACAAGAAATCGGTTATAACTTCTATTTCCTCGCTTCACATTTCACACACGCATTGCTCCAATGGACTTCTACCACCCTATGACAAATTCACATTCGTGCCTCCCCCGCTAAGCCCATAGTCCAGGTCACCAGCCCACACACTTGGAATAATTTATTTTTACATATTTAGGGGTACCTGGGCCCACGCGGGGGGTGGGGGGAGTATTCCGTACGCCTCGCTTACGGACCAATCTACATGTAGTTATTATAATCTGTTAAAATAAGTGCGTAAAATACGCCAATACGCACCTTATCTGGAGCTCTGATGACATCATACTGAGCATCGTACTGATTTATAACAAATATTCAGTGGCACTTCTAAACGGGACCCTCTGGGTGTCTGTCTTAGAGATATTCCTCTGTAAGCATGAACAGACTTTATCATGAGAATATACGACCCGAGAAACCCATCATAATTATGTACACCAATATTTGTTTGCCCCACCACGATTATGGATGGGGTGTTTGTTACCTGTGTCCTTCCGTCCAGTTCACAGCTGGAAGTCGAATATGTTCACACTAATATAACACAATCAGGGATCGTAGCTAATTACCGTACCTCCCGTTTAATTTATTTATGGAAATCCGGTGCAAATTGTGTAGTTTAGGGTCTTATTGCTTGTACAAAGGGTGAATGTAGCATAATGTGTTGTGAAAAGTAGCAACTATAGTGTTTTTGACTAGTGTAGATACAGATCATCCTACATATCTACGCAATCTGATTTGGGACTACATTATTTGTCAGATTTATATTTTCACACTTAGGCCTATCAAAAAAAATTGTTTGTTTCGAAAAAAAATCAAAAAATCCCTACCTACCCTACCTACGGATTTTCAGGCTGAAAAGCTTCTGTTAGCTTAACAGAATGTTAAATCCTTAGCAATGCTAAGGATTTAACAGTCTGTTAAGCTAACAGAAGCTTTTCAGGCTGAAAATCCGTAGGTAGGGTAGGTAGGGATTTTTTGATTTTTTTTTTTATATGTGAAGCTGTAAATCGTTAAATACAATATGTACCGTATCTTGTTTACTTAACATGCCATTAGTTGTATGAATATTAATTAAGCTCACAATTCATTGTATATTCTGGTGGATATTTTGCATCAAAAGAACACACAGAATGCACATGAAACTGTACATCCGGACTCCTGTATGGAATATAATATATTATGTCAAAAATGATCATTGTAGTGTTTAATTCAAACCCAAAAGCGATCTGTAAATGCACATGAATTAGTGTTGAGAATAAATATTAAGACTTGACCCAAAACTTAATCTATGGTTTAATGCCGAAGACGCTGATGCACATGTGTTTGTTTGTTTGTTGTGGTTTAACGGCCGTTCAACAGCTAAGGTCATTTAAGGCCGGGTCAATGGGTTTAGTACTAAATCCCATATATTGCCTGTAAAAATGGGGGGAAAATCCCAAAATCAGAACTGAATATTTACAATAAGAAAACTATTTATTCAGCCCTGAAATCAGAATAATCCTGATTTGATGCCTGATTTCTATACGTGAGCACTGCTCGCAATACAATGGTATCATGTCCGCAAACACTGATGAACTAGCTATAGGGAAAATGTCAAATGTTTGTCTTTCTGGAGAATGTTGGCATCTATGTCTATACGTAATAAGATGCGAGACGAAACCCCAGCCATCGTGTAAATTGGCAATTTTTGTTGTTGTTGATTGTAGGCTTACAATGTTGTCCGGTGATTTCGCGCAGCTAAGGAAACAATAAAGTAACCGATCTATAAATATCGCATATTCAGACCTACAACTTTATATGCATAATAACTCGCCATTTCGCCGTATTTCTACGAAATATCATGCAATAAAACAAAGTGCATCAATGTAAACGGCCGCTATTTGTGAACTCATGTTGGGTATTCCCCGAAAATCTGGATGTCCGGTGTACTTGCGCAGTGCGATTTTAGTGACGTCAGTTAATTATATTTGTCTATGGTGGCCAATACACGCCAACATGACTGTCATTTCTACGTTCAGGGAAGGGGGTCAATAAGTCAGCATGTGATAAATTACAGTCAGGGAACAACAAAAAAATATATATTCAAACAAGTTTGGGCTTCCATACATTGAAAATGTTGTAGTAGTTTCCCAATGACGTCATTTGTATGTTTTAATATACTCGATCCGGGGCCAACTATTTCATTCACAAAACTGAAGTAAACATGGTTTTGACAGACGATGTCTTCTGCAAAATGTGATTGTTTTTGAGAAATAAAACGTATGCATGTATTCGGATACGAAGAGTAAAACTGACACAAAAAAACGTGTACTCACCAAATATACTGGCCAAATATGATCAGAAGTTGTATAGTTTATGAAAAGGTTGACTTCTAATATACCGACACCAGGTAGCGAGAGGTTGACAATGCGAATTAAAGAGGTGCGCGAAATCACCGGACACAATTGTATATTCGGATAACCTCTGCAGTTACCGCAATGCTTGTCCCGGCACTTCGTAAGACGGTCGCGAGTGTAAAAAAAGATGGGTTGTTTAATATATCGGGTATTAAAATGTCATTTACCAACAAAGTTGCATGATATTTTGCGAGACAAAAGTCACAAGGAAAGGGATCAAAATTAACAAAATTAACAAAATAGATAAAAACTTTTTTTCTTCTTGAAATGTGGAGAAAAAAAATAGGGTCAGCATATTTGTTGTTAATAAAATAGCAGGTAGGGTCGGGTGCCCCGAAACAAACAATTTTTTTTGATAGGCCTTATTAACGTTATTGCAATCAGTGTATACTCAGATCAGACTTCACTGAAATACAGCTGAGAACCGGATCTCCGTAAATAGATTTGCAAAGGGACATATTAGCTGGGATCCCTCATTGGGCGAAATGTGACAGAACTGGGCTTATTTCATTCTTGTCCTGTGTAGAACCTGATCAGCCTGCCAACTCAATGCCAGCAGTCAATAATCAACATTGTTCATGTTCTGAATGGTTCGAGTCAACATTGAACATAAAGGAAATATGCTGATTTTGTCAGATTATGCAGAAATACATACATGAGAATACAGACCTAATACAATGTTGTAATGCTGGTGACGCCCATGAACAGACACAATCATCAGGGATTCCGCTGGCGATCGCCACTTTTGCAATTGGCCATAAAAATAAACAATTGGCGATAAAAAATTACAATTTTTTTCCAAAATTGTAATTTTTTATCGCCAATTGTTTATTTTTGTCCTGTTGGTTATTCCTTTTTTTTTTTCTTTTTTTTTTGAAGTGGCGATTTTTTTATTTTCCCCAGCGGAATCCCTGAATCATCCAACCCAATCTACTTCACAGAGAATTTCAAGATGGAGAGAGGCATGTCTCGGCCGTTGAAGCCAGCTCCGAAATTCGTGCAGGGTAAACGGGAGATAGATCGTGTTTTCATGAGGCGAGTGGAACTGGAGACCCAGCGAGTGTTGATGACCACCCACCTTGAAGACAAGTACAAGGTAGGCTGTCTTGTCATGGTCAACAAAATACTTTTTATAGCGCTCCAGTAGCCTATTTCACCAACATTGCAAAGCATACTTATCTAGCAAAGTATACTTTGAGGGAGAAATTTTCAATTTAAGGATAAATTTATAAATTTTTATTATACTGAATTTATTACATTATCAGAGCCATTTTGGCTGGGTCAGTGAATTTAGACAAGAATTCCACCACGGAAGCACATTTGACCGTAACATGATCATGGGCATGTGCTAAAGTAAACATCACAAAAACCATCAGAGAAGTGCATGTTTACTGAAAACAGTAATATTTAGCATTTCTTTCAGATTGTTAAAAATTGTGAGAGAAAAAAATGACATTTGCACAAATTTCTATTGGCCCGAATAAAAGTTTACTGGCATACGACGAGTGGTTTATCGTGAAGACTGCATTGATTTTCAAAAATGGGAGTACAACATACTCATAAAATTTGAAAATATGCATCGAAAATATGCAGTCTCTAAAAAAAGGTCACTAGTATTTGAGCTGAAAAGAAGCAAATAGTTTTGAGTAAAATATACATCATAATTAGCACAGCTGCCAAAGATATGCCATAGCGTTTCCTGGCCTTGACATTCGACTGGTATTCTGTATATATTACATGCTGCCCAGTGATTTACCGTGTTTGTGGAGGGATTTATCTCCTCGAAGGAACTATTTCATCCTAGATGTTCGCGAGATGTAATTGACGTCACGTTTTGACGTCATTTCCGGCGAATAAACAATTCATACGACAATTTTGACGTTATAAGCTGGTCTAAGAGCAAATTTCACATTTTTCGAAGATCATGTAATATACAAATTATTCCACTACCATTTTGAAATACTGGATTTATTTTCCTTGCCATCTGTAAATCCGACAAACATGACAAAGAAACTCGTGCTCCGCGCTCGTTTCTTTATCGGATTTCCAGATGTCTAGGGAAAATAAATCCGGTAGCTTACCTTTGACAGAATACATCCTGATCATGCGTTATTACAAGTGGATCTTTCCGACAAAACAGTGTGGCATCGGCTAGCATAAACGTTACCTGATAAATAGAATACCAGCCTGTTGATACCAAGTTAGTTACCAGGCTTGGCTCGGAACCAGTAGGAATTCCTACTTGTTTCCCAGCCTTGCCTGATATCAAAAGACACTACTGTCTGTTCCACGTTTTGCTGCTGCCAAACTTTTGGCTATTAAACACATTAAATCTAAAAAAATATTTAAAAGTACCGGTAAGTACTTTTTCATCAATAACAAAAAAGTCACCCTCCCCAAAAAAATTATGTGATGAAATTACATCAAATATTGATTTTATTGCGAAAAAAATATTTTCCTATGGGAATTTAACATGGGGGCTAAAAATAGATTTTTTTTAAATATTTTATTTGTGGACCGATTTTCAAAATCTAACTCTTGTTTTCATTGTTACATCATTTTCAAGCTATCTCGCCAAATGTTCGTCGGCAACAAAACATGGAACAGACAGTAGGTATTTTGTTTATCAGGTACAGTTTAGGCTCCACAATGAGAAATTATGACACGGTGTTCTTTGAAAAGAACATTGACTGTCATTCGGTAATGTCATCGACCAATCAAACGTCTGCTTCTAATTTGTTGCAAGCCGGGTATTCACATCAGTAGCCGTGGGTGGCAGGTGGGAGCACACGATGGGTAATTTAACGATCGGGGTTCATCCTTACCGGAATCCCGACTGGAGACCTGGTTTGACCCTCACATAGGTCTTTGGCATTTTGTATGTGACAGCTGAATCTGGTTATACCCCTTATGTGAGTATTACGATATTCGTAATCCTATTTTAGGGGAAGGGGCCAAGTGACTTGGTGTAGTATGGACCTGGCACCAGGTGAGGTTATTCTAATTTCAGGGCTGAATATATTTGTTCTCGATGTAAATATTCCGTTCTGATTTTGGGATTTTCCCCCCAATGCAGCAGGTTAAAATGGGATCGAACCCATTTGCCCGGCCTTACATGACCTTAGCTGTTGATAGGCCGTTAAACACTAACAAACAAACAAACATCAGTAGCCTATTTTTCTTTGTTGAGGGAGAAATTTTCAATTTTAGGATAAATTTATTAGTTTTTATTATACTCAATTTATTACATTATCACAGCCATTTTGGCTGTGATAATGTAATAAATTCAGTATAATAATTCTGCATACGTTTAATCATCAAATATATGCAGTCGATAGTTCTATATGACGTAATGCATTTCGGGGAAAATAAATGATTATACATGTACTTTGCTAGATAAGTATACTTTGCAATGTTGGTGAACTAGACTACTGGGCAATGCCCGACATGACATTATGTTATCAGTCAGTACGTATTCGGCCAATACAAAGCTTGTTACCTGATAAATCGTGATATACGTTATTACAGGTGGACCTGACCGACCCACAGCGTGGCAATGTGATGAAGCGGAAACAGAGCGAGCGGAAACGAGAGTAAGTAATGGGGTCAGAGGTCTAGCTCTGTGATAAACCACATGTGTTCGGCGTGTTTCGGCTTTCATCGGTATTACTATATATGAACAACAAGGCTTCTTGCTCTAGTCTGACACGACGTCGTATTGTAACAAATTCCGCAATTTTGTTAACGCTAACGTAAATATTTTGGGCGGAAAGTGCACATGTTGATTTCAGAAGTATTGTTACACAATTATGCAAAGAATATCAATTTATAGCAGGGGGCCGTTTCACTAAATGTTTGTAAGGGCAAATTTAGGATAATTTCAATTGATGGATTTACATTTATTGAACATAGGCTGCATATCCTGTGCTCAATAAATGTAAATCCAGTAATTGTTTACAAGAAAACGTTAACCCGTACACCGCTATTTTAATTTTTTGTTGTCTGCTGTTTATTTTCTATTTTCCATTTTTATCATCAAAAACATGCTTTGACAGCACTTTAGAATCATTTCCATTGGAAATGATTCTGATGTGGTGTCGAACCATATTTTTATTGAGAAATAAGGCAAACTATAAAATCAACAGCAGACGACAATTGTTGTGAGTAGCGGTCTAAGGGTTAATGTGAAATTTACAGACTCATAATTTTGCACGAACATTTCAAGTCGTACAAAGTTTAGTGAAACGGCCCCTGAAACCTACCGGTAAGTCGGACACAACCTTGTAACAAATGCAATACTGTGTTTAACGCCCTAGCATCAATATTGTGGTGGCAAGTTCACATGTTCATTCAAGAATTATCATTATTCTGCTGAAATACAACATAAAACGTACAGAAAATTACCTTTTTAAACATGCTATTTGGTTGAAATACAAGAGTGTGTCCAACGAGAAGGTATACTATACTATAAATAACAAAGCAAATGGCGTTATGTTAACCTCAAGGGAAGTAATCATTGTAATTTATACAGTATTACTGCTCCGTTCATATATAGCAATACCGACGAAAGCCGAAACTTGCCGAATGGTTGTGGGGTTAAACTGTAATTTCTTTCTCAAAATTCATGTACACATCAGTTGTAGTCAAGACGAAGCAAAATGTTTTCTCTGTTTTATTACGTCACATGACCTTGACAGGCTTACACATGGTGGGAAAAGTTAAAGTGAATAAGTTTAACGTCGCAGCAACAGACATGACAGTTTAAAGTCTCATCTGACAGGCCAGTGGGATGGAAATACATGTAATAGGTAAATATTTTTTAACTCACAACCTCCGGTATTGAAGTCCAATATCATCATATTCCATAGGCCACGGCATATCGCTACAAATGGTAGGGATATAAAATTGATATTGAATGACACCAGGCTGGTCCAATTTTCTTTGTTTTACAGGAAAGACAAGGAACGGAAGAAGAAGAAAGTTCAGGCGTTGAAAGCGAAGAAATTGGGAAGGAAAGGCGACTTCTCGTCGTTAGTTGGCAAGTATCGTACAGGCTCGGATACAGAATATCTCCCTTGTCAGCTGTGACTGGAGAAATGGGGTTTATGGGTTTTGCGACCAGTGTAGATCCAGATCAGCCTGTGCATCTGCACAGTCTGATCAGGATCTGCACTGATCGCTATTCCATTAAGGAAAAAACTGTCGCGCTTCTAACAAGGAGTATAGATCGTTATCGGGCTACGGGAGTGTGCTATTTGACCAGGAGCTACACTGGTCACAAATGCCATAAGCCCCATTTCTGCAGTCACAGCCACAAATAGCGGTCATATTTAGGTCCTGATGGATATGCTAGCACACGCCAGCAGCTTGATAAGGATATATAGTGGCTGTGACTGGAGAAATGGGGCTTATGGTATTTGTGACCAGTGTAGCTCCTGATCAAATATCACATTCCTGTAGCCTGATAACGATCTATATTGTTTGTTAGAAGCATAACGGGTGTTTCATTGATAGAATGGCGAACAGTGCAGATCCCGATCAGACCATGCGGATGCACAGGCTGATCTGGATCTACACTGGTCGCAAAATCCATAAGCCCCATTTCTCCAGTCACGGTCATGACAGACATGGCTGAATGGCAAACAGTGCAGGCCGTGATCAGACTGCGCAGGCTGACTTGTGATAGACTGGTCGCAAATGCCATAAGCCCAATTTCTTCAGTCAGTGCAACATATTTTAAGTAGCTGTCGAAAACTTGCAAAGAAATTGGAGGTCATTTCACCATAAGCTACAAATATTTTAATTTTTGTCCCACCCACTTGCGACAGCTTGATATAGTCGGCACATAGGGCACGTACGTCCGGGTAGTTTTTTGTTAAAGTTTTTCGGTATACTATCAAAACCTCGGTGGGCTGCGGCCATCTAGTTAGTGTTACATGTAACTTTTGAATTTGAATTTTTATCGTTATCTTCCGAATATTTAGTGTTAGCTGTTGATACTTTCATAGTATTTCCCCACTGGTGTTTAGGATGTGAAATGAAACCGACGTTCCATCTCTATTCTATTCACCATTACCCCACGTAATGATTTTCATTGTTTTGCATTTTATATCTGACGTAAATTTCCACACTGATATCAGGGGCGATAACCGTGTTTCCTTAAAATGTTAACAGACATTACTATGTATTCTCTGTACATTGTATTTATTTTTTGATGTACAATGATCATACTATATATAATCTGTCGAAAATATAATTTTTTCAGGCGACGCATTTAATTAGTACATGTATAAATAATAATAAATATCATGCCTCATTTGCATATGAAAATAGCCCGATACCACTGCGCGTCACTGTCAGTAAAATACCGACGTTCCATCTCTATTCTATTCACCATTACCCCACGTATTGATTTTCATTGTTTTGCATTTTATATCTGACGTAAATTTCCACACTGATATCAGGGGCGATAACCGTGTTTCCTTAAAATGTTAACAGACATTACTATGTATTCTCTGTACATTGTATTTATTTTTTGATGTACAATGATCATACTATATATAATCTGTCGAAAATATAATTTTTTCAGGCGACGCATTTAATTAGTACATGTATAAATAATAATAAATATCATGCCTCATTTGCATATGAAAATAGCCCGATACCACTGCGCGTCACTGTCAGTAAAATACACATTGTAAATTATTATATTGTAAAGTGCTGTTAAACCATGTTTTTATTGGGCAAGAACACAAAATATAAAACAACAGCAATGACAATTTTCATTTCCCGCATTCTAAGAGTTACCAGTGAATGGAAATTATTCAAACTTACCGACTGGCATGAAAAGTCTGATTGTGAGCATTGTCGTGTCGTTTTGTTGGAATGTGGGAAAAAGAATGAAAAAAAAGGATTTAAAATCGTTTTTGTCACTTTGAAATAGAATTGGGTCAGAATCATAAGGTACAACCATTTCTTGAAAATTTATTAGGGATAAAATCTTCCAGCCTTCATCCAGCCTTTGATTCTAATGGACCATCGCTATCTACTTGTAGATAATGTGAGTTTCGGTGAAGTAGCGATGGAGCCACCATCACTGAAGGCCAAACCAAGGAAGGCAAATCTTGTGGACAGCGATGGAAAGGTATAAATATAGCAGTAGGCGAACAATGTGTTTGTTTTCTGACCGTACCCATTTTCCATCCACCCTAATAATGTTAATACTGTTCGTTCAACGAGGTGAGTTGAATATCATGAAATAATATACAAGTGGGTCCTTCCGCTAAATAAACAAGTGAGCGTTGCAATTTTAGCAGTAGGACCCAATCACGTGTGCATTTTTACATGATAATCAACCTGGTTACATAAAGATTTTCATACGTTTCACATTTTGTGTAAACTACCGTTTGAAATGCAAGAAAAAAAGATGCACGGAAATATTTTTCTCTTGTTGGTAGATCTAACATGGACATGCTAATATTTGGACAGGTTCATTTCTTTGTGGGATATTTTTTTTGAAATCTGAAAAATACTGACAAATACTGCAGATCTTATTGAGACTGCTCACTATGAGCTGGCTCATCTGGGAGCCGTTTCACTAAACTTCGTACGACTAAAATGTTCAGAAGTCCAAAATTATGATAGGCTGTAAATTACAATGTCACATTAACAATGTTTTCTTGTAAACAATTAATGGATTTACATTTATTGAGCATAGGCTATGCTCAATAAATGTAAATCCATCAATTTAAATTTCCTGACGATCCTAAATTTGCCCTTTTAATACGAACATTTTAGTCGTACAAAGTTTAGTGAAACGGGCCCCAGGATCTACAGTGTTGGCTTTATGGTCTGTAGGATTGAACGGGTTATAACTCTTTAGATCCACATTAGGGGTGCGTTTCACAAAACGTCGTAGGACTAAAACGTTCGTAAGTGCAAATTTAGGATCGTCTGGAAAATTCAATTGATGGATTTACATTTATTGAACATAGGCCAATAATTGTTTACAAGAAAACATTGCTAATGTGAAATTTACAGACTCATAATTTTGCACTAAAAATCATAATATACTACTGTCTGTTCCACGTTTTGCTGCCGGCGAACTTCTGGCTATTAAACACATTAAATCTAAAAAATATTTAAAAGTAAGTACTTTTTCATCAATAACAAAAAAGTCACCCTCCCCAAAAAAAAGTTTTTATGAAATTCCATCAAAAACAAAAAAAAGAGAAATTGACTCCGAAACCTGGCGAGATAGCTTGAAAATGATGTAACTAAGAAAAGTGGTTAGATTTTGAAAATCGGTCCATAAATAAAAAAAAATTATTTTTAGCCCCCATGTTTTTTCGCAATAAAATCAAGATTTGATGGAATTTCATCAAACATTTTTTTGGGGAGGGCGACTTGTTATTGATGAAAAAGTACTTACTTTTAAATAGTTTTTAGATTTAATGTGTTTAATAGACAAAAGTTCGTCGGCAGCAAAATGTGGAACAGACACTAGTGTACTAAATGTGCAATAAATAGAATCTACCACTTGTCTTGATTTAATATGAAATTTGTTAAAGTTGTTGAATGATTTCATAGCCACTTTTCTTATGAAATCAGTCAACTTATTTATAATACATATTTTAAATCATCACTCATGTCAGATCCTCTATCTATTTGTTAAACTCACGGATTTCATAAGAAACGAGGCTTTCTTGAGATTCTGATGAAACCAATAAACTTGTAATAAATAACACATGAAATCATCACTCGTGTAAGATCCTCTATTGACGTCGCAGCGTACCTGTTGTATACTCCTGGACAAAAGTCTTGACCCCTTTTGTTGTCGAGCCCGCTACAATGTTTTTCTTGTAAACAATTAATGGATTTACATTAGTATCTTTCATAATTGCATAATCGTCAGACCCGGGCCCATTTGAAATGTTTTGTACATTGTTTAGAAAGGTGTTTCATGTATATACAAACAATAATTGACCATCCAAGACCCGCTAAAATCACCTGCGCATGGAATAAAAGGGACTACCTCACGATTCCACTGACTCCTTCAGTTTAGTTTGATATCACTACTAGTATTCAACAGATAAACCAATGTTGATATAACATACATCATTGGTGTTTAACGGCCTATCAACAGCTACGGTCATTTAAGGCCGGGTCAAGTTTCCAACAGGTTGGACTATCGTATTTAACCTGTCCATAATGAGGGAAATTCCCAAAAAATCAGGGGACCGTTTCACTAAACTTTGTACGACTAAAATGTTCGTAAGTGCAACATTATGATAGTCTGTAAATTCCACATTAACACTGTTTTCTTGTAATCAATTATTGGATTTACATTTATTGAGCATAGGCTGCATATGCAGCCTATGCTCAATAAATGTAAATCCATCAATTGAAATTTCCAGACGATCCTAAATTTGTATTTTCATATTATGTCATGTAATCACATATAGTTTACAAACTTACGTTACACATGGGTGGGGGTCATTTATGACATTACACACAATACACAATTGCAAGCAATGACGCTAGCATGGTGTCTACGACGGCAAGTCAAAGTTGTAAGAAATTGTTGGAAAATGACGTCACCATGTTCGAAGTTCCGAAACATTTCGCTGGGGTGGATCACCGTGGTTATTCTGGTTACCAAGGTTACTCATATTGTTGCAAACAATATTCGGATTATTGGAACGTTAACAAGAAAGATTGGCCAAAACGTCGATGTCATAAACTAAATTTACTGACATGGCATCTTTCACTAAAATTATAAACGTTAGAAACGAAAGGCTAGCATATCTGAAAACTAACGTCGCCATCAGATTTATTTTTAGATAATAACAGAAACTTACAGATTATGCGGACTTCAATGTTGACCACTGTTAATCCGACATGCTAGAAGTTGCGACGTTTAATTTTCTGAATAAAACTGTTCAACAGTAGTTGATGTTTGCATGCAAAATGACCTCACACACCTATCTCAGATACATTGTCCACAACCAGCAATAGAGTAAAGGAGACAAGACTTTTGTCCGCGAGTATAAATGTTAGCTTCCACTCTTTGATCACTACTCTCTTTGTTTCAGCCGGGAAAACGATCGTTACTTCTCAAACAGATCTTCGAAGACCAATCCAAGAAGCAGCAGGAAGCGTCGCCCAGTGAAACTCACACAAACATTAAACCAAAATCTCTGGCAAACAGATTAGCGGGTGAAACCGTGAAACGAAAACACCTGTCGCCGGCTCAGAAACGAATTACAGACACCGAACGGGAAAACGCCATTTATTTGTACAGAAAACTGAAAAACAGCAAATTGCAACAGAGATAGCATGTAATGACCATATATGTGGCTTTGACTGGAGAAATGTGGCTTATGGGTTTTGAGACCAGTGTAGATCCAGATCAGACTGCATCTGCACTTTGATCAGGATCTGCACTGATCGTTGTTCCATAATTGAAACACCTGTTGTGCTTCTAACAAGGAATATAGATTGTTATCAGGCTACACAAGTGTGCTATTTAAACGGGAGCTACACTGGTCACAAATCCCATAAGCCCCATTTCTCCAGTCACAGCCACAAATTAGGCCACTATTTCTTTGCAACAGGTATAGACCGAACATCTGTGCAGTAATGATCACATCCGTATCGTCAATGTTCCCAGATTCTCATTTTTCCAAATCCTGCAAATATGTGAGTTTTTGAGTGGCTAGCGGGGTTTGCCAAATTCACCCATTACCAGGAGTTGCCCAAGCTCTCTAGTCCTCACTATATAGACCAGTACTATAAATAGTTTACCGAACTTGGACAATCACTTGTAACTTCCCTTAGTCCTACAATAGACCAGACTTATGAGATAGGTTACCGTAATTATTCTAATAAACACCCCTCGCTATGCTATTTTCTGCATTAGCTTTGGAATTATAATTGCATGGAAACACCAGAAATTTTAATTTTGAGACGACATTACTATGTGAAAATAAAATAATTTAATTGAAAATATAGGAGGGGGGGTTACTATTAGAGAGGGCAGGGATTCCGCTGGCGATCGCCACTTTCGCAATTGGCAATAAAAAATTGCAATTTTCGAGAATTTCTTTTTTCTTTTTCTTTTTGGAAGTTGCGATTTTTTTTATTTTCCCCAGCGGAATTCCCGAGAGGGGGCTACTATTAGAATAAATGCGGTACTTGGAACATCACGAGTAAGCGACAAACCCTGCCAACTCTCTAATGCCGATGATGACCCACAAGTAGTTATAAGAGAAGTGACTTGTAACTTTGCAAGTTTGGTAAGTTTATAATCCTGCACACAACTGGAGCACTGCGAGTGTAACTGGCTGTGACTCTTACAACATTGTCATGGACAAGAATTATCACGTTACGGCGAATATTAAAGTGAATAAATACACAAGTTTTTGTTGTAGTCAATTGTTCCAATTAGTTTCGGTAATGATACAGACTGCATAGTCTGTTGTAATCAATCTTTGTGATTACTGTCTGTTCCACGTTTTTGTGCCGACGAACTTTTGGCTATTACCGGTAAACACATTCAATCTGAAAGATATTTAAATGTAAGTAGTTGTTCATCAATAACAAAAAAGTAACCCTCCCCAACTATGACACTCTTGTTCAGTTAATCTCCAGTTACAGGTTTTGTGTTTCCAGGGAGGGGGATACACGTGCGGATACATGTGTCAATTTCTAGTTATGTGGCTGCGACTGGAGAAATGGGGCTTATAGGATTTGTGACCGGTGCAGATCCTGATCAAACAAACGCACTCGTCGCCTGATATGATCTATATTCATTGTGTGTGGATGCACAGGCTGATCTGGATGCACAGGCTGATCTGGATGTACACTGGCCTCATTTCTCCTAGAGCACGGGGGAGCGTCGATGGGGTGGGGAATGAAAATATGAATGACCAGAAACATGCACATAAAGTTTGAAGTGAATCGCTTGTACATGTATGGTAAAGTGAATCTACTGATGGCGGGAAATGTCATGAAAATATGAGAAATGTGCACATGAAGTTTCAAACCAATCACTTGTACTGAATCAAGTTATATTAGAATGGAAAACATGACGGACAGACAGTTTGTTTGTTGGAGTTTAACGGCCTATCAACAGCTAAGGTCATTTAAAGCCGGGTCAATGGGTTTAGTACTAAATCCCATATAATACCTGTACAAATGGGGGGAAAGTCCCTAAAATCAGAACTGAATATTTACAATAAAATAAGAATTCCGCGGAATCAAATGTCTCGCCTTGTCCTGCCGCCTTGACCTCGAGCCTGGGTCAGAAAGCAATTTTCACTGGCCTGAACATATACAATTATTGACTAGTGAGCCATAGAATATCAGATTATATTCTATGGCTCACTAGTCAATAATTGTTTTAGTATATGATAATAGTCAGTATATAGCACTTACGACCTTATGCTACTAGACAAAAATGGAAAAAGAATTTGAAACAAGAGGCCCAAATGGGCCTGTATCGCTCACCTAAAAGCCTCCATAGTGGTCATCTTGATTTCACAAAGACTCTTCACTTACAACTTCAAATGTTACACAGAATTTGTTGGTACCTTCTGATCTAACATATATTGCAAATGTGCATGTGATTTACTGCTATACCTTCGATTTGATATATAAAATGACCATATTCGGTCAAAAATAAAATTTGACCCCTCGGGCCACGCCCATTTTTGACCCAGGGGCCACCATATGAACAAATCTGAAACAGCGGTAACTATCAATCATTCTTCGTCGATATCGGCCTGGAGGTTTGTGAGAAGAAGATTTTTTTGACAATTTGACCTACTTCTCAACGACGGCCATCTTGGATTTGGTGATGACCTCCATTTTAACAAAAATTAACAGGCTTCACCCACAGACCATTACAGTTAAGTTTGGCCAATATCGGCCAAACAGTTTACAAGAAAAAGACGTTTGAAATCTTTAGTAAAAGAATGACCTTTTGAACTATCGGTGGCCATCTTGGATGACGTAATCATATGATTTAGACAAAAAATGTTCCAGAGTGATTGTCTCGTCAATACCTTCGATTCGATTCGATTACATGACTATATTCGGTTAAAAATAAAATTTGACCCCTATTTGACCCCTCGGGCGACGCCCATTTTTGACCCACGGGCCACCATATGAACAAATCTGAAACAGCGCCAACTATCGATCATTCATACCAAGTATCGTTCGTGAGAAGATTTTTTAAGAATTTGACCTACTTTTCCATGGCGGCCATCTTGGATTGTCGATGACCTCCATTTTAACAAATCTGAAATGGCATCACGCATATATCATCCCTGTGAAGTTTAACCAATATCGGCTCAGCAGTTCGGGAGAAGAAGATGATTGAAAATGTTCACGGACGGACGGACGGACGGACGGACACTTTGCCATAACAATAGCTCACGAGCTTTGCTCAGGTGAGCTAAAAAACAAGAAACGAGGCAAAGCCACGAAGGCCAGGTTTTTCCCAAGCATAGACACTTAGATAACATAATTATACCCACTTTTTGTAGACTAGATGGCCGTGGCCTGCATGTCGCGCCTTGGGGCGAGGCATGGACACTAAAAAAAAAAAGAAGAGATATAGTAGATGGAAAAACTTTAAATGCCGACTATATCGCGCTTTCTGCAAGCGGGCGCGACAATGATGATAAACACCCATGTGAAGTATCAAGGTAATGGGTGAAGCAGTTGCAGAGATATAGTACACAGGGGCCGACGTTTGGGGGGTAGAATTAAAATATGGATTATGATAAAACCCATGTAAAGTTTCAAGGTAATGGGCGAAGCAGTTGCAGAGATATAGTATAACGAAAAACTTTAACCAAAAAACTTTAACCAGACGTACTTTAAAAAGTTAACGTTGAAAATGGCTAAGTCAATTACGTAGAAATAATAGGTCAAGGTAAAAAAAATGGTCACATGTTGGATAGTTGTATGTGGTGGGCACCCCTTGGTTATGAAGCTGTGAAAGTTTCGTGGTCCTAGGTGGTACAGTACCAAAGTAATAGACTTAAACACGAAAACTTAACATTGTTAACATTGACTGCGCGGAAAAAATGGGTCAAGTTAAAAAAAAGGCAACATGTTGGATAGTGATATGTGGTGGGCACCCCTTGGTTATGAAGCTGTGAAAGTTTGTTGGTCCTATGTGTTACAGTAACAAAGAAATGGACTCGAACACGAAAACTTAACATTGATTGTGGACGCCGCCCGCCCGCCTGGCTTTCGCCAATCCAATAGCCTGGATTTTTTCCCCAAAAAAACCTGGCTAAAAATGTAAAAAAAGTTTAAAAGGATTTTTTTTCCCCAAAAAACCTGGCTAAAAATGGAAAAAAAGTTTAAAAAAAAAAAGTTTAAAAATTAACAAAAAAATATTTCTCACTACTGGAGCCCATAATTTGTATAATAGTCCTATATTTATCTACATATATCTGCACAAGTCCACATATTGCCACAATATTGTCAACACAGTTTACGGAAATGTAATAACCAGGTATAACAATTTACCTGTTTAAATTACCTGTAATAATTTAGCTGGGCATTTAGTGGTCAATCTGGAAATTTGCACATGCTTGCACATGCACAAGTGTTCAACTGGAGAAGGCTATTGTTCTCTCTACAGGTAAGGTGTACAGAGCGCACGAGAAAACGGGTCTTCATGCATTAATGTTCAGTTTGTAGCATAGAAAGAAATAGAGTTTGACCTTGACCCTGGAGCCTGGATTTTTTTTTAATAGTCCTATATTCATGTACATATCATAGTAAAGGTATGTATAAAGTTTAATGACTGTAGCTGATAAGGTGTTGAAGTAATGACCGTAACACGAAAACTTAACATTGAATGATGACGACGCCGCCTCCGGAAAAGCAAAACCTTTGTCTCGTTTTCCGCTTCGCGAGCGAGACAAAAATTGCAAAGTATACTTATCTATCTAGCAAAGTATACTTCGATGGGGAAATTTTCAATTTAGGGATAAATTTATTAATTTTTATTATACTGGCGAGACAAAAACTATATATTCAGCCCTGAAATCAGAATAATCCTGAATATCTGCCCTCAACTTGGGGCTAGGGTCTAAAAATAATATACCGAAAATCAGATGCAACATGGTGGGGAAAATTGAGGACTAGGTGCCATTTCTGTTACCAGATATTATCCCGTTTTCGATGGGGTAATAAATAAAGAATGCCATGTGATATTTGGTGTTGTCACAGATGTACAGGGGAATAAATCTGGTATTTCAAAATAGTAGTGGAATAAATTGTATATTACATGCTCTTCCAAAAATGTGAAATGCTCTTATAAACGTTGCCAGAATTGACAATTTTGACGTTAGCGTATGAATTGTTTCTTCGCCGGAAATGACGTCAAAACATGACAATTACCGTCTTGCGAACGTCTAGGAAAAAATCCCCCCCCAGAATCACGGTAAATCACTGGGTAGCATGTAATATTGGAGAATTTATTTGTTTAATGGTCATATGTGACTGAAGAACCAAAGATCGGCCTACACATCCGCTCAGTCCGATCTGGCCCTACACGGTTTGCCATTCCGTCAGTAAATCATCTGTCCTGCTTCTAACCAACAGTATCTATCCATACAAGACTGCAGGAATGCTAGATTGATTTATTGGTGTTTAACGGCCTATCAACAGCCAAGGTCATTTAAGGCCGGGTCGATGGATTCGATCCCACATTTAACCTGCTGCATTGGGGGTAAAATCTCAAAATCAGAACGGAATATTTACATTGAAAACTAGAAAATGTGTTCATAGAACACAGATGCCCCACATACCGCTTTGATAATAAACGAGGCAAAATTCCAAGTCCAAAACGGGAGATAATCCATGACCTGGGGGTCGAATAAAAAATCTAAATAAACTTTGTGTATCTACCGGTACTCATCATAAGAAAGCTACATACCAAGTTTCAGGGCTGTAGCTATTACCATGATTACGGTTTAAAAGTTTTACGACTTACAAGGTTGGTGACGGACGAGTCAGACGGTCAAGGGTAACACTTAATGCCCCCTCCACTATCGTGGTGGTATAAAAATATATTCAGCCCTGAAATTAGAATAACCTGACCTGGTGCCAGGTCCATACCACACCAAAGTCACTTGGCCCCTCCCCCTAACATAGGATTACGAATAATCGTAATACTCGCATAAGGGGTATAACCAAATTCAACCAGATCTCGGCTCGGGATTTCAGTAATGATGAATCCTGATCGTTAAATTATCCATTACATGCTCTCACCTGCCACCCACAGGAATGTCTAGAAGATCAGGAGCTAGAGGACCAGACATGCCATAAGCCCCATTTCTCCAGACAGGGCTACATGTGTTACTGGAAGACAGTGCCTATAAGACGCCTCACAAAAGGGCCACCGGCAGATAAACAAGAGTGCCTAATCACACTACACTCGCGTTTTAGACCAGCCATGCGGTTTTGTATCTAAGCTGTGCGATATCTCATGAAAAATATTTACAAAATTTATGATATTCTCTGTAAATGACGTCAAAAGTTGACAAAATGTTATGAGCAAATGCGGAATAACATTTCAACTATAATTTTTCTGTAAATATTTTTCATGAAAACTCGCACATATTCTTCGGTACAAAATCAGTTGATGTTCCAAGTCAGTGAAGTGGAAAAAAAGTAGGTAATTTGTTGCACACAGACTGATGCACACCGCTGGCTGATAAGTTTGCAAGTATATTTATTTAATGGGGCTTGACTGCCTGCCAACAACTAGTCATTTTATGCTGGGGTCGAATCCCATATTATCCCGTCAACACAGTGCCATGTGCCGCGAAACATTTTCGATATTGTCAATACGACCTAATCACTACGTATGAATATGTGCGGTGACTGGGGTTATATTGTTGCATTTTACAGCCATTTGTAGTGTTGACGGGATAAATAGAATAGTAGGTTAGTGCCGTGAATGGGAAAAAATATCTGGCGCGGCATGGAAACGGGATGTGCTCGGCAGAGCCTCGCCTATCCCGTTTCCCGAGCCTTGCCAGATATTTTTACCCATTCACGGCACTAACCTACTATTCTCTATTTTCACCTGTATGGATGGGGGATAATATCAGAATCGGAACTGAATATTTACAGAAATTATATACATTCAGTAAGCTTTCCGCAATAATACGTTATGTTGAACAATTCTGCAAATAGCAGGAGTCAACTTTTCCAAAAGATGGTGTACTGCACGTATTGCATGCAGTACACCATCTTTTATATTGTTTAAGGCATCCTGATGCTCATGCAACGACGTCATGAATAAACATAAACATTGTGAAATCTAAAATGGATGAAACTAATTCCTTGATAAAGGCCTTGTGCTGAAACGTCGGAAAAGTGTGTTCCTGGTTTTTGCAGAATTGTTCAATATACATGTATACATTCAGCCCTGAAATTAGAATAACGTGATCTGGTGTCCGCCCTCATAACACCAAAGTCACTTAGCCCCATTCCCCAAAAGAAATAGGATTAGTACTAATCATACTACTTTTAAAATGGATTCAACTCTTACGTACAAGAAAGCCAAAAACGTGACTGACCCGAGGGTCAAACCTGGGATTCCAGTAAATTACACTTCACTTGCTCCCAACCGGCCGCACGCTCAGGAGTCCAGGTGGTGGGCCATGTCAAGTCAAAATTACCTGTAGCCGATTTCACCAACATTGCAAAGTATTATTTTCTAGCAAAGTTTTGTTTTTGTTTGTTTACTGGTGTTTAACGGCCTATCAACAGCTAAGGTCATGTTACCGGGCAAACGGGTTCGATCCCGTTTAACCTGCTGCATTGGGGGGAAAATCCCAAAATCTGAACGGAATATTTACATCTAGAAATTTACATCTGAAATTAGAATAATCTGACCTGGTGCCAGGTCCATACAACACCAAAGTCACTTGGCCCCTTCCCCTAAATACGAATAATCGTAATACTCACATAAGGGGTATAACCAGATTCAACTGTCGCATACAAAATGCCAAAGACGTATGTGAGGGCCAAACCAGGTCTTCAGTCAGAATTACAGGAATGATGAACCCCGATCGTTAAATTACCCATCGCATGCTTCCACCTGCCACCCACTTTCTAACAAAGTATACTTTGAGGGAGAAATTTTCAATTTGAGGATAAATTTATTAATTTTTATTACACTGAATTTATTACATTATCACAGCCATTTTGGCTGTGATAATGTAATACATTCAGTATAATAATTATGAGTACTTTTAATCATCAAATATATGCAGTCGTTAGTTCTATATGAAATAATACATTTCAGGAAAAATAAATGATTACTCCCTCAAAGTATACTTTGCTAGATAAGTATACTTTGCAATGTTGGTGAAATCGGCTACTGGTCTAGTAATAAAGTAACAAACAGAATAAACAAACAATTTTATTTAAAAATAATGACAGAAGATGATTGACAAATGAACTTTTAAAAATTGGAACATAAAATACCCAGCAGCGACAAGTCTTGTACACATTCTACATTCCCATTCTACATTCATTGTCTGTGATAGTAAAATTTACTGAGCATATTCTCGTAATTCTATACGTAATCAAGCAGTTCTACTCAGCCTCGACCAATTACAGAAAAATAGTTAGGTTACAATATGGGAAGCACGGTTTTATGACCAGCCATGTAATATTGTACCCAAGCACATTACGTGATTTCTCATAAAATATATTTACACTGAACTGAACTGCTTTTGGGAGGGGCCAAGTGATTCTGGTGTGGCGAGGACCTGGCATCAGATCGGGATTACAGAAAATATCACAGTTTTTGTTTATTGGTGATTAACAGCCTATCAACAGCTAAGGTAATTGAAGGCCGGGCCAACGGGTTCGATCCCGCATTTAACCGGCTGCATTGGGGGGAAAATCCCAAAATCAAAACGGAACATTTACATCGAGAAAAATATATTCAGCCCTGAAATTAGAATAACCGGACCTGGTGCCAGGTCCATACCACACCAAAGTCACTTGGCCCCTTCCCCTAAAAGTAATACCAGTAGGATTACTCTTCTAAGGCGTATAACCAGATTCAACTGTCACATACAAAATGCCAAAGACGTATGTGAGGGCCAAACCAGGTCTCCAGTCGGAATTCCGGTAAGGACGAACCCTGATCGTTAAATTACCCATCACATGCTCCCACCTGCCACCCACGACTTCAGGGCTGAATATATAGTTTTGTTATTGTAAATATTCAGTTCTGATTTTGGGATTTTCCCCCCATTTGTGCATGTACTTGTATAGGTAATATATGGGATTTAGTACTAAACCTATTGACCCGGCCTTAAATGACCGTAGCTGTTGATAGGCCGTTAAACCCCAACAAACAACAAGAGTTGTCGGAAGACAACGATGCACTCAAACTTGGCACAGTTGTATAAAACATGAATATTATATAACTTGACCTTGGGTTTAAGGGGTGTGCGGTGGACCCGACATTCAGGTCAGTGGTGGAAGGTGGGTCGTGGATTTTCTATAGCATGATAAGATGAATGCGTGTATGAAATATCAATGCGCTCCCTGAAAACAGAAGTAAAACAAAATTTAACCCAACGTTAAGTTTATGAACGCACTAAGTGATTTTCTACAGCATGATAGCTATTCACATGAGGAATGCGTGTATGAATGTGCTAAGTGTGTGACCTTGGGAAAAGGGGTGGGTCATGGATCATCAGATGAATGCATATGTGAAGTATCAAGGCGTTCCCTGTAAAGAAACAGAAGTTATAAAAAGACATTTACTCTAACGTAAAGTTTATGATGTTGATCTTGGGGAAAGGGGTGGGGGTTCCCTGTAAAGAAACAGAAGTTACACAACATTTACCCCAACGTTAAGTTTATGAACATGCTAAGTTTGTGACCTTGACCTTGGGGTAAGGGTTGGGTGGTGGGTTGTGGATTTGCTACAGTATGATAGAGGGTCATCTGCGGAATGCATGTATGAAACATCAAGGCGTTCCATGAAAGGAAACAGATGTTATACGACATTTACCCGAACGTTAAGTTTATGAATGTACTAAGTTTGTGATCTTGACCTTGGGGTAAGGGGTGGGTGGTGGGTCATGGATTTGCTATAGCATGATAGGGTACCATCAGATGAATGCGTGTATGAAATATCAAGGCGTTCTATGAAAGGAAACAGATGTTGTAAGACATTTACCCCAACGTTAAGTTTATGAATGTGCCAAGTTTGTGACCTTGACCTTTGGGAAAGGGGTGGGGGGTGGTGGGTCATGGATTTGCAATAGCACGATAGAGTATCATCAGATGAATGCATGTATGAAAAATGAAGGCGTTCCCTGTAAATAAACAGAAGTTACACAACATTTACCCCAACATTAAGTTTATGAACATGCTAAGTTTGTAACCTTGACCTTGGGGAAAGGGGTGGGTCATGGATTTGCAATAGCATGATAGAGTATCATCAGATGAATGCATGTATGAAATATGAAGGCGTTCCCTCTAAATAAACAGAAGTTACACAACATTTACCCCAACGTTAAGTTTATGAACATGCTAAGTTTGTGACCTTGACCTTGGGGTAAGGGTTGGGTGGTGGGTCGTGGATTTTCTACAGCATGATAGAGTCATGATAGTCATCTGTGGAATGCATGTATGAAATAACAAGGTGTTCCATGAAAGGAAACATTTACCCCAACGTTAAGTTTGTGGACGCAGACGCCGATGATGCCGGGGGTATGCCATAAGGCGAGCTAAAAACTGTGATATTTTCTGTAAACGACGTCGAAAGACGACAATTTCGTCGTCATTCATTTATGGAATATATCGTAATTTTGTAATGGTTTTTCATAAGATAGCGCACGTGTTCTTAGGTACAAAATCGCGTGGCGTATCTCAAACATGTTTATTTACAGCCATTTTCAGGATTTGGCATTTGGAACTGTTCCCACCCCTGCAATTAACACATGCATGTATACAATGTTTTTGATTGGAAACAATTTGATTATTTTGTTTCTTTCTGCATATAATTATATGTTTTTTACCGCTCATATGAACCGTCTCGTCATTATGAGTGTTAACAACATATACATTGTACATGTACTTTCAATCAGAAATAGAGAAAATGGCAAAAAACAATACCAGAACATGTGTTCATAGAACACGGATGCCCCACATATCACGTTGATAGTAAACAAGGAAAAATTCCAAGTCGAAAAGTGGGACATAATCCATGACCAGGGTGTCAAATAAACAAAAAAATGTGCACGTCTAATCATCAAAGGGAAGCTACATACCAAGTTTCAGGTGTGTAGCTATTACGGTTTGAAACTTTTACAACTTGCAAGCAAAAATTGAAAAGTTCTAAGTCGAAAATGTGCGGACGAAACACGGACACAGTCCAAACACTATATGCATCCGGCTCTACAGAGGCCGGGGCATAAAAATATTAATATAAACTTGCGTAATAAAGTGCGTATTAGCAAAATTCCAGAACACTTCAAACGCACATATGGATAGACTACTCACTGCGTCATAACCCTTATGTAATGCAGTGTAATGAAATGTAATTAGTTATGTACTTGGAACTATAGCTCCCAACCTGCTGTCCGCCATTCATTGGTAGAATTAGATTTAATAATTTGGTCGACTGACGGCAGTTAGCCTACTTTCGTTACTGAATGGTGAACAGTATAGGCCAGTCAGACTGCGTGGATCCACAGGTGGAAGACTCGACCTGTGACACAAAAATGTCCATTAAAAAAAATTCCGTTACCCCACCTACTTGGTCTCGTACAGTACTATGGTCTAAAAATATTTCATTACCCCACCCACTTGGTCTCATACAGTACTATGTATGCCGATTTTAGTAATTGCATGTGGAACCAGCCAGGGGCCAATAAAAAGTTTTTTAAATTATCTCCCTGGTGTTTATTGGTGTTTAACGGCCTATCAACAGCTAGGGTCCTTTTAGGCTGAGCAAACGGGTTCGATCCAATTTTAACCTGCTGCATTGGGGGTGGGTGGGGGGGGGGGGGGGGGGGGGGGGGGGGGGGAGGGTGGGGGGGGGAGGGGGGGGGGGGGGGGGGGGGGGGGGGGAGAGGGGGAGGGGGGGGGGGGGGGGGGGGGGGGGGGGGGGGGGGAGGGATCCCAAAATCAGAACGGAATATTTACATCGAGAAAAAATATAAGTCAGCCCTGAAATTAGAATAACCGGACCTGGTGTCAGGTCCATACCACACCAGTCACTTGGCCCCTTCCCCTAAAATAAGGATTACGAATAATCGTAATACTCACAAGGGGTATAACCAGATTCAACTGTCACATAAACAAGAGCTGTAGGAGAACAGCATAGCTCGACTACGAGGGTTGTCGATGTACACATAGCTTGACAAACAAGGTGGCTGCGGCCTGCATAAAAAAATTAACCAAGGGAAATTAAGTAAGTAATTCAAGGTTAAATGTAGGTCAATGTCAGATATAGGTCAGGGGTTGAAATAACTAAGTAATCCAAGGATAAAAGTAGGTCAAGGTCAAATATAGGTCAGGGATTATTGATGTACATCACTAGGAGATGCATGAAGTTGTCCAAGTATGGTTGGTGTAGGGCCAGGAGTATTCCATCTACAAGCTTGACTAAAAACCTTAACCAAGGGGAATTAACTAAGTAATTCAAGAGGAAATGTAGGTCAAGGTCAAATATAGATCAGGGGTTATTGATGTACATCACTAGGAGATGAAGTTGTCCAAGTATGGTGGGTGTAGGGCCAGTAGTATTCATTATACAAGCTTGACTAAAAACCTTAACCAAGTAATTAAAGATGAAATGTAGGTCAAGGTCAAATATAGATCCGGGGTTATTGATGTACATCCCTATGAGAAAAGGTTGTCCAAGTATGGTGTCTGTATGCACAATAGTATTGCATGTACAAGCTTGACTAAAAACCTTAACCAAGGTTGACTAAAAACCGTAACCAAGGGGAATTAACTAAGTAATTCAAGAGGAAATGTAGGTCAAGGTCAAATATAGATCAGGGGTTATTGATTTACATCACTAGGAGATGAAGTTGTGCAAGTATGGTGGGTGTAGGGCCAGTAGTATTCCATATACAAGCTGGACTAAAAACCTTAAACATAAGCTCTAACTATTCTTCGATTAGTCGAGCTAAAAATGCCAAAGATGTACATGAGGGCCAAACAAGGGGGCCGTTTCACTAAATTTTGTACGACTAAAATGTTCGGAAGTGCAAAATTATGTTAGTCTGTAAATTTTACATTAACAATGTTAGTGGATTTACATTTATTTAGCAAAGGCTGCATGCTTTAATTAATAAATGTAAATCCATCAATTGAAATTTAGAGACGAACCTAAGTTTGCACTTACGAATATTATATTTTAGTCGTACGAAGTTTAGTGAAACGGCCCCCAGGTCTCCAGTCGGAATTCCGGTTTAGGATGAACCCCGATCGTTAAATTACCCATCGCATACTCCCACCCACGAAACATTTTGTTACATCATAGATTTTTGCTAGATGTAAAATTTACTGAAGATGATCATAATCACGGTTTGCTGAGTTTCGGAGCAATTTTTCTGAACAAGAACCTTCAAAACCAGTATTTGTCGTAAAATGAACAAGTGACTGAATAAAGTTGTGACCAGCACTAGCCCCATGATCACTTGCATCCACGCAGTCAGATCACGGCGTAAACTGTTCACCATTCCAAGTAGAGTACCAGTCTCCGAACGCCTGTTAGCAATAATTTTATTTTGGATCGCATTAAAGATGCAATTTGTGATCCAAGACATCTGGGGGCTCCAGCTAAGGAAGGTGCGCATCTAGAGAGTATTATACTCCCAAATTTTAAATTCAATGCAAAATTCTCAGGTCACTCTCCACAAAGTCGAAGGTAAACAAAGAACGCTTCAAAAATACACATGGAAAGACTACTCTTGTCATAATGCTTCTGTAATGCAGTGTAATGAAAAGTAATTTAGAGTTTTATACTCAGAGCTTCATAATTTCATGAAATACGTTTACAAAATTTACAATATTTTCCATAAATGGAGTCAAAAGGGGACAAAATTTTGTCAATTATATTCCGCATGTACTCTGAAAATGTTGTCAACTTTTGTTTGTTAGTTTGTTTGTTTATTAGTGTTTAACGGCCTATCAACAGCTACGGTCATGTAAGGCCGGGCAAACGGGTTCGATCCCATTTTAACCTGCTGCATTGGGGGGAAAATCCCAAAATCAGAACGGAATATTTACATCGAGAACAAATATATTCAGCCCTGAAATTAGAATATCCTGACCTGGTGCCAGGTTCATACCACACCAAGTCACTTGGCCCCTTCCCCTAAGTAGGATTACGATTATCGTAATACTCACATAAGGGGTATAACCAGATTCAACTGTCACATACAAAATGCCAAAGACGTATGTGAGGGCCAAACCAGGTCTCCAGTCGAGATTCCGGTAAGGATGAACCCCGATCGTTACATTACCCATCGCGTGCTCCCACCTGCCACCCACTGTCAACTTTATGAACAAAACAGTAAATTTTGTAAAAGTATTTAATGAAATTACGCAGACGTCTGAAGGTAGAATATCGCATGGCGTGTCTCATAATACATTGTGTATATGGATGCGGAGCTCCAGATAAGCTGCGTATTTGAGTAAATACCCAATTGAAATTGCCAACAAGAGTGCCGCAAGTCACAAAATACGCCCGTCGAATATGGGCCAGACAGCGAAGATGCAGAAATGTGAAGCTGTCACCAAGGCAAGAAACATTAATGAGAATTTGAAAGTCTATAGCATTATTTCTTTATCTCGTTGTGCTAAACATGTATACTAATTTAGGCAGAGATAGAAAAGTAGAGTGTAAAGTAGAAATGATAGGGAATTGGATACAATAATGTAGAAAAAATAAAGGCTAAGTTAAAAAAGGTGATATTTTTTTTTGTTAAAAAACATTTTTTCGGCATAAAAACACCAAGGTGCACATCTTCAATATGTGTAGAAGACGTGTGCATAGTTTCAGATCGATCGACTGAACGGTTTCGGAGGAGTTGTGTACACAAACTTTTATTGTACCGTATATAGAATTGTTGTAGAAAAAAGTAGAAAAAAATGGCTAAGTTAAAAAGATGATATTTTTGTTAAAAAATATTTTTTCGCCATAAAAAACAACACCAAGGTGCACATCTTCAATAAGTGTAGAAGACGTGTGCATAGTTTCAGATCGATCGACTGAACGGTTCGGAGGAGTTGTGTACACAAACTCTGTACCGTATATAGAAATGTATAGAAAAATGAAGAAAAAATGGCTAGTTAAAAAGGCGATATTTTTGTTAAAAAATATTTTTTCGGCATAAAAACACCAAGGTGCACATCTTCAATATGTGTAGAAGACGTGTGTATAGTTTCAGAGTGATCGACCGAACGGTTTCGGAGGAGTTGTGTACACGAACTATGCTCTTTTTCTTCAGCCGCCCGCCGTGCGGTAAAACATAATACGTACCGTTTTTTAAAAACGGTCGTATAAAAACACAATTGAGATCAGAAGTAGCGAGTATCAAAGAGCAATACAAAATTTGTGGTACCTTTATCATGCTGCAGAAAACAATAAACATCACAAATATATCATATTTTTCTTATTTTCCATGAAAACACATCTTGGCATTTCATTAGAATTGTCTCCAAGCAGACAATTCTAATGAAATGCCAAGACATGTTTTCATTTCGAAGCAATCTATTCAATAATTGCTGTCTGTTGATGTGTAAGCAGTAGTGTGATTTTATTTTACCCAATTAAATTGAAATACCCAATTGCTTCAGATATGATGGAGTGAAAATACTCAATTACTAATTCCTTATCTGGAGCCCTGTATGGATGAGAAGCGAGTTAACTGTTTAGCTGCATGGATACTGGACTGGTCCGACTTCAAAGAAGGATCGCATCATGGGCAAAGTCCCTTCATAACGAAAACTTCCTCACGCATTCTTTGTAACTTTGGCCCTTTTCGGGGTCTTCATTGGAGTCTTCAGTTGCTGAAAGATACATTGATTAATTGAAAGATTGATTACGACGTTATGTCTGTTCAACAGCAATGTCATATGAGACAAGTCATATGATTTTGTACCTAAGAACATGTGATTTTTCAGGACATATTTACAGAAATTGTGATATTTTCTGTAAATGATGTTGACCAGCGTCATTTACGGAAAATGTTGTAAATTTGTTTGTTTATTAGTGTTTAACGGCCTATCAACAGCTAAGGTCATGTAAGGCCGGGCAAACGGGCTCGATCCCATTTTAACCTGCTGCATTGTGGGGGAAATCCCAAAATCAGAACGGAATATTTACATCGAGAACAAATATATTCAGCCCTGAAATTAGAATAACCTGACCTGGTCGTAATACTCACATAAGGGGTATAACCAGATTCAACTGTCGCATACAAAATGTCAAAGACGTATGTGAGGGCCAAACCAGGTCTCCAGTCGGAATTCCGGTAAGGATGAACCCAGGTTGACTAAAAACCTTAACCAAGTGAAATTAAGTAAGTAATTCAAGGTTAAATATCACTAGGAGATGAAGTTTTCCAATGTATGGTTGCTGTAGGCCCAGGAGTATTCCATATACAAGCTTGACTAAAAACCTTAACCAAGGGGAAATAACCAAGTAATCCAAGGGTAAAAGTAGGTCAAGGTCAAATATAGGTCAGGGATTATTGATGTACATTACTAGGAGATGAAGTTGTCCAAGTATGGTTGCTGTAGGCCCAGGAGTATTCCATATACAAGCTTGACTAAAAAACCTTAACCAAGGGGTAAAATAACCAAGTAATCCAAGGGTTAAAAGATAAGGTCAAGGTCAAATATAGGTCAGGGATTATTGATGTACATCACTAGGAGATGAAGTTGTACAAGTATGGTTGCTGTAGGCCCAGGAGTATTCCATATACAAGCTTGACTAAAAACCTTAACCAAGGGGAAATAACCAAGTAATCCAAGGGTAAAAGTAGGTCAAGGTCAAATATAGGTCAGGGATTATTGATGTACATCACTAGGAGATGAAGTTGTCCAAGTATGGTTGCTGTATGCCCAGGAGTATTCCATATACAATCTTGATTATAAACCTTAACCAAGTTTGAGTACAAACCTTAACCAAGTGAAATTAAGTAAGTAATTCAAGGTTAAATATCACTAGGAGATACAAGCTTGACTATAAACATTAACCACGGGGAAATAAGTAAGTAATTCAAGGTTAAATGTAGGTGAAGGTAAAATATAGATCAGAGAAAAGGTTGTCCAAGTGTGGTGTCTGTATGCACAATAGTATTGCATGTACAAGCTTGACTAAAAACCTTAACCAAGGTTGCCTAAAAAACTTAACCAAAGGGAATTAACTAAGTAATTCAAGGTCAAATATAGGTCAGGGGTTGTTGATGTACATCACTAGGAGATGAAGTTGTCCAAGTATGGTGGGTGTAGGGCCAGGAGTATTCCATATAGAAGCTTGACTAAAAACCTTAACCAAGGCGTGACGTGATGGTGACGCAGACGCCGGGGCGACTACATCGAGCAAAAAATCACTTATTACAAAATCACTCAACCAAGTAAATTTCAACTTCAATACACAACTTATCTGGAGCACTGAATGTATTGTCCTGCACAATCTGATCAGAACCAACAGCTAGAACATCCAATATTGCAGATACACATGGGTATAATTAAGGGTCACCTGATGTTTCAATCCATTGGAAGCATACATATTATAATATAACAAGAGACTCAAACGGGCCTGTATCGCTCACCTGAAATTATTATCCACATTATCACGATTATAAAGTAAATAAAAAATGGCACGGACTGTCGATTATATATATATATACCAAGGGCAATCTGCCGGAATACTCCCACCTGGGAGTATACTTTATTGGGGTATATTTCTACCTACAAACAAGGCAAATGTGTAAATAAAATCTGAATCACCCGGATGCTTGTAACCACAAAATAACGTATTTACACAAACCAACGATATAGCATTTGGATGTAGGGCGCAGTAAAGGGTCATACCTGGCATGTTTGCAACAAGCAATATAGATCGTTATCAGGCTACAAGAGTGTGATACTGGTCGGGCTACACTGATCACATCTCATAAGCCCCATTACTCCAGTCACAGCCACAAATATGCTACATGGTCGATGAATACAAATTAAATAAAAACTTTGCCGATATTCACCATTTCCGTGATGCTATCACAATAGTCCAATGGGAGTATGTCGGTACTATATATACTACCCCAAAAACACCACGCTACACAGTAAAGAAGTGCGCAATAACATTTACACTTCGCCCACTAAGATATAGCTGCATGTTTTCCGCTTTCCAACAGGTTGCACAATATCGCTACATCACGCTACACAGTAAAAATGTGCATAATAGCATTTCCACTTCGCGCACTGAAACATCATGCAGGGTATTGAAGTTCATACTTAGCCATATTGTTATTGAGAGACAATTATACAATACGACACACCACTATTACCATAAACTTACTTAATAAAGTGTGCATTAGCAAACTGTTTAGGTCCCTCTCCACGATGTAGAAAGTAAACAAAGAACGCTTCATACGCACATTTGGAAAGACTACACCGTCATAACTCTTACTGTCATGTCGGCTAATTCTGCGCATCGGCTAATGCACAATTCACGTCAAATTTAGCCTTGCGCATGTCATAATAAAATATGTGTATTTTGGAATAAACAGATCAATTGTACACTAGGCATTTTATCACATTCCGATATTGAACGTTATTCAGATAGCATAAGCGGCGGAAGCCAACTTATTGGGGGGGGGGCGGCCCAATGTTGAGGGCCGTCCTAGTAGGGGGCATGCCTCCCCCCCCCCGTAAATTTTTGTCCAAGTGGTGTGAAACGCCATTTCCTGCATTCAGTAAAGTTCTCAGCAAAGTTCCCAGTACTCATGATTACATATAGAATAAATAATAAAATTTACATTACCCCCCCCCCCCCCCCCCAACAAAAATTAGGTTGTTACAGTATAATTGGTAGTACAAATATTCAAATGTGGAATTCACAAAAAGCTAGGAAACAAAATGTATTACCTTTGGTTTCGTAGCTTTAGCTTTCTTTAGAGCTGGAATGGCTTTCTTCGGAGTTGCCTTCCCCTTTGCCATCACCTTTCCCGGAGATTTAGACTTCGTGGCCTTCGCCGTTTTCTTGGGCGATTTACTAGACTTTTTCGGAGTCGACCCTATTGTCTTTTTGGTAACTTTAGCCTTTGTCGATTTCTTGTCCTTCACTGGTTCTTTCGCCTTAGATTCCTTTACGACTTTCTTCTTCGCGTCTTCGAGTTTAAACCGTCCCGTGAAGCCTTTGGAATCGGAGCCTTTCGGGCGAATAAATGTTCCCTTTTCTAGTCCTTTGGCCAGTGCGGGTTTCAAGTGTTGTCGCACAAAATCGGCATCAAGGTTGTGTTTTCCCGCGATAAATGTCAGAATTGCCTGTACAGAAGACCCTTTCTTTTCCCCCAGCGATTCGATGGCGTCTTTCGCCATTTCTTGGAATGGCGGGCGATTTGATTTTGGCGCCTTCGAAAGCCCAGCGTCTGCTGCAGCCATTGTGTTGTCTAATTGTCAAATACTAAACCGAAACTGCTTCCTTTTTCACAAACTAAATCGAAACGATCACTATACTGTTTCTATACACTACATGTACGCGTTATAGAGATACGCGGTGAGTGAAGAACGCCGGCTGGACTGAATGCACGTGAAGTCCGAGATTTTGGCGGTAAAACCATTGGAGGGCATATCGAGGAAAAGTTTCCCATATCCCATTCCAGTTGCGGGAGTACGGGAGTTTTGCAGAGTTACTGTCCGTAACGAATCACATTCATGTCTTAGTAACATCATGGGATTTCAAAACATTGATAATTCCAGCCTGTGTACGTGCTTATAAATGTTCAGAGAAATTACGCGAATCTCATACTCGCCGTGGGAATCTTGAATATTCATATGCCGTACACGAGTTGAGCTCAGTCTCGGTCAATAAACTGCTTGATTTAGAGTATAACTGAAATTATTTTTAATCATGGGACACGGGCACTGATCTGAAAGTGGGTCACTTTATGCACCCATTGTTATATTTCCGCCCCATGTGCCCACCGGACAATAGGTAAATAGATAACATAAATAAGCTACAGACACATTTCCGTCTAACAGAAGTTTCTATCTAATATCCCGGTTGGTGTTAAGGTGAAAACACCCCCTCCCCGTTTTTCTTAGATTCTCAATGGCAGACTTGAGGAAATGTGATATCCCCATCCATGGAATGTTAAAATAATTACGCAATGCTGTTTTGTATCCAATTCTCACCCTGGATCAGTTTTTCTCTCTCAGTCTAATCCCCCTGTGGATGGCGGGAAAGTCACAGAGTCATTGGAGAAATTGGGCTTATGGGATTTATGAGAAGTGTAGCTTCTAATCAAATAGTACACTGCTGTAGACTGATACCGACATATAGTGCTTGTTAGAAGCTAATGGGTGTTTCGTTGATGAAATGGTGAACACTGCAGAACATGATCAAACTGTGCAGATGCACAGGCTGATCTAGATATACACTTTTATCCCGTCACATCAACTCTATGAGCTTACAGTGAACGATGTTATAAGCGTGATGTTTTAATATGGTATTTATTAATAAGAGTTCCTATGAAATCCAATTTCCTGAAATCAGTCAACGAGTTTAATCTCATAAATACGGTATTGAATAATCACGAAAGTTTAAATGCATAAGCACAAAGTCATACATTGAATCTGCACATATATATAACACGTTCTCCGAAGCAAACTTATTACACCATAACCCTTAGCTACAATAATTCGCCTCCGATATATTATCTACGGCTACAATTTGACCCATTCAAAAAATGTGAGCAACTGAAGTGCATACCAAAACCTGTTAATGTTATGTAAGAATTTAATATAAACTGTATATTTTATACTATTAAACAGATACTATGTGATGTAGAACTAGTAAATTGCCAAACATAATAGAACAGGGAAATCATTTCCCCATGGAAGCCATATTTTCTCTAGTTGTTGTTCAACATTCAAGATAACGAAATGAAGCTTTCAAATTTACAATATATACATGTAAATGTCAGATAAACACTTTGACACGGCAAAATGACCAATTTCTTTGACAGTTTTATATCGATAACATATCAAGCACGCCGATTAACCGATTGCAAAAATCACTCTTCCATGCGTTATATTGAAGAGATGGGGTTAAATTGCTATCCTCGCGAGAGGTATGGAGCGGGGTAGCAATTTTGTTTCTACATAACCCTTAGTACACCATTCGATTCGATTCGGCTTATATTTAAGGGTGGGAATGGGATCGAACACCTTCCTCCCGGGATATTTTACTCTAGGCTAGCACGAAGTTGTCTTGCCCAAGGACACGCCGAGGTCGAGGTGGAAATTGAACCCGGGGTCTCCCGATCCGCAGTCCGACGCTCCACCTACTGAGCTAATCCGGCCACTATTACACCAGTGACAGTATGCGATTTAATATACCGTGTTATTACCCTGCAGCTACCATTGATACAATCGGGGATAAAGGACGGTCGGTACCCTTCGCCCCCTCAATGTTGTCATGTCAGTCGTTATTTAAAATCTCGTGCATCTGTCACGTTCAATCAATGAACTGCTACTTACATCGGTAATGGCACTAACACGAGAAAACCACCGTTGTCGCAACACCACTTAACACTAGTGTATTACATATAGTTCCCACAGGTGGAAGACTCGGACCTATGACACCCAAAAAAATGACTATTAAAAAAAAATCCCATTACCCCACCCACTTGGTCTCGTACATTACCATCTTATATACTATAAATAGAAGATGGTAATGTACGAGACCAAGTGGGTGGGGTAATGGGATTTTTTTTTAATAGGCATATTTTTTGTGTCATAGGTCCGAGTCTTCCACCTGTGATAGTTCCTGCGTGTTTCAATCATATGTATAAATGTAAACGGTTTTATATATACAGATAAAAACGCTCGATGTAAGGCTCGCTGAACGACTTGCGAACCGTGAAGACCCTGATCAGACTGCGCGGATGCGCAAGCTGATCTGGGGCTACACTGTTCGCAAACGCAATAAGCAGTTTTTGTCAGATCGGGCCAAAGTGTGATCAGTGTCGCTCCAGATATAAAAGGTAAAGCATATGCGTCGCCAGAGTGGATTGGACGAGGTGAGGTGGGGCTTTCTTTCATCACTAATTGAAAAGGTCCGTGGTATCACAGGTGATTCTAGCGTGTCTTGGATGGTCAATTATTGTTTGTTTATTCATGAAACACATTTTTAAACAATGTACAAAACAATTTAAAATGCACCCAGGTCTGAAGATTATATAATTATATTTTCAAAGTTGGCGGCTAATATTTATTGATAATGAGGAAGTGAATGTGTTTGATTTTAAAAAGCGAATTTAGGTTAGTGAAACGCGTTTTTAGTGCAGTTTACACTCGAAATATTTGAGATTTATGCTAATGTATTAGCAACTGTAAAATCTATGCCGAAAACACACCCCAAACAGCGGTTTCGACACGCTGTAACACGTTGTATAGGCGAAAAAAATGCCCTGAAATCGGAATAATCCTGATCTGATGCCAGGTCCTCGCCACACCAGAATCACTTGCCCCCCTCCCAAAAGCAGTAGGATCAGTAATAATCTTACTACTAAGATGTACCTGAGGGCCAAACCAGGCAAATCGTGATTCCTATAAGGAGGAACCCCTACAGTTAATTTACGCCGTCGCGTTCGCCCTACCGTTAATGTACGCCGTCGCGTTCGCCCTACCGTTAATTTACGCCGTCGCGTTCGTCCGACCAACCACCTACTGTTAATTTATGCCGCGCGTTCGCCCGACCAACCACCCACTCCAGCAGGGACAGTTCTGTGTTCATATCTCTCTGATTACATTGCATTACACAGTGCTCCAGATAAGGAAATAGTAATTGGGTATTTAAAAATTTTAATTGTGTAAAATATAATCACACTGTCTACTGTTTACACATCAGCAGACCTTGCTTATTGAATAGTTTGCTTCTAAATGAAAACATATATTGGTATTTCATTAGAATTGTCTCCTTACAATTCAATGAAATACCAAGATGTGTTTTCATGGAAAAATAAGAAAATATGCTATATTTGTGGTCTGTTGCAACTTTAATTGGGTATTTACGCAAATACGCAGTTTATCTGGAGCTCTGATTACATATCATGTTGCCTATACAGTGGAAAACGTGCAGCTAGGACATATATCTCTGATACAGAGCTCCAGATAAGCTGCGTATTTGCTTAAATACCCAATTAAAATTGCCAAAAACCCAAATGGAATCAGAAGTAGCGAGTATCAAAAAGCAATACAAATTTTGTGGTACCTTTATCATGCTGCAGAAAACAATAAACAGATCACAAATATAGCATATTTTTCTTATTTACCATGAAAGCACATCTTGGCATTTATGAAATGCCAAAGATGTGTTTTCATTTCGAAGCAAACTATTCAATAATTGCTGTCTATTGATTTTATTTTACCCAATTAAAATTTTGAAATACCCAATTGCTTCAGAAATGATGGAGTGACAATACTCAATTACTAATTCCTTATCTGGAGCCCTGCTGATATTATAATATACATGTGGCAAGTATAGTTTCATTACTATGTGTAATACAATGTTTTATTGTTTTTTATTGCATGAGTATACAATCTGATAACAATACATATACACACAGCTATGCTGAATTAAATTGTGTCGTCTGCGGAAATGTTTTATTTTCAATATTTCTCAATAAAAACCTATTTTGACAGCGCATGAAAATCGTCTCCACTGGAGACGATTCTCATGGGCTGCAACAACAGGTTTTTTTTGTTAAGAATTAGGCAAAAATAAAGATCAGCAGAAGACAATGTTCGTGTCCCGCGTAGTGAGGGTTAAAGGCACTGGTTCTCGACAAAAAAATCGGAAAACAGAGTTTAATCGTAGACTTGTATTGCATTTCTGCACCCATTGTACCTGTAAGTGGTCTGTAAAAATGGGGATTTGTGGGAAAAAATGTTTATAATACTGACAAATAACTCGGGCTACACATATTCGTAAATGAAATGTAAATGCTTGGATTTAACGACGGCACTGGCTCGATGACCTTGCATGTCGTCTCCCAAGAAGGAGGACATGGGACCTAGCTCTTATTAGAATAGTCCCTCTGATTCTTTAACGTGCCCAGACTCTCCTCCAAATCTGACCGCCGTTTAAAGTCCCCATCCGAAAGGACTAGTAGAGCAGGAAATACAAAGTATCTCAGAAATACTGACGCCCTGGAACTGAACCCTGAATCGAACCCGGGTCGCCAGCGTGATAGTCCGACGGTGTTACCCCTCGGCCACGGTCTACACTATTCGCAAACGCTAGTTATTTTTCAGTATTACAACATATTTTTTAACAATCGATGGCGACTCATTTTATTTATTTAAATTAATTACACGAGCGTCTACAATGGAAACTTCTTTCTAAATGTGGCATAGTTTTATAATTTCACAACATAGAATGAAGAAGTTTCACAATTTATCCTTGCTGGTACGTCACAGCGAAAATGCCAAATTAAGTCGAACCAAATTATCTCCCCTGTCTATCGCAGTTTCTGATAGCGGGCACTTGAAAGTAACGAATGTAACGGTCAGTATTGTTTCATTGTATGTCGACAATGGCCTACAAGAATGACGTTATGACAGTTTGACCAGCATAATCCATCTATGCACCTGACAGCTCTGATAAGTGTCTATATACTCTGTTGCCCGTCTGATTTAGTATTATACATAAGTACTATCGGGGGAAACATAGATTGTAACCTGACGATGTAAATATAAATAAATGTATATACAGACTGGTATCCTACAGCTTTTGAAAATTGCACAGTATGTCCATTTTGTCACCCACTGTCGCATTTCAGTATGCAGTTTGTATCTAGGTCATTCTTATATTTTTACAGTACAGTACAGTCCTATATATTTTTATCAGCGGCCTAATAAACTGGAGTTATAAGTAGTATGTTGAACTATTACGTGTAATAATCGTATTATGCATACATTTCGGAAGTTCTACTGATACGTCATATACCCACGTGACCGCAAAGGGATATAACTCTGGTAAGCAAAATAAGGGGAAGTTAGTCATGCAGTGACGGCTGGAAAAACTGGTTGTCCGGAATATGAAATCCGTAAAAGAACGGCACATACTGGTCGGATTACTGTAAATGTGTTTTATTTGATATATACATGATGAATACATAAGCGTATCGCGAAAACAGAAGCTTGTTATATCTCCTTTAAGCCTTAGAACGCGGGGAGGAGGGCAACACAAAAGTGTCGTCTGCTGTTATAATAATATTTTGTCTTCATTCTAAATAAAAACATGGTTTGGCAGCACTTTAGAATCATTTCCATTGGAAATGATTCTAAAGTGCTGTCAAACCATGTCTTTGATAATACAAATGGAAAATAAAACACATTCAGCAGATGACAAATTTTAATTCAGCAGTGTAATGGTGAATAATAATACTGGTCAATGAAACAAAATTGGTCCCCGTCGGTGAAAATGTGCAATACATACCACAGGTGTTTGAACAGATGGTCAGTATGTTGGTATCATATGGGTATTTTGGTGGATTTTGGGTAGATTTGGGTGGATTTCGTTTGTTTTCAGTAATTTACATAGTTTTGTGCAACTACTAATGCTCACTCATTACACACGACAGAAATCGTCAATTATCTACACATTCACCGTTGCCACAAAGAAACATTACCGTAGTTATACGTGTACTAACTCGCGGGAGGTGACGTACATTGTATATGTTGGTAAAAATGCACCCAAACCACACCAGATATACCGAAATAACCAATACAACACCGAAATATGAACCGTTCTTCAAGATTCTGTGGTGTTGTGTCCCGTCGCTGAAACGTTGATCTGATGTTTTTTATGATCCGGTATTACAATTAGTGAATACTGTATACTTTAAAGACCACATCGAAATAGCAATCACCTGGCTATAATTCCAGCACAAAAATATTTACAGGCGCAGTTAAAATAATTCTTAAGAAAACGGAAAATAAACACATTTTCTTGATGAATTTAATTCAAATGCTGGAATTATAAGGAATGAATAGCCTTTTTGTTGAATTTATCGGGGATATAAACTTGGAAAAGTCGCGGGAATACTGGACGAGGCCTTCCGGCCTTCGTCCAGTATTCCCGCGACTTTTCCAAGTTTATACCCCGATAAATTCCACAAAAAGGCCATTCATTCCTATAGTGAAACTCATCCTCCACTTCATTCATTCCTATAGTAAAGGCTACAGGTTTGTTGTCCCAATGGCACAATGACTATATAAATGACCCTGCGAATAAAGACCACATGTGAACAAAGGCCAGATTTTTCACTTCCCATGGCTGGCCTTTATTCACAGGTTTGACTGTATATGGTGATTATGAAATTAATTACAGTTATTAATTAATTCGCTAATCTTGTTTCTCAGGTTTCTTCTGTCTTCCGTAAATAACGATAGCACCGAACTGACACACGAACGAAAATACGCCAATCAAGTTTGGAGCCTGAAAAGAAATCACACTGTTATTAGAAAACAGAATCATTCAAATTTAATTTTGACCCTGTATACACATACAGTATACCAGACATGTGGCTGTGACGGGAGAAATTGGGCTTATGGAATGTGTGACCAGTGTAGCTTCTGATCAAATAGCACACTTGTGTGCAGCCTGATAACGATCTATCTTGCTTGTTTGAAGCATGACGGGTGTTTCATTTATGGAATTGCGACGAGTGCAGATACTGATCAGACTGTGCGGATGCACAGGCTGGTCTGGATCTACACTGGTCGTAAAACCCATAAGCCCAATGTCTCCAGTCACAGCCATATATTAGTTAAGGCTTTCGACGCTACAAACCATATGTACACATTTTCAAACATTGAAGTGTCCAGATTAGCCGGATCGTAATTTTCTGTTTATTTATACGTTATTTAACGAGGGTGACACAGTTGGCCAATGCCAGTCTACCATTTGGCCCTCACTACATACTTACATTGAAAACATGTGCACATACAATTATACAAACGCATGTAAAATACTATGAAGTAAATACTAACAACGAATTAACTAACATTAACAGTCAGAGGCGTAAACTACGATCGACTTGGATTGGATTGCATACTTATTGAACATTTAGTTGACATTTTGAATTTATTGAGGATTTTACTATTATTACAAGCCGGTAGTGGTGGGTAAAATGTAAAAGAATCCACATAAACCCGCAAAATGGTGTTTCCTGCGTTCTAGAACCAACTAGCAAAATTGCCCCCCCCCCTCCCCTCTCTTCCGCCGCCCCTGATATTGGGTGAGCACGGCTCACTCGTCGACCTAGCGAAGTGAGGGAGAGTGCTAGGGGGGTCCGGGTCAGGGGCGTAGCTAGCCAATTTGAATCTGCAGGCCCGGTTGACGACTTCGAGCACCGTTGGTGCGAGTATGCTAGGGGGTGTGTGCATGCCCCCCCCCCCCCCCCAGCCCCCCCCCCCCCCCCCCCCCCCCCAGAACAAAAATCGAAACTAGAAGGTAAATGATGCACTCTGGCACATTTATTTTTTCCATTTTCTCGAAAATTCTGCAGGCCCGTGCCTTAATGCAGCTACGCGCCTGCTGCATGCATGCCCCCCCCCCCCCCCCCCCCCCCCCCCCGGATTATTTTTGGAAACGGAGATCCTATCTAACGCGTTTTCCTGCATTATTTACGGCACCATTTGTTTGTAATCGACATGTACGTTTGATACAAAATGCGTTCTGTTCCAGACTCAATAGCAATCCCCCCACCACCCCACTCTGGCTACGCCACTGATTAGTATAAATAATTAAAAAATATCATGCCTCATTTGCATATGAAAATAGCCTGATACCACCGCGAGTCACTATCAGTAACTGGTGGAATAGTGACACAATTATACACTTATTCAATTCCTATAAAGAACATTTTGTGCCTACTGAGTGGGCATGTAACTTTGAACCTTTAATCCAATAACCCGGAGATGAGAATGGGATTATCAATGTATTGTGTGTAGGAATGAAAGAGTTAAAGGTACATGCCCACTTAGTAGGCACAAACTGTTTTTTTTATATTATTTAAATAAGTATATAATTGTGTCACTATTCCACCAGTTCTAAAAATTACGAGTGCCCGCTATACAGATATAACGATTTAGTAATATTTATTTTACTGATAGTGACGCGCGGTGGTATCAGGCTATTTTCATATGCAAATGAGGGATGATATTTTTATTTATACTAAGTAAATGCGTCACATGAAAACATAATATTTTCGACAGATTATAAAGTATGATCACTGCACATCGAACAATAAATTCAGAGAATAAATAGTAATGTCCGTTAACATTTTAAGGAAACACGGTTATCACCCCTGATATCAGTGTGGAAATTTGCTTCTGACATAAAATGTATAATAATGTCAATCAATACGCGGGGTAATGGTGAATGAATGTTTATTTTGCCAGAAAAATGTCTCCGATGAGGTAGTTTGTGCCTACTGAGTGGGAATGTACCTTTAAACACCTCTTTATACTACAGTGCGACCTGGACGCTACAGCAGCATACAACAGCAGGGGCGGATACAGCATTTGGGGAAACGGGGGGGGGGGGGGGTGGGGGTTGTCTAGTTGCGAAGGTAACTCTTGCAATCTACTCCCGTAACTCTAGCTACGGACGGTACGGGAGTAATTGCAAGACTTACCATTCGCAACTAGGGGATTGTCCTATTTTCGAGTTCTTCTAAATGCACTTTCCTGTGTTTTAGGCATTACAATTCAGACTCCAACTCGTGCTAAACTCCGTGGCTGAACGGGGTGGGGGTGGGTTGCAACCACGTAACCGCCCCCCCTCTAGATCCGCCCCTGAGAAGAGTGCTACGCAATTGCAACTAACCAAATATCATTAAATCTTGAAATTTCAAACGCGTACTTTGTAAAACATTGAGTGGCGTCTTCCGGTGGACACGCAGAGTGGATATATGGAGCTGGAGTTACAGACTGGAACTGTGTTACGGTGTGGAGTCAATGATAAAACCATCTATTTAAATCGATAGATAAAGTAGGAAGACAAACGTGCTTAAGACTGCTAATATAACCGCCTAAATCACAAGTGAATAAAATAATCTACACTGTCACTTAATTTACATAGTGATTCCGTAATTAAGCAGTATATGTTAATAAGTAATTAAAACAAGAACGCATATCCCTCTCTATTGTTTATATGCTTCTGATATGTTACATTTCAGCTAGCAAGGCATGTGCAAAATCGATATACTGTACTTTATTTCTTTCGGACGAAGTGTAAAATAATATAAGCTAATATAAGCCTGCATACTTATAAACATGCCAATATCAAAGCAATGTTATACAGCTTCTTGAACTACATGTAGTATCAATCATTTCCTGACTGGATGACACACTGGCGGGTATGTCGTAGGCATCTATTGTTCGTTAATTAATTCAGAAACAAACGACCATATTATCCTGGACCCAGACTGTTAATTAAGGATTTAACAGTCCGTTAATTAACCTAACACAAGTTGTAAGCAACCAGGCCATGTGCGTTTAACGTGATAGATTCATTTACACATATTGCCATGCAAATAATAGGGTACTTACATAAACATATACATCGTTTAGCAGCCTACCATAGGCCAACCACGACAGACAACATAGTAAGCCAGCGACTAGCATGGACAGCGACAGTCCAGAGGCGTTTTTGTCTTCAAAACACTGTTTCTGGAAAACACAAACAAAAAATCAGACAGACGATACAAACATTTGCCTGCTATTTGATCCCAGAAGAGTTATATAAATACAGAATATCACTAAAGAAGAAGCTGGGAGTTCGTATGGCAAACTAGATACACATAATTTTTGACAAATGACAGCCACTTGACATAAAATAATTGAGCAACCATCGACTGCAAAGCATGTTTATAATATTGAAAAATAACTAACCAACCCCCAATTTTTACATACGATACAAATCAACACTTAAAGTATTTTTTTCGCATTCTGTTTCATCACTTGTTATGCATATCTGAGACCCAGTGCCAATATGTTATAAGCTTCGAGCATGTCGAGTTTGGAAGCTTTCACTTACCACCTCCAGTAGCGGTGTGAGCAGCATAACGGAGCTGATTATCAGCATCAGCGTTCCTATACTGTCGAGGACGTAGTCAGGATGTACCAGCCTCGTCAGGTAGACGTAGCACGCAGCAAGTGCCGCCATACACATTAACAACGTCTTGACAGGCGGCGCCTAATGTAAGTAAAATAAAATAGAGAAATATGAGATACGCCATGTGATTTTGTAACTAAGAACATGTGCGATATTTCAGGAAAAATATTTACAGAATTTAAGATAGTTTCCGTAAACGACGTCGAAAGATTACGAAAGTTTCATTGCAAATTGCTGTGGAAATTTCGTCATCTTCGACGTCATTCAGTTTACAGAAAATATGACAATTTCTGTAAATATTTCATGAAAAATCGCACATGTTCTTTGGTTCAAAATCGCATGACGTGTCTCATATATACCCTACACCGTAAGCGTGGCCTAATGGATAACGTATCCGCCTTGGAACTGGCAGATCGAAGGATGGAGCTTCCGCTCGGTCTGATATGGCCGGTTACATGATGAGCCGCCAGCTAGTTAAATAAATGGTAGCATTTGCCTGCATGCGTGGTGCTTGACTTATGTTGGAATTTGGAAGTACTGATGTTCAAATATTAAGTTGTTTTCTGTATTACTTTTGTTTGTTTGTTTGTTGGGGCCTATCAACAGCTAAGGTCATTTAAGGCCGGGTCAATAGGTTTAGTACTAAATCACATGTATTAAATGTACAAATACATGTACAAATGGGGGGAAACTCCCAAAATCAGAACTGAATATTTACAATAACAAAACTATATAGTCAGCCCTGAAATCAGTATAATCCTGATCTGATGCCAGGTCCTCGCCACACCAGAATCACTTGGCCCCCTCCCAAAAGCAGTAGGATCAGTAATAATCTTACTACTTTTATGATGGGCAATAACCCATTTCAACTCCCAGGTAACAAAAGAGTCAAAGATAAAAACGTACCTGAGGGCCAAAACCAGGCAAATCGTGATTCCTATAAGGAGGAACCCCTACCGTTAATTTACGTAATTATTTAATGGTGTTTAACGGCCTATCAACAGCTATGGTCATTTTAGGCCGGGTTGACTTTGAATCCCATATTTCAACCGTACATAAGTGAAAACTGACTGGCCCTGTCGATAGGGGTGACATTATAGTAAACAACACATTTTATATAAAATACTTAGAGCAAAGAAGACATTAACTTTAACACATTTTCTGATCGGACATTTTTTTACGCATGTGCACAGCGGTGGTTGCAGTCTTAAATCTGACACAAAGTTCCTTTGGTGACCAGTGCAGATCCAGATCAGACTGGATATAAACTGGTCACTTCTACAACCAGAGGTGTACCGTCCCACCGGTGGAAGACTCGGACATGTGACATAACAACAATGTCCATTGAAAATAGCTCATTACCCGTGCCCTATAGAGTTTATATATTCACAACAACTGTAATATTTGTCGTAAATGACATCACAAGTTGACGATTATTTGAGAGCAAATGCGGAGGAGAATTTCACATTTGCTGCAAGTTCGTCAACTACTGATGTAATTTACAGAAAATATCATTTTCTTTTGTGGCTGTGACAGGAGAGATCGACCAGTGTAGCTCCCGATCAAAGAACACACTTCAGTAGCCTGATAACGATATATATTGTTTGTTAAAAGCATGATAGCTGTTTCACTGACGGAATGGCGAACAGTGCCGATGCTGATCGGAATGTGCGGATGAACAGGCTGATCTGGATATACACTGGTCGCAAAACCAATAAGCCCCATTTCTCCTGTCGCAGCCACATATAGACACCACTGTATATGCCGTCTCAGGTACAGAGATCGATATGGAGACATAAGTCACAGCAGTAGTCATTGTTTCCTGAAGATCTGAATACAAGGTGAATGATCACGTGGTTATAACAACAACAACAACAGTGGCTGAAAGTGTTGAAAGCTCGCCCACTCCAAAGTAAGTATTATTTGATCTTTTCCTTAATATGAAACGGATTTTGATGAAATATGGCGCAGCAAACACGTCTTCATGAACTGCAAAAGGTCGTCCAGGGCGTTCGGCACAGACTTATGACGTTTTTGCGAAGAATCGATTTCCGGGACACGGAAATCGATTCTTCGCAAAAACGACATAAGTTTGGTAAAAAGTACAGATACCACCAAATGCAGCTTAACAAGACGTGTTTGATGCGCCAGATTTCATCAAACTCCGTTACCTAATAAGGACAATACCAAAGAATACGTACTTTGAATCGGATGTATTCTGGCAGTTTCAGTACTTGTTGTTGTTGTTAGTACCACGTGATCATACACCTTGGAATAGTAATTGCTGTATCGGTGCAGAATGTGAAATGGTATGGTGGTCGCCAGATCGGACAAGTTGATTTATTCCGGGTACTCCGGTTTCCTCCCACATGACGTACCGCCCTTATGCCTTCATATGCACTAATGAAAGCATGTGTATAACTGCTCTCGCGCATGTCTGCAATCGTTGTAAAATAAATAAAGTTAAAACAAATATGCTGTATACTATATATATAGCTGTTCATATAAGATTACTAGTATTTTCTTACAAATATACCGAGTGATATGGAGCCCTGCAGGAGACATGGATTTTATTTTTATTAATTCGTTCCCACGAAATAACAATTCGTTCCCTCAATTTAACAATTCGTTCCCATGATATAACAATTCGTTCCCTCGAATTAACAATTCGTTCCCACGAAATGACAATTCGTTCCCTCAATTTAACAATTCGTTCCCTCGAATTAACAATTGGTTCCCACGATATATCAATTCGTTCCCACGATATAGGATAATTGTTCAAGGTGCGTGGGAACGAATTGTTAAAATGAGGGAACGAATTGTTACTTCGTGGGAACGAATTGTTAATTCGTGGGAACGAATTGTTCAATTGAGGGAACGAATTGTTATTTCGTGGGAACGAATTAACAAAAAAAAGAATGAATTCTACGTCCTCTGCGGGGCTTCGTAGCATGATATACGCACCTTAGTATTTGAGCAATATATATACGCCAGAATGTATAGTCCATTGAACGCAGCAGCAGTGGCATTTATCTGTACAAACGTTCTATTCTCTATCAGTAGTCCATAACCGAGCCCCATTATACTACTGTAAATAAACATAAACGTTGATATTGCCAATGTATGAATGAGACACAGGTTGAAGTAACGGACCGAGGTCTAAAATACATTAAATATGCCTAAAAGCATCAATAAACGAAGAAAGAAAGAAAAAATAAGCTAAAATTATTTTTTTACACCCTCCGCATATACTTCATTATACAAGGATACGAACTTTTTAATAGGCTGAACCCGGACGGCCTCGAAACAACGGACTCTCACGAAACGTCTATGTAAAGAACATTTCTGATTGGCTAAATCTAAACTGTGATGACGTCATTCAACCTATTTCGGGATTCCGGAAGACATAATCTGATAGTACGCGAATCATAAATGAAATTATAAACAAGAGGGCCATGATGGCCCTAATTCGCTCACCTGACTCCATGAACACCAGAGGAGAATGTGACATTGAGTTCATATGTGTTTTAAAAAAATTGTGCTATTTTTAGATGGCGGTCATCTTGGATTAAGCGATAACTCTCATTTTACCAAATCCGAAAAAGCTTCACCCAAGGATCTTAACTTTCTATGAAGTTTGGCCAGCATCGGCCATGTGGTTCCTGAGAAAAGACGTTCAAAATCTTGAATAAATGGACCTTTTGGTGGCCATCATGGATGACATAATCAACCGATTCCGACAAATATTGCACCAGAGTGATCGCCTCATTGATACCTTCAATTTGATATATAACATGACCATATTCGGTCAAAAATAAAATTTGACCCCACGGGCCACGCCCATTTTTGACCCCGGGGTCACCATTTTAACAACTTTGAAAGAGCATTGTACATCGATCATTCTTACCAAGTTTCGTCGAAATCCGGCTAGTGGTTCATGAGAAGAAGATTTTTTAAGAATTTATGCTATTTTTAGACGGCGGCCATCTTGGATTAGCGATGACCTCCATTTTAACAAATCTGAAAAGGCTTCACCCATGGACCATAACTTTTAAGTTTGGCTACCATGGGCCAAGCGGTTCATGTGAAGAAGAATTTTGAAATCTCTAATAAAAGAACGACCTTTTGACATTTCGGCGGCCATCTTGGATGACATAACAATCCGATTTCGACAAAAAATATACCAGAGTGATCGCCTCATTGATACCTTCGATTTGATATATAACATGACCATATTCGGTCAAAAATAAAATTTGATCCAACGGGCCACGCCCATTTTTGACCCCGGGGTCACCATTTTAACAACTTTGAAAGAGCAATGTACATCGATCATTCCTACCAAGTTTCGTCGAAATCCGGCCAGCGGTTCATGAGAAGAAGATTTTTTAAGAATTTATGCTATTTTTAGACGGCGGCCATCTTGGATTAGCGATGACCTCCATTTTAATAAATCTGAAAAGGCTTCACCCATGGACCATAACTTTTAAGTTTGGCTACTATGGGCCAAGCGGTTCATGTGAAGAAGAATTTTGAAATCTCTAATAAAAGAACGACCTTTTGACCTTTCGGCGGCCATCTTGGATGACATAACAATCCGATTTCGACAAAAAATGCACCAGAGTGATCGCCTCATTGATACCTTCAATTTGATATACAATGTATGACATGACCATATTCAGTCAAAAATAAAATTTGACCCCAATTTGACCCCACGGGCCACGCCCATTTTTGACCCCGGGGTCACCATTTTAACAACATTGAAAGAGCAATGTACATCGATCATTCCTACCAAGTTTTGTCGAAATCCGGTTGGCGGTTCTTGAGAAGAAGATTTTTTAAGAATTTGTGCTATTTTTAGACGGCGGACATCTTGGATTACGTAATGACGTCATTTTAACAATTTTGTAATCCCCCTACCTAAGGACCACGACCATGAAGTTTGGTAAACTATAGACCCAATGGTTACCGAGGAGAAGACGTTTGAAAATGTTCACGGACGACGACGGACGACGACGGACACATTGCGGTAACAATAGCTCACATGAGCTTCGCCCAGGTGAGCTAAAAAGGTACATTCCCCGACGGGGAGCCACATCCATCCCTAGCACACATACATATCATACCAAATCGGAGTAGAGACATACCTTCAACTTGATACTTTTACCATCAACATAGGTATTATAAAATATGAATCATAACCGTTTATAAAAGTTCCGTTTTTTACCACATAGTAAGTGCACGAGTTCCGGCGAATAAACCTGTCCCACGATGTTTATACAAAATGGCTTCCCGAGAAATGATACAAATGTCTGTTCGATTAACACATTTCCGGTTTTTTGTCGACCTAGCAATGATGATAATGTTTTTTAAACAAAACAATCGATAGCTCGAAACGCGTTGACATAGCACATCGGGGAATATATCGTTGCGGAATACTAACATTGTTCCAACTTCTGCAATAGGCGACAATGATATAACTCGGTTGACGTTTCGTGAGCGTCCGTTGTTTCGAGGCCGTCCAGGTTCGGCCTATTAAAAAGTTCGTAACCTTGTACAATGAAGTATATGGAGGGTGTAAAAAAATAATTTTAGCTTATTTTTTTTCTTCATTATATTTAATGTATTTATAGACCTCGGTCCGTTACTTCAACCTGTGGAATGAGATACGCCATGTGATTTTGTACCTTCGGACATCTGCGTAATTTCAATAAATAGTCTACGTTTACAAAATTTATAATATTTTTCATCAATAAAGTCAAAAGTTGACAAAATTTTCAGAGTACATGCGAAATATAATTCCGCATGTACTCTGAAAATGTTGTCAACTTCTCTGACGCAATTTACGGAAAATATTGTAAATTTTGTGAACGTATTTCATGAAATTACGCAGATGTCCGAAGTTACATGGCGCGTCTTATTTGAAGGTGTGCGATTTTTTTCATGAACGCTATTTACAGACTGGAATTTTCCGTAAATTACGTGAAAATTTGACGCAATATTTTCGTAGAAACTGTGGAATTCTATTCCGTATTTGCTCTGAAAATTTTGTTAACTTTCGACGTTATATACGAAAAGTATCATAAATAGTTTTCATGAAAAATCGCACATCTTATTAATAGGTACACAATCACATGGCTTGTCTCAAATGTCAAATTGTAATGCTTCGAAATTAGAAATGAAAATGCCAGTTTTTTGTTTTATATGCTGTCTACAGTGGGGTCAGTGTGTAAGTGCACACACGAACGAACACGACAGGTTGGAATCAGGTGTTCGTTCGTGTGTGCACTGACCCCACTGTACATGCAATATTTTAATGCAAATACTAATCATAAACTCTCTGGCATTCAATAAAGTGAGCTTTCTGGAATCATGACATGCATGTACTTTTATTCATTCTTTATATCCTCCGTATTCGAAGAGTATGGAACAAGTAACACACATTTTAACATGCATTCTATAGAAAAGGACGAGAGAACATATTTACACCATACTATTAAACACCATTAGGTGTTCAGTTCATACATGTAATATGCACCAAGAAGCGCACACGTATTCCTGATATATTGCTAAGTCAAGGTGCATGATCACGTGGTTACAACAACAACAACGTCGCCCACTCCAAAGTAAGTATTATTTGATCTTTTCCTTAATATGCAACGGATTTTGATGAAATATGGCGCAGCAAACGCGACATTTGGTGGTCCATGGAGTTTGGCACAGACTTATGTCGTTTTTGCAAAGAAACAAACGATGTCCGTGTCGGAGACATGGAAATCGATTCTTCGCAAAAGCGACATAAATTTGGGCGAAAATACAGAGACCACCAAATGCAGCTTAACAAGACGCGTTTGATGCGCCATATTTCATCAAAATCCGTTACGTAATAAGGACAATATAAAAGAATATGTACATGTACTTTCAATCGGATGGATTCTGGAAGTTTCAGTACTTGTTGTTGTTGTCAGTACCACGTGATCATACACCTTGTAAGTGCTCACAGGATACGCAGCTATTATTATTTAATTATTTACCATAAAGATCTACCAGTTTCGTCAATACATTGAGGTATTGGTAACACAAATTTCCGAAAGATTTCGATGTAATATCAGCCAGGATTTCACGTGTATATACAGAGCTCCAGATAAGGTGCGTATTTGCGTAAATACCCAATTAAAGTTGCCAAAAACCCAATTGAAATCAGAAGTAATGAGTATCAAAAAGCAATGAAACAATTGTGGTATCTTTATCATGCTACAGAAAACAATAAACAGACCACAAATATAGCATATTTTCTTATTTTTCCATGAAAACACATCTTGGTATTTCATTAGAATTGTCTCCCCAAGGAGACAAGTCTAATGAAATACCAACATGTGTTTTCATTTAGAAGCAAACTATGCAAAAATACATAGTCTGCTGATGTGTAAACAGTAGTGTGATTCTATTTTACACAATAACAATTTTGAAATACCCAATTGCTTCAGAAATGATGGAGTGACAATACTCAATTTTACTAATTCCTTATCTGGAGCCCTGTATATATTTTTCGTATTGATATAACTTGCATTGTTACATTATACGTTTCTTAGCTAGTTTAACGTCATAATGAAATACTTATATGTTATATGATTTGTATGTGGATATATCCACGAGTTCCGCAACGTGCGATTGCGAGACTTTTGGAGCGCAATATCGCTGGCGGCAGAACGATTTGCATATATATCCACATACAAATCTACGGAAGCATGGAGCATGGAGGGGACATGTGTGTTTTTTTTATTTATCTCGTGGCCACGACTTATTATGTCGTGGCCACGAGATAAATACAAAAAAAAACACACCTAAAGATCTCGTGGCCACGACATAATTGTCCAATCAGAAAAGACTACCAATATGCCACGCAGTTTCTGATTGGACAATTATGTCGTGGCCACGAGATCTTTATGCCACGAGATAAATAAAAAAACACACACACCTGAATTATGTATTGTCATACAATCAGAAGCGAAAGCACATGTACGTACATAATAATGTATAATACGTACTTGGTGAAATTGGCGAGAAAAAACGGGTAGGGAATTGTTCTGGTTTCGCCTGTCCTCAACATATGAAGACACGGAGGGCTGAAATATGAAAATCTTACATTAACCCTTTCAACCCTAAATAACTGGAATGGACTGTGATATGCTAATGTTCCGACCAATCCAATGGTCACAAAATGATTTTCAGATTCGTCCATTTATGAAAAGGGGGTGTTTTTGTTCTAAGAAATAATAAAATTACTTTCAAAAAGTGCAGATCCTGATGAGACGGCTCGTTAAAAGCCGGCTCATCGGGATCTGCACTTTTTGCATAAACCGCTATAGCGGGATTTCGGCTTCAAAAGGTTAAAGAAGCCAAAGATATATGTGGCTGTGACTGGAGAAATGGGCCGTGTGGATTTGTGACCAGTGTTTCATTGGCAAATTGATGAAATGGCGAACAATGCAGATCCTGATCAGACTGTGCGGATGCACAGGCTGATCAGGATCTACACTGGTCACAAAACCCATAAGCCCCATTTCTCCAGTCACAGCCACATTTATGAATTGGAAACAGTTGTATGGTTGCATATCTCTGTCATCTACTTAACGCAATAACGCGAGAGAGCTACGACGTCTTAATATACCATTATGTGGTCTTAACCAGACAATTATCGCGAAGTACACTACTATACCACTTGTTGAAGAAGTTTCATTTTGTGACACTGTATAGTTTACATAAATAAGATAAGTAAATTGAAATGGTATCGAGTGCAGAAACACTAGCGTTTGCAAATATAGTTATGTTTTAATTGTATATTATCATTTGTTTCAGGGGACTCATTAATCCGAATATTTTCTGGCTTTAGAGGCAGAACATTCTGATTAGCGACGCATACAGAGAGGTTGCACTGTATTTCAACTGTATAAGAAGACAGTCTTTGGCAGGTTTTCACCAAAACGACACTACATTGTACTTATTATCATATAACTAGATATAAACATCCAAATTAAACATAATACAACCATAATAATAATTAAACATACCACAGCAATAATAATAATAATAATACAAATAATAATAACAATTTGTAATTTGCATGCACTACAGTGAGCAATAATGTGCACTATAGCTAACGGCCTCGTTCACGAATGTGAGAATCGAAGTACACGACAGTGCACGATATAGTACAATTTGCTACTTAACTCCCATGTACGTTAACATCACGAAGTGTTAATTTATAATAATAATAATAATAATAATAATAATAATTAACAGCAATCTATAGCGGTATTTGCAAATAGTGTAGATTCAGACGAGCCGGTTCGTGCCGAGCCGTCTCGCAGGATCTGCACTTTTGCAAGTAATTTTGTAGAGAAAAATACACACCCTTTCATAAATGAACTAGTCTGAAATCATTTTGTGACGATTTATTTGGTCTGAAAATCAACATATATCAAAATCTATTCCAGTTAATTAGGAGTGAATTAAAGGGTTAACCACTTTCAACACTACATATACCTCTATCATAATGTTTGCAAACAGTGTATATCCAGATGAGCCGGCTCGTAATGAGCCGCCGGTCTCACCACGATCTGCACCATTTGTTGAATATATATATTTAGACATATATAAACAATACCCTTTTCTGATAAATAGAATTGTCTGAAAAAGACCATGTGAGTATCCATTCCCGTTACTTAGGCAGGGGCGGATCCAGCATTTGGGGAACGGGGGGGGGGAAGGTGGGGGTGGTGTCTAGTTGCGAAGGTAACTCTTGCTATCTACTCCTGTACGTCCAGTAGCTATAGCTACAGACGGTACGGAAGTACTTACAATAGTTACCGTTCGCAACTAGGGTGTTGTCCTATTTTTGAGCTCTTCGAAATGCACGTTCCTGTGTTTTACAGCATTTAAATTCAGACTCCAACTGGTGATAAACTGTGATCTATGTAAACTCCGTGGCTGAACGGAGTGGGGGGGGGGGGGCAACACCGGACCCCCTCCAGATCCGCCCCTGTTAGGGGTGAAAGGGTTAATAAATAAAGTACTCACATGCCGCTGACTATCATGATGTAGGTTATTATCTGGGTAAACCCCTCGACTGCCGCAAACACGTCCATGGTGGGGAAACTCTGGTACCCGGTCCGAGAAATGGTCCCGTCTCACCTGTTGCACACAGGCGGTCGGCATGCATGTTCAATGTGCATGATCACGAGGTTACAACAACAACAACGTCGTCCACTCTAAAGTAAGTATTATTTGATATTTTCCTTAACGGATTTTGATGAAATATGGCGCAGCAAACGCGTCTTCATGAGCTGCATTTGGTGGTCCAGGGAGTTCGGCACAGACTTACTTCGTTTTTGCGAAGAATCGATTTCCGTGTCGGTAGACACGGAAATCGATTCTTTGCAAAAAACGACAGAAGTTTGGGCGAAAATACAAAGACCACCAAATGCAGCTTAACAAGACGCGTTTGATGCGCCATATTTCATCAAAATCCGTTACTAGTACGTAATAAGGACAATATAAAAGAATACCTACTTTGAATCAGATGAATTCTGGAAGTTTCAGCACTTGTTGTTGTTGTTATTAGTACCACATGATCATACGAAGTAAAATACATATTACTAAATGATTATATCTATATAGCGGGCACTCGTAATCTTTAGAACTGGTGGAATAGCGACACAATTATACACTTATTTAATTCCTATAAAGAACATTTGCGCCTACTGAGTGGGCATGTACCTTTAAGTTCAGATTAGATTCTGAACACGATATCTTCCATGTATGCATGCGTGTACGCATTTATATACAATTACAATAGTGTTCATGCATCAAACACACTGCAATTCACAAAAACTGAACTGTTCAGCCGGTACGTCATATTACAGGTGCAGCTATAAAAAATACAGGTGCAGCTATAACAAATACAGATGCAGCTACATGTACAGGTGCGGCTGTATATTTACAGGTGCAGCTGTATTTTTTACAGGTGCAGCTGTATATTTACAGCTGTATATTTACAGGTGCAGCTGTATTTTTTACAGCCGCACCTGTATATTTACAGTTGCACCTGTATATTTTTATAGCTGCACCTGTAAATTTAGTTTTGACCCCGTTCGTACACCATACAGTAATTGTACATGGCGCGTCACCCCTCAATACAGCAGATGAGAAGCTGCCACATTCACACAACAACAAAGTAAACGTATCGTATGTTTCCCAGCTTTACCAAGCAATAATCCATTTTTTGATTCTTTACATCTATGAGAAACATATCGTCTAATATACTTGCATTTATCAACAATACACAAAGAACACAAAATAATTACCCTTTAAATACGATCCGTCTGTAATCTGCATGCAAGTATACATATACGCAGGTTTTACTATCCACTATGGAGTATGCAGGGTAATGTACGTCACGTATGCCCGCTACTTTGATGCGCGTCGACACGCAGGCCCGTACGCAGGAATTAATTTAGGGGGTGCGTTATCGACGGCGCGAAGGGCTAAACATTGTTTGTTTGCACATTCACGGAGACCTCGGCAGATTAACCATTTCACCCCTAAATAACTGGAATGGATTTTGATATGTTAATTTTGCAACCCTTTCCAATCATCACAACATGATTTTCAGACCAGTCCATTTATGAACATGAGGTGTTTTTGTTCTCAAAATTATGAAAATTACTTTCAAAAAGTGCAGATCCTGATGAGACGGCTCGTCACGAGCCGGCTCATCTGGATCTACACGTTTTGCCAATACCACTATACAGGCCTGTGGTGTTGAACGGGTTAAGGGGGGTGCGTACGCACCCGTCACACCCCCTCTACGTACGGGCATGCATACGTGCTTCTAGCGTGTCTTGGATGGTCAATTATTGTTTGCATGCATCACCTTTCTAATTATCGAGAAAGGCGTTTCATGTACAGTAGAACCCCTCTATACCGGACACCCTGGCGACATCATTGTGTTTAATTTAGACCGGCTTCACTGTCATTTCTGTTATAGTCGTGTCACATGATTGAACATTACAAAAACTGTTCATGAAGTGCTTAATTACAGTGGAGCCTCTCTAGACCGGACACCCTGAGAGGTCCCGATGGTGTCCGGTTTATAGAGGTTCCACGGTATGTACAAACAATAACTAACCATGCAAGACCCGCTAGAAGTACATGTGGGTTGACCTACATTACATGAAATGTCTCGACAACTACTGGTGTAATTTTAATGCAATCAAGCGCGTATACCGCGGCAAATAGGGGCGGCCGAAGTGGGGGGGGGGGCAATCATTTTGTTGGGGAGGCCTGGCCCCCTCAATAATTCTGTAATAAAGCACATATTCTCATCCTCAAACTTGCTGAGAATGCAGGCAATGGCGTTTCACGCCTCTTAGATTTAAAAACTTTCCGGGGAGCATACCGCCGGATCCCCTAGCAACATCGGTCCCTTTGGGCACTCAATACCGGGCCGTGCGAATGCAGGAAATGGCGTTTCACGCATCTTAGATTTTTTCACAAATTTCAGGGTGAGCATACTCCCGGACCCCTTAGTTACAGTGGGGTCAGTGTGTAAGTGCACACACGAATTAACACGACAGGTTGGAACCAACCTGTCGTGTTCGTTCGTGTGTGCACTTGAACCAACCTGTCGTGTTCGTTCGTGTGTTTACTTACACGCTGACCCCTCTGTACATCGGGCCCTTTGGGCCCTCAACATTGCCCCACCCCCTGGCCAATACTTTTCTGGTTGGTCACCTATGACCATGACATTGACGTCGTCCTGCATGGTATCTACAGCACATTCCCAGTTATTTCCAGAAAACATGCACTTGCTTGATATCATTATTATGGGATTTGTGACCAGTGTAACTCCCAATCAAATAACACATGCACAGGCTGATCTGGATATACACTGGTTGCAAAACCCATAACAGCTTCGAGAACGGCGTCATTTGCAAATGATATTTTATGATTTCCACGGGGTATCTGGGGACCGTTTCATTAAACTTCGTACGACTAAAATGTTCGTAAGTGTAACCTTAGGATAGTCTGGAAATTTCAATTGATGGATTTACATTTATTGAACATAGGCTGCATATACAGCCTATATTTTGTAAGGCCCCTTTTGTATACAGGCACTGTGCCCATTGTGCTTAATTCAGATGGGTTTCAATGCAATTTATTTCATTGTCCTGTCTGTTCATGGCTGAAAATGAACAACAAAAATGGTCATCGAGTGTGGGACCTCCCAGGGTGTCCGGTTTAGAGAGGTTCCACTGTAGTGAGACAGATTTACTTGAGACATTGACATCATGGGGCATGTAACATTATATGCTGCATTGTTTATTGGTGTTTAACTGCCTATCAACAGCTGAGGTCATGTAAGGCCGGGCAAACGGGTTCGATCCCATTTTAACCTGCTGCATTGAGGGGAAAATCCCAAAATCAGAACGGAATATTTACATCGAGAACAAATATATTCAGCCCTGAAATTAGAATAATCTGGCCTGGTGCCAGGTCCATACCACACCAAAGCCACTTGGCCCCTTCCCCTAAAATAGGATAACGAATATCGTAATACTCACATAAGGGGTATAACCAGATACAACTGTCACATACAAAATGCCAAAGACGTATGTGAGCCAAACCAGGGGGCCGTTTCACTAAACTTCCTACGACTAAAATGTTCGTAAGTGCAAAATTATGATAGTCTGTAAATTTCACATTAACAATGTTTTCTTGTAAACAATTGTTGGATTTACATTTATTGAGCATAGGCTGCATATGTAGCCTATGCTCAATAAATGTAAATCCATCAATTGAAATTTACAGACAATCCTAAATTTGCACTTACGAACATTTTAGTCGTACGAAGGTTAGTGAAACGGGTCCCAGGTCTCCAGTCGCGATTTCGGTAAGAATGAGCCCCGAATGTTAAATTACCCATCACGTGCTCCCACCTGCCACCCACACACCTATTAGTACGTTATCCATGTACGTGTACATGTGTATGTATGCATGTAGTTTGAATGTGTCAGGCTCGTGTTGACCTACATGTACCTTCATATCTAGTTTCATCCTATCAACAAACTCAGTAACACTAACACACGTGTCTCCATTCTTCTCCTTAAAGGTACATGCCCACTCGGTAGGCACATAATTTCTTTATAGGAATTAAATAAGTGTATAAGTGTGTCACTATTCCACCAGTTCTAACAGTTACGAGTGCCCGCTATACAGATATAATCATTTAGTAATATTTATGTTACTGATAAGTGACTCGCGGTAGTATCAGGATATTTCCATATGCAAATGAGGCATGATATTTTTTAATTATTTATACTAATTCAATGTGTAACCTGAAAAAGTAATAGTTTCGACACTATTACATTGCACATTGGTCATTGCACATCAACACATAAATACAGAGAATAAATAGGTCGGTTAACATGTTAAGGAAACACGGAAGTCGTGTGGAAATTTACGTCTGATATCAAATGTATATTAATGCTAATCAATACGTGGGGTAATGGTGAATGAATGTTTATTTTTCCAGAAAATGTCTCAGATGATGTCTCTGATATAAAGAACAGGTTGTGCCTACTGAGTGGGCATGTACCTTTAATCTCATCGAGGATTGTGTATAGTATTTATGTATGATCTCATTTACTGTATGCAACTGTTCTCCTCATTCCGTTTCTGTTTGTTGCCTATACAAAAAATCTCAATGTCAATGTCAATAACATTTATCTGTATATGAAATGTAACCCATTTTGAGAAAAAAATAATGACAAAAACAAAATTGTTTGCGTGTCCATTTTGAAATAACAGCAGGCGCGCTTGGTGAATATGGCCCACCGCGGTATGTATTAAACGTTTGCGTTAAAATTAGATTGCATAGGCGTGACCAGAGGGGATTTGGCGTGGTGATGGGGACGCGGAGGGGGAAATACAGTTAACCTGTGAATACATGCCAGTCATGGGAAGAGAAAATATGACCTTTGGTCACATGTTGTCTTTATTCACATCGTTATTTATGTGGTAATTTGAGTAACCATCATACAAAATCATATCTCGTGTAAGATATTCTATACTACTGCCAAATTTTACGGCCATATAAACAATGTAAAAACAACATATTAAATTTTATCAAAATTTAAGAATGATCCATCTTTTTGTTTCATGAAATTTGGTCAAATTGATTTGATTACGAAAAATGAGTTATCTATGAGAATTTAACATGGGGAAAAATAGGTGGAGAACCTGGAGTCGAAAAACAAAAGGTTTTGGCAATTTATTCCGAAATCTAGCAAGAGAGCTCGGAAATGATCTAAGAAAACAAAAGTTAAATTTTGAAAATCGGTCCACTATTTCTGAAATTAGCAAAATGTCCCCATGTTAAATTTCACGAAATAAAAAGTATTGTTTTTGCATTGTTTATATAGCCGTAAAATTTGGGCAGGTTTCCTGAAACATACAGTAGTATATATTCTTGAAAGCGCCAATATCAGACGAATAATATATATACAGTCAAACTTGTGCGAAATACCACCTCGGAATAGCAATTCCCTGTCTATAGCAGCTAGAAAGACCACCTCGGAATAGCAATTCCCCGTCTATAGTAGCTAGAAAGACCACCTCGGAATAGCAATTCCCTGTCTATAGCAGCTAGAAAGACCACATCGGAATAGCAATTCCCTGTCTATAGTAGATAGAAAGACCACCTCGGAATAGCAATTCCCTGTCTATAGTAGCTAGAAAGACCACCTCGGAATAGCAATTCCCTGTCTATAGCAGCTAGAAAGACCACCTCGGAATAGCATGGTGTCTATAGCAGCTAGAAAGACCACCTCGGAATAGCAATTCCCTGTCTATAGTAGCTAGAAAGACCACCTCGGAATAGCAATTCCCTGTCTATAGTAGCTAGAAAGACCACCTCGGAATAGCAATTCCCTGTCTATAGTGGCTAGAAAGACCACCTCGGAATAGCATTTCCCTGTCTATAGTATGTAGCTAGAAAGACCACCTCGGAATAGCAATTTCCTGTCTATAGTAGCTAGAAAGACCACCTCGGAATAGCAATTCCCTGTCTATAGTAGCTAGAAAGACCACCTCGGAATAGCAATTCCCTGTCTATAGTAACTAGAAAGACCACCTCTGAATAGCAATTCCCTGTCTATAGTGGCTAGAAAGACCACCTTGGAATAGCAATTCCCCGTCTATAGTAGCTAGAAAGACAACATCGGAATAGCAATTCCCTGTCTATAGTAGCTAGAAAGACCACCTCGGAATAGCAATTCCAGCGAGTTGCTATTCCGAGGTGGTCTTTCGCACCATTTTGTTTTCAATATTACATGTACTCAATTAATGATCACATACACGAATGCCAAATGCACGAGAGCCACACCAGGGGCGTGTTTCACTAAACTTCGTACGACTAAAATGTTCGTAAGTGCAAAATTATGATAGTCTGTAAATTTCACATTACACAAATTAATGTTGTAGACAATTATTGAATTTACATTTATATGCAGCCTATGCTCAATAAATGTAAATCCATCAATTGAAATTCCAGACGATCCTAAATTGGCGCTTACGAACATTTTAGTCGTACGAAGTTTAGTGAAACGGGCCCCAGATTTCTGTTCGGGATTCCGGTAAGGATGAAAATCGTTAAATTACCCATCGCATGCTCCCACCTGGACATGACTTAGTCGTATTCTCCAACGGTCAGTAATTAATGTTTGCTTGTTTGTTTGTTGGGGTTTAACGGCCTATCAACAGCTAAGGTAATTTAAGGCCGGGTCAATGGGTTTAGTACTAAATCCCATATATTACCTGTACACGTACATGTACATGTTCAAGTACATGGACAAATTGGGTCAAAATTCCAAAGCCTGATCTGAATATTTACAATAAACCAGATGGCCGCGGCGCGCATGTCGAGCCCGCCGAGCCCGCCGAGGCATTTGACATTGACCTTGGACACAGGGGCCGCATGACTGGGACACATTATGAATGTATGGATGATGACTAATAAGCATATGAAGTTTCAAGTCAATGTGACTTAGGACTGCAGAGATATAAGGTATTTAAAAACTTTAACGCAGATTTCGGACGGACGGACAGGCGCACGCACGGACGGACGCACGGACGGACGCACGGACACCCGGGCGTCATTGACATCACTATGTCTCGCTTTCCGCAAGCGGGCTCGACAAAAACTATATATTCAGCCCTGAAATCAGAACAATCTTGATCTGATCCCAGGTCCTCGCCACACCAGAATCACTTGGCCCCCTCCCAAAAGTAGTATGATTAGTAATAATCTTACTACTTGTATAATGGGCAATAACCAAATTCACCTCCCAGGTAACAAAAGAGCCAAAGATAAAAACGTACCTGAGGGCTAAACCAGGTAAATGGCGATTCCTATAAGGAGGAACCCACCGTTAATTTACACCGTCGCGTTCACCCGACCAACCACCCACTCAGTAATTAATTATTAAATTTAATATTGAACAGTGTTTCCCTGATCAGACTGCGCGGATGCGCAGGCTGGTCTGGGTATACACTAGTCAAAATAAAATAAATGTAATGTAAAACAAAATGTATCACATTGTTTTTAAATTTTGAAGAAATACAACTTGCAGTGCGAAACTCGTTTTTTGAAAGCTAGTGATGTGCATGGTCATGGGATACGTGTAGTGTACATGTATAATTATTAATGCAAACACCACGTGATGTAGACTCAAGTGAATCTCATTGAGCCTATACGTACAATAGTATTTTATCTGTGAGTGGGACATATTCATAAATTATCAGGGGCGTCAGAACAGGTCCGGCAGGTCTGACAAATCTATGATTTTTATTGAAATATTTAGAATTCATATATACAAAATAAAACTGTCAGAAATGTAATTATTATTATTAAAATTATATAAACATGAATTATGCATTTCCCATACTATATTTTTGACTTGAACATGAATTTTCAGGTTCTGTTGTTTGTTTGTGTATCGGCTCAATCTCGTTTGATAATATTATATCAGCAAATGCACAAGTTTCTAAAAAAAATCTACGATTTGTCTCGGTTCTCGTAAAACGTTTATGATGGTACAACTCAGTTGCATGGGTGGATCCAGGCGGGCGCGTGGCGACCGGCGTTCGACCCCTCTAATATTTGCCGAGTTATTTTTTTAAAATTTATTATCTTATATTTAAGGGTAGGAATTGGCTCGAGGACACCTTCCAAACACGGGCATTTGGGCCCAAATATGGCAGGCCAATGACCGTTGGCCATTTGTTTCCGAATTTACTAATATCTGCCATACAGTCGAAATATGTGCATTAAATGAAGTAGGCAATGAGGCGGTTAACTTAACATAGCTAGTTCATTTTCCTATCGCACGAAGCCGGTATGTAAGACAGTGCAAAAGGCTGAGTGTGAGTGATGTGATATATGGAGACTCAGTTGTAACAGTGTTATCCTATATGATGATGATATTTGACGGTTGGTCAGGGCAAAACATATCAGGCAGGGAATGATCGATATTGGGTTATGCAAAGTATGATGTAATATGTGTTAGGGCCCAGCTACTGTCGTTTCGCGGCTTATAGTTATATGCGAGATGCTATTATTCGAGTTCAGGTGCGGCGTTTATCTGCCGAGTTGAGTTGTTAACCCACTTATTTATGTGTAAGTATCCGATTGCTTTCCTTATTTCTCACCCAAATTATATGTTGTTACCACTCAATTGAACCGTCTCGTAGACGGTTCAATTGAGTGGTAACAACATATATTTTTGATGAGAATTGAGAAAAAAAATGCATACAAAAATTGTTTGCATTTTTGAAAACACTAACTCTTGCAATCTACTCCAGACGGTACGGGAGTAGATTTCAAGCGTTACCTTTTGCAACTAGGAAAGTTGACGACAATGTATGTTTCATTTACAGCTGAGAATCCACGCCCCCTCTAGATCTAAATCCTGCCCCCCCACCCCACAACACAACACGAACTGCGTGTGTAGCTTGGGGGCACCACGTACCTTCGCCGGACCAATCTTATGATGCTACCGACGCACCTGATTAATACGTTCAAATGAAGGGAAGTTACTTCATATTTATTGGCCCTGGTTCCTGCGTCTCATAAATGCGTAAAAAGTGGCGAAACATGCAGTAATTAAAGGGAGGCGCATTTGTTTGGTGTCTAGTTGTTTGTTTATGTTTATATTTGCTGTCCAATTACCATGTAAGCCCCCTTCCGCCACACAGGCCCATCTCCTCTGGGGGTGGAAGGGGGGGGGGGGGGGGTTAAAGGGAGGCGCATTTGTTTGGTGTCTAGTTGTTTGTTTATGCTTATGTTTGCTGTCCAATTCCCATGTAAGCCCCCTTCCGCCACCCAGGCCCATCTCCTCTGGGGGTGGAAGGGGGGGGGGGGGGGGAGATAAACTGGTATATACAGTGTATTTTTATTGTTTTTCTGAACACCGTGACTGAAGAAATATAATTATTACTCTATACAGATGTTAACCCTTAGAACGCGAGAAACAAACAAATGTCGTCCGCTGTTGTTTCATATTTTGTCTTCCTTCTCCATAATACGTGGTTTGGAAGCATCTTGACAAACGTAAAACAGCATACGTTTAGTGCGAGGTAATCTAAAAGTACAAATAATGTGTATTTCTAATGTTGACACGTGCACCTGCTGGAACACTTATGTGTTTGTTTGTTTGTTGGGGTTTAACGGCCTATCAACAGATAAGGTCATTTAAGGCCGGGTCAATGGGTTTATTACTAAATCACATATATTACCTGTACAAGTACATGTACAAATAGGGGGAAACTCCCAACATCAGAACTGAATATTTACAATAACACTAGATGGCCGCGGCCTGCATGTCGCGCCTTGTGGCGAGGCATGGACACTAAAAAAAGAGATATAGTATAACGAAAAACTTTAACCAAAATACTTAACCAAAAAACTTAACCAAAAAGTTTAACCGGACACACGTACGTACGCCAAAGTGCCGACTATATCACGCTTTCCGCAAGCGGGCGCGACAAAAACATTAACCAAAAACTTCAAAGTAATTTGACCTTGACATTGGGCACAGGGGCCGCACGGGAGGGGGGTAGAATGAAAATATAGATGATGATAAACACCCATGTGAAGTTTCAAGGTACTGGGCAAAGCAGTTGCAGAGATATAGTATAACGAAAAACTTTAACCAAAAAACTTAACCAAAAAACTTAACCAAAAACTTTAACCAAAAAACTTAACCAAAAACTTCAAAGTAATTTGACCTTGACATTGGGCACAGGGGCCGCACGGGAGATAGGTAGAATGAAAATATAGATGATGATAAACACCCATGTGAAGTTTCAAGGTAATGGGCAAAGCAGTTGCAGAGATATAGTATAACGAAAAACTTAACCAAAAAACTTAACCAAAAAACTTAACCAAAAACTTTAACCAAAGAACTTAACCAAAAACTTTAACCAAAAAACTTAACCCAAAACTTTAACAAAAGAACTTAACCAAAAATTTCAAAGTAATTTGACCTTGAATCAGGCACAGGGGCCGCACAGGAGGGGGTAGAATGAAAATATAGATGATGATAAACACCCATATGAAGTTTCAAGGTAATGGGTAAAGCAGTTGCAGAGATATAGTATAACGAAAAACTTTAACCAAAAAACTTAACCAAAAAACTTAACCAAAAACTTTAACCAAAAAACTTAACCAAAAACTTCAAAGTAATTTGACCTTGACATTGGGCACAGGGGCCGCACGGGATGGGGGTAGAATGAAAATATAGATGATGATAAACACCCATGTGAAGTTTCAAGGTAATGGGCAAAGCAGTTGCAGAGATATAGTATAACGAAAAACTTTAACCAAAAACTTTAACCAAAAAACTTAACCAAAAAACTTAACCAAAAAACTTAACCAAAAACTTTAACCAAAGAACTTAACCAAAAACTTTAACCAAAAAACTTAACCAAACAAAAACTTTAACCAAAAAATTAACCAAAAAACTTGGAACCAAGAACTTAACCAAAAAAAGAACTTTAACCAAAAAATTTAACCTTAACCTTACAGCTTAACCAAAAACTTTAACCGGACACACGTACTACGTACGTACGTACTTATGTACGTACGTACGCCAAACGGCCGACTATATCGCGCTTTCCGCAAGCGGGCGCAACAAAAACAATATATTCAGCCCTGAAATCAGAATAATCCTGATCTGATGCCAGGTCCTCGCCACACCAGAATCACTTGGCCCTTCCCAAAAGCAGTAGGATCAGTAATAATCTTACTACTTTTATAATGGGCAATAACCCAATTAAACTCCCAGGTAACAAAAGAGCCAAATATAACAAGAGCTGTAGGAGAACAGCATAGCTCGACTACGAGGGTTGTCGATGTACACATAGCTTGACAAACAAGGTGGCCGCGGCCTGCATAAAAACCTTAACCAAGGTCGACTAAAAACCTTAACCGAAGGGAAATTAAGTAAGTAATTGAAGGTTAAATTTAGGTCAATGTCAGATATAGGTCAGGGGTTATTGATGTACATCACTAGGAGATGAAGTTTTCCAAGTATGGTTGCTGTAGGTCCAGGAGTATTCCATATACAAGCTTGACTAAAAACCTTAACCAAGGGGAAATAACTAAGTAATCCAAGGATAAAAGTAGGTCAATGTCAAATATAGGTCAGGGATTATTGATGTACATCACTAGGAGAAAAGGTTGTCCAAGTATGGCGTTTGTATGCACAATAGTATTCCATGTACAAGCTTGACTAAAAACCTTAACCAAGGTTGACTAAAAACCTTAACCAAGGGGAATTAACTAAGTAATTCAAGAGGAAATGTAGGTCAAGGTCAAATATAGATCAGGGGTTATTGATGTACATGACTAAGAGATGAAGTTGTCCAAGTATGGTGGGTATAGGGCCAGTAGTATTGCATATACAAGCTTGACTAAAATCCTTAACCAAGGCGTGATGCCGTCGACGGGGGTGACAACATAAGCTCTAACTAATCTTTGAATAGTCGAGCTAAAAATGTACCTGAGGGCCAAACCAGGCAAATCGTGATTGCTATAAGGAGGAACCTCTACCATAATTTACGCCGTCTCGATCGCCCGACCACCACCCACTGGAACGCTTATTTCTTAGTTTGGTAGCCATCATGCTCTTGAAATTTCCATTGGAAATGAGTCTAAAGTGTTGTCTAAACATGTTTTTAATACATGTAATATTGATTGATTTAATGATGCTTAACGGCCTGTCAACAGCGGAAGTTATTTTAGGATGGGATAACTGCGTCGAATCCCATATGTCATCTGCTGTGGTAGGCGAAAATCTCACAATCAGATGTGAATGTTTACAAGAATAAATATATTTTCAGCCCTGAATTCGAAAAACACGACCAGTAGCCTAATTCACCAACATTGCAAAGTATACTTTGAGGGAGTAATCATTTATTTTTCCTGAAATGCATTATTTCATATAGAACTAACGACTGCATATATTTTATGATTAAAAGTATGCAGAATTATTATACTGAATTTATTACATTATCACAGCCAAAATGGCTGTGATAATGTAATAAATTAAGTATAATAAAAATTAATAAATTTATCCTAAAATTGAAAGATTTTTCCCTTAAAGTATACTTTGTTAGAAAAGTATACTTTGCAATGTTGGTGAAATGGCCTACTGGTATCAGATACTCACCGCACCAGAATCAAATAGCCCCACTCCCTAAATGTAATACGATTAGTAACAATAATAATTCGAGAAATCAAAATAAAAATAAACAGCAGACGACAAAATTGAATTCAGCAGTGTCAGGGTTAAGATTAATAGTATGACCCCAGTCCTAGCCATTGGTATACAATACACGATAAAAACAACAAATTACAAGTTAAATCTTTATTTTTGGTTAAAGGATATATAAAGAGATTTTTAAATTATTACAAAGACACAGATAAGTTACACAAATGCTGAAAACGGCATCCAAAACCAATTCACTAGAAAATTGCATCTGTAAGGCTAATACACCACCACCTGTGTTAATCTTGCCAAGATGTCATCGTTGCTGAACATCTATTGGCAATCTCAACTCGCAATCAAGCAGTTTGATTGGCTGAGCTGCTTGATTGCAAACACAATAGCCATGTATTTTGATATTTGTTTTGGATTATCATTTCCTGTTTTGTTACAAAATATGTTTGAAATGTATTTTTTCTTGTGATTTGTCCTTTATAAATATATTTCCAAAAATATATAATATGGCTATAAATTTCTATATACAATACAGTAAATACAAAACTATAACTTGTTTAACCCTTAGAGTGCGGGAAACGAAAATTGTCGTCTGCTGTTGTTTCCAAAATTGTCCTTTTTTCGCAATTAAAACATGATTTAACAGCAGTTAAGAATCATTTCCATTGGAAATGATTATAAAGTGCTGCCCAATCATGTTTTTGTTGAGGAAAATTTAAATTGAAAAATAAATAGCAGACGACATAATTTAATTCAGCATTTTAAGGGTTAACAATATCCAATATCGTTCACACAGCAAAAACTTGCAATTTGGTGATTTCTTTGGGATCTCAACTTTCAGATGATTCTAAAAAGTGTTCCAAATTGCGTGTTTTTGGAGAGACACAATAAATATATTACAAATATAAGCATAATATCTCAGCACTATTTAATCATATCACAGGAAGTAAACAGCACTGTCATTACTGTCATTACTGTCATTACTGTCATTACTGGCCTCGTCATGACAAAACTGGACTTATTGCGTTTGTGAACGTCAACATCCATGCAGTCACTGTAGCCGATTTCACCAACATTGCAAAGTATACTTTGAGGGAGAAATCATTTATTTTTCCTGAAATGCATTATTTCATATAGAACTAACAAATGCATATATTTCATGATTAGAAGTATGCAGAATTATTATACTGAATTTATTACATTATCACAGCCAAATTGGCTGTGATAATGTAATAAATTCAGTATAATAAAAATTAATAAATTTATCCTAAAATTGAAAATTTCTCCCTCAAAGTATACTTTGCTACTAAAGTATACTTTGCAATGTTGATGAAATAGGCTACTGATCAGGACCAACGTCGTTCAGTAAAGACCTAACCAAACATTGTCAATGTGTATTTATTATTTATTTAATGGTGTTTAATGGCCTGTCAACAGCTAAGGTCATGGCCGGGTTAACAGGGTGGAAAGTGATATTTCACCTGTTGTGATGAGGGGGAAATCCCACAAATCAAACTGAATATTTACAGAAAAATAAATATATTCAGCCCTGAAATTCGAATAACCCGACCTGGTGTCAGGTCCTCACCACACCAGTCCCCACTCCCTAAAAGTAATGAGTAATACTAAACTTACTAACTATATGATGCAACTGGACTCAGCGCTCAAGTACGGTCGGTAAAGCCAAAACTGTACCTGAGAATGAAACGTTTGATCCGTATCACGCTACATGTGTGCTAACTGATCTGGAGCTACATTGGTTAAAAATCACAATAAGCCCCTTTTTGGCAAGAGACTCGTAACAAACAAGTCCACCACCATTATCATATCGCCTTTTAATGTCATATTACAATCTTTTTATTTTCCTGATTTATTCATGAAAGTCTGCATTGCTAGTTTGTTACCACTCATTTGAACTGACATTACAAAACAAAGTCACTTGGGGGCCGTTTCACTAAACTTTGTACGACTAAAATGTTTGTACATGTACGTGCAAAATGTAAATTTCATATTAACAATGTTTTCTTGTAAACAATTATTGGATTTACATTTATTGAGCATAGGCTGCATTGCAGCCTATGCTCAATAAATGTAAATCCATCAATTGAAATTTCCAGACGGTCCTAAATTTGCACCTACGAACATTTTAGTCGTACAAACTTTAGTGAAACGGTCGCCTGATCCACAATAATCATTGAACATGATTGCCTGAAAAGTGCAAGTTTGCACTTGTCACATATAATACGCTTAATAAAATACATATTGCACAATGTTGACAAATAGATGATTCGAGATAGTTATCAAACAACCTTACTGATTTCATCAGAAACGAGGCTATGTCGAGTGTCTTATGAGTTTCTTGTTCTTATGCAATAAATAGAATCTAACATTTTTTTATCTGATAACTAATTGACCATTGACAAAATACACTCCGACTGATATGTGGCTGTGACTGGAGAAATGGGGCTTATGGGATTTGTGACCAGTGTAGCTCCTGATCAAATAGCACACTCCTGTAGCCCGATCGCGATCTGTACTGCTCTGCAGCATGACCAGTGTTTCATTGATGGAATGGCGAACAGTGCAGATCCTGATCAGACTGTGCGTATGCACAGGCTGATCTGGATATACACTGGTCGCAAAACCCGTAAGCCCCATTTCTCCAGTCAGAGCCACATATGATCACAATATGCTGCATCATGCATTCACAATGATACAATGCATCACGGTCAATCCGTATTCGGAAACAACTTTCAATGATATTTTAAAGAGGGTAATTGGCGGTTAATTGAATAATTTCTTGAAATTTATATTCAAATCAAACACTATTTGTTTTCATAATAGCATATTAAAACAACATTGTGGACGTATATCGCGTCGCTGAAAAAAGATCTGTTGCTAAGCAGAAAAGTTATTTCCCTTCCAATAGTTTACTTGGCAACAGTTTTCTACTTTAAATTTGATGCAAAACTATAATTTATGCACGTTAGTTTAAAGTCACTCTTTTTATTAAATTTAAAGAAAAGTGTTGCCAAGTAAAGTATTGGCACTGGATCTTTTTCAAAAAATACATGCTTGTTCATTTATATATATGTGTGGCCCGGCCACACATATATATAAATGAACAAGCATTTATTTTTACTAGGGCAAACTGAATACACAGTGAGTTGTTGCACACTGGTTTAACACGGATATGGCCCGCGGATATGTGTCATAAAATGGACATTACTTGGTGGTCAAAAACGGTAAATTTACAAGGTTTATAGCGAAATAGCAGCCGACTGGCAATTTTTCTCGGACCGATTTTTAAGACTAGTTTTCAAATCTCAATCGGTCCGAGAGTTCAAAAATCGGGCCAGAACCGGTAAGCTGAAAATTTTACAAGCCCTGTGTAACAGTGTGGGTATGCAATTTATGTAGTTTCGTCATGTGATAAGTACCTGTGCCCATGCAGTGCATTCCCACACATATATCCATGTATACATGAGCAAGCATGTATTTACTTCCATTAGGCACAATAACTGTGTGTCCGTTCACAGAAAGATGGGTACACAGTAAGTGCGTGAATTAAAAATAGATTCAGATTCTCCACGGGGTGAAAATGTACTGAGAAAACCATGTTTATAAAGAACTTTTTGATGTAAACACAACCGTCAGACACACAGGTTGAAGTAACGGACCGAGGTCTATAAATACATTAAATATACCTAAAAGCATTAATAAGTGAAGAAAAAAAATAAGCTAAACAAAATATTTTTTTACAAATAATTTTTGTTCACTTATTAATGCTTTTAGGTACATGTATATTTAATGTATTTATAGACCTCGGTCCGTTACTTCAACCTGTGGTCAGACATGGTCTATTACGTAGAAAAGTTATTTATTTATATATTAATTAATTGTACAGTGGATTATGCCGAGTACACGGTTTATTTCATTGCCCGCCTATTGCCCTCTTTAAGCGATACTTGGATAAATGATATTTTAGAAGCTGCAGGATGACGTCAGTATGATTACGCAAGATAAACAAGTCCACCTTCATGATTGTCAAAGCAAACCACATTATTCTTACTAATATCATCACATGCTACCTGATAAATACAACACAGGGCTATTGCATTTTGACATCAAGTTTATCACTCGGCAAGCCTCGGAATTCCTACACGTTTCCTAGCCGAGTGATAAACTTGATTTTAACAGACACAAGTACTCCAGCAGAATATTTCACCAACATTGCAAAGTATACTTACCTAGCAAAGTATACTTTGAGGGAGAAATTTTAAATTTTAGGATAAATTTATTAATTTTTATTATACTGAATTTATTACATTATCACAGCCAATTTGGCTGTGATAATGTAATAAATTCAGTATAATAATTCTGCATACTTTTAATCATCAAATATATGCAGTTGTTAGTTCTATATGAAATAATGCATTTCAGGAAAAATAAATGATTGCTCCCTCAAAGTATACTTTGCTACATAAGTATACTTTGCAAGTTTGATGAAATCGGCTACTGGTACACTCAGTGTATAAAGGAAAAATAAGAAAGTGGTTTAAAAACAATAAATTAGTATCTAGGAAAACAGATAAAGCAGTCAGAAAGGGGTATTGCATCCAAAGCCATTCCCATCACCAGCAGGATATGATACCGGACCACTTATAGAGGAAATACATGTAAACACGAAAATCAAATTATAAAATATATTTTGTAATCTGATAGATAATGACAATACAAACCACATACAGAAAACCCGATCCAAAAATTATAATCCAATCAAAAATTATTAAAGTTTTCGTAACTGTACATTTTATGCACATTTATGCCAATTGTTTCTAACCAAATTTTAAAAATAGCAATAAAAAAGCTGTAATTAAAATAAAAATATTTTATTACATTTTTCCTTTTATATCATCATCAATTATCAAGTTCATGTAATAACATAATCAGAACAAGAAAATGTGGCCTGTCGGCACACGAGTGAGTGAAGTGAGTGAATAGGGTTTAACGTCCGCTTTTCTGACATAGAGGTACAAGCCTCAGGGAGTCTACACGCAGACGGGTCAACGGGGTCGAGTCCCGTATCCACCTGTCCAAGGGGGGTAAATCCCAACTTCAGAACTCAATATTTACAATCAAAATATATATTCAGTCCTGAAATTAGAACAACCTGATCTGGTGCCAGGCCCTCGCCACACCAGCATCATTTATCCCATCCCCTAAAAGTAATAGGATTAGCGCTAATCTTACTTTTATATATGGGGCATAGCCCGACTCAACTCTCACATACAAGAAAGCCAAAAATGCACATGAGGGCCAAATCCGGTATAGTGGGTTCCGGAAAGTATGAACCCAATCGTTAAGCCAGTTTAGTCGCCTTTTACGACAAGCAATGGCTACTGCAGCACTATTCTCAGGATCAGTTGATCCCGCCCCGGTGCCTGCACGGGGCTGTCGGCACACGAATGCCCCCGGGGGCAGATTGGAGAAACTGTGGCAAAGTTAATTAACCAAGAGTGATAAGCACAGTTGTGAAGGTCAAATGGTGAAGGTCATATTAAGAGCAGCATGATTGATGATTGTGTGACATTTGTGCACAAGTATGATGTATTGAAATATTATAGTAATCCTTCAAGGGATATAGAAGATACGACAGAATTGAGAAATTTCTTAATGTGTGAACAAATTAAAAGTAGTGAAGGTCAAAAGGTCAAGGTCATATTACGGGCAGTATGGATGTGTGGCATTTGTCCGCAGGTTTTGATGTACTGAAATATTGAAGTAATCCTTAAAGGGATGTAGCAGTTATGACAGAATTGACAAACTCCGGCGAACTTCTTAATGTGTGAAAAAGGTAAGAGTTATGAATGTCAAAAGGTCAAGGTCATATCAAGGGCAACATGGATGTGTGGCATTTGTAAAATGGGTATACTGTGTTGAACTATTTAAGTAATCCTTCAAGGGACATAATTTAGAAACAGCGGCAAACATCTTAATGAGCCGTACACTTGGACGGACACACAGTCAAAACACTATATGTCTGACATGTATGACATGTATGTGGTCTGACATGTATGTGGTCTGACATGTAATCTCTTATTTACAGCAGCATATCAGGATTTTTGGAAAAAATACTCTAAAAAATCGTGTTTTCATCATGGCCCTGTGTAAAGTGGTTTAATTGAAGATATGACGATTCTAGGACCGCTGGGCTGTTTCTATTTTCACCCATATAGGTAGTATCGGATTTCCTATCTTGTTGTGTCCGGTAAGGATGAATCCCGATCGTTAAATTACATGTTCCCACATGCCACCCACGTAACTCCGAGGAATGGCAAAATTTGTACGGACAAATTCTGCCAATTCTAGCATCAAGCAAGCCCCTAAAGTAAGGGAAGTTACTCATGATTTTCCAAGTTCGGTAACCTATCTATAACATCTGGGGGCCGTTTCACTAAACTTCATATGACTAAAATGTTCGTAAGTGCAATATTTATGATCGTTTGTAAATTTCAATTTATGGATTTACATTTATTGAGCATAGGCTGAAAATGCAGCCTATGCTCAATAAATTTAAATCCAATAATTGTTTTATACAAGAAAACATTGTTAAAACAAGAAACGAGGTAAAGCCACGAAGGCCAGGTTTTTTCCAAGCATGGACACTTGGATAACATAATTATACCCACTTTTTGTAGACTAGATGGCCGTGGCCTGCATGTCACGCCTTGGGGCGAGGCATGGACACTAAAAAAATAGATATAGTAGATGGAAAAACTTTAACGAAAAAACTTTAACCGGACACACGGACGTACGGACGGACGGACGGACGGACGGACGGACGTTCTTACATTAGGGTACTTATGTGGCTTATCACATGTTAAATATTAGCCACATAAAACGATTTTTAGCCACATAAAACGATTTTTAAGTACCTAATGTGTGCCCGGACGGACGGACGGACGGACGGACGTATGCCAAAATGCCGACGATATCGCGCTTTCCGCAAGCGGGTGCGACAATGATGATAAACACCCATGTGAAGTATCAAGGTATTGGGTGAAGCAGTTGCAGAGATATAGTACACAAAAAAACTTAACAAAAAAATTCAAAATAATTTGACCTTGACATTGGGCACAGGATCGCGCTTTCCGCAAGCAGGTGCGACAATGATGATAAACACCCATGTGAAGTATCAAGGTATTGGGTGAAGCAGTTGCAGAGATATAGTACACGAAAAAACTTTAACAAAAAAATTCAAAGTAATTTGACCTTGACATTGGGCACAGGGGCCGCACGGTTGGGGGTTAGAATAAAAATATGGATGATGATAAACACCCATGTGAAGTTTCAAGGTAATGGGCGAAGCAGTTGCAGAGATATAGTATAACGAAAACGTTTTAACCAAAAAAACTTTAACCAGACGTACATTAAAAAGTTAACGTTGAAAATGGCTCAAGTCAATTACGTAGAAATAATAGGTGAAGGTAAAAAAATGGTCACATGTTGGATAGTTGTATGTGGTAGGCACCCCTTGGTTATGAAGCTGTGAAATTTTGGTGGTCCTAGGTGGTACAGTACCAAAGAAATGGACTTAAACACGAAAACTTAACATTGTAAACGCGAAAACTTAACATTGAAAATGGCTAAGTTGACTGCGCGGAAAAAATGGGTGAAGTTAAAAAAAAAAGAAAGTAACATGTTGGATAGTGATATGTGGTGGGCACCCCTTGATTATGAAGCTGTGAAAGTTTGGTGGTCCTAGGTGGTACAGTACCAAAGAAATGGACTTAAACACGAAAACTTAACATTGAAAACGCGATAACTTAACATTGAAAATGGCTAAGTCGATTGCGCGGAAAAAATGGGTCAAGTTAAAAAAAAAGAGTAACATGTTGGATAGTGATATGTGGTGGGCACCCCTTGATTATGAAGCTGTGAAAGTTTGGTGGTCCTAGGTGGTACAGTAACAAAGAAATGGACTCGAACACGAAAACTTAACATTGATTGTGGATGCCGCCCGCCGCTCACCGCCCGCCCACCGCCCGCCCGCCGCCCGCCCACCGCCCTCCGCCCGGCTTTCGCCAATCCAATAGCCTGGATTTTTTTTCAAAAAACCTGGCTAATAATAAATAATATATCATAATTTTGCACTTACGAACATTTTAGTCGTAAGAAGTTTAGTGAAACGGGCCCCTGTATATTAACAGTCCAATCATAAATGCTCCACATGTACTTCTACATTCAGGTCAGAGAAGTCATCGCCGTCGCTGTTAGTCGACGTTCTACCATTGCTCATCGCCAGTGCTTTCAGTTCTTCTTCTTTCTCTAGATCTAAAAATAGATGGATTGATTGTGGTTTTAACATCTGTTGCTTTACTGATTTATTGGTGTTTAACAGCCTATCAACAGATAAGGTCATGTAAGGCTGGGCCAACGGGTTCAATTCCGCATTTAACCCAAAATAGGAACAGAATATTTACATAGAAACAACTACAGTCGAACCTGTGAACAATGACCGGCAAAGGGAAGTGGCCAAAGTGGTCGTTGTTGACAGGTGGTCGTTGTTCAAAGGGTCGAACATTTTCCCGGTTTCACAACAAAGTCGGCCATGCATTTAGCATTCTATTGTAATCTATATGCATGCGTAGAAAATGTCTTGGCTGTATACACTTCCACCTGACGATTCGCTATTGCACGATCGTGGAGTGTATCTGCTTTTCATCAATTAAAAATTGCATGAAAATGGCTAAAATAGTCAATTTATTGTGTTTTGTCATCTTGTTGTTAACTTGTTCTGAACCCAGCCTCGCTTTGGAAATTATATACAAAGGGGAGTAATTATCTTCACGATGAGTATATCCCGCGGCTTGCTTTGGTGCACCATTTAATAACTTGTCGTAATTACATGTAAGTGGTTTAATTTAGCATGACCATTAGTATTTTGTTTTCTTATTCTCAATTTCACACCATCAGTTGAAATTAATAACGGTCATATAGTCTTTATTAAAATGATAGCCTATGTGGCGCGGCCTGTGAAAACCGCGAGTTTTTTTTGTAACAAAAATATTTCATTGAATGTGTCAAGTCGAGTAACCCACAGGAGCTAGGTGTCCAAATCAGGAGAGAACACCAGGCTTATTTGCTTTCTGTCCAATGTATACTATCCTGGTCAAGCCCGAACATTTAAGCAGCCTATGACGAATAGGCAATGTCCGCTGACGTAATTCCTGATGTTTTTAATTAGAGATTCGCAAGCATTGTAAACCATGGGCAGACTACGCGAATCCACTGCCTGGTCTGGCCGCTAATGCAATAAGCCGGGATTTGTCGGAGATCGAGACCCAATTCATTTAAACACGTTTGTCATGTTGCTTTAGACTGGTTCCCGGTGGCTAGGAATAACGCTAGGCTGCGCATCCGACAGGGTACCCTTTGATATGCCCTGCGGTGTGAAATTTACACTTGACACGCGCGGTGTATTTGAAGTCATAGTCTTGTCACTGTAGACGAATCAGCATTGTGTAAACACAGTTTGCCAGCTAATGATGGAGTTTTATGACTTGCGTGGAATTGCATTATGCCTATTGGAATACATGACACGGAATACATATCGGGAATTACCGTTAATGGAGTTATGCAATATTTTTCATGGAAAATGTTTAATGTCGTCAAAATAACACCGACCATATCGGGCAAGGTAAATGTTTTCAAAAGAATGCGAATGTAAGTGATGAGTAATTGGTTACGACCAGTTGCAATTCAGATGATAGCGACCAGATTTTGATGAAAGGAAAATAGCGATTGTGGTGCTTTTTTTGCCTACAAAAACATGACATGGTCGCTGTTCACATACAAAAATGCCGTGTGGGAATGAAAATAGCTGGTCGCAGTTCGGGGGTGGTCGTTATTCCAAGGTCTTATAAAGAACAAAATTGGACGGGGGGGTTTTAACTGGCCGTTGTGGACAGGTGGTCGCTATTCCCAGGTGGTCGTTAAAACAGGTTCGACTGTATATATTCAACCCTGAAATTAGAATAGCCGGACTTATTAATTTTTATTATACTGAATTTATTACATTATCACAGCCATTTTGGCTGTGATAATGTAATAAATTCAGTATAATAATTCTGCCTACTTTTAATCATCAAATATATGCAGTCGTTAGTTCTATATGACATAATGCATTTCGGGAAAAATAAATGATTACTCCCTCAAAGTATACTTTGTTAGATAAGTATACTTTGCAATTTTGATGAAATCGGCTACTGGTGCCAGGTCCATATTACACCAGAGTCACTTGGACCCTTCCCCTAAAAGTAATACCGATATGATTACTCGTATAAGGTATAACCAGATTCAACACGCACATACAAGAAAGCCAAAAATGTACCCGAGGGTCAAACCAGCAGCCTATTTCACCAACATTGCAAAGTATACTTATCTAGTAACGTATACTTTGAGGGAGAAATTTTCAATTTTAGGATAAATTTATTAACTTTTATTATACTGAATTTATTACATTATCACAGCCATTTTGGCTGTGATAATGTAATAAATTCAGTATAATAAGTCTGCATACAGTTACTTTTAATCATCAAATATACCATACGCAGTCCTTAGTTCTATATGACATAATGCATTAAAATAAATGATTACTCCCTCAAAGTATACTTTGCAATGTTGGTGAAATAGGCTACAGGTCCAGTAAGGATGAATCCCGATCGTTAAATTACCCATCGCATGTTCCTAACCAACCACTAGTCATAACACGTCCATAGAACTGTGAGGTCACAAGTGGCTGTGGCTGGAGAAATGGGGCTTATGGGTTTTGTGACCAGTGTAGCTACTGATCAAATAGCACACTCCTGTAGCCTGATAACGATCTATATTGCTTGTTTTGTTAAAAGCATGACGGGTATTTCATTGATGGAAGGATGAACAGTGCATATTTCTGATCAGACAGTGCGGTAGACAGAACCTCGGTTTCAATGTGAAATGGTTTAATGTCTCAGTAACAGTTACGGTGACATGAAGTCCAATGATCAACCACTAGAATATCACCCCATCACTATTCTGCACATTTGTCATCTGCAGTTTATTTTCTGATCAAAAACATACAAGCACTTCAGAATCATTTCCAATGGAAATGATTCTAAAATGCTGTCAACCCATTTTTTTATCGAGAGAGTATCCAAAATATGAAACTACAGCAGACGACAATTTCCCACCTTCTAAGAATCAACCCTATCAACCCTAAGTAACTAGAATGGATCTTTCAGACTAGTCCATTTATGAAAAGGGGGGGGGGGGGGTTTGTTCTCAAAAATAGGAAAATTACTTGCAAAAAGTGCAGATCCTGACGAGACGGCCGTCTCATCTGAATCTACACTGTTTGCCAATACAACTATGCAGGCCTGCAGCGTTGACAGGGTTAATGCCCGTTCAACAGCGAGGACATGTACAGACTGGGCAGAACCAATCTGCGAAGTGTGGGGTATTTCGCGTCGTGGAAGGGTTCACAAACCTTTGATCTGATTAATGGCGTCTTCGACTGTGTTACAGTATATGATCCCGATAAGCTCAGCCCGCTGTAGCTCCTCCAATAGACTTTGCTGTGGATGTAAATTAGTGACTGATTGATTGACTGCTTAACTGATTGACTGACTGATTGACTGACTGATTAGTTGGCTGATTGATAGAGTGAGTGAGTGATTCACTGATGTATTGATTGACTGTTTGGCTGATTGCTTGATTGATTGATTGACTACTTAACTGATTGATTGATTGATTGACTGTTTGACTGACTGACTGGAAGAGGAGTAGAACAAACAAATTTAACGCAAACTTCAAAGTAATTTGACCTTGACCTTGGACAGTAAAGTCGCATGTGTATGGAATGAAAATATGGATGACAATATAGAAGTACATGTATATGAAGTTTGAAGTCAATCCGACTGACCGTTGCAGAGATAATGGGTACCCGAAAACTTTAACGCAAATGTTACAGACGTATATTTCTAAGTAATTTGACCTTGGACAAGAAGACCACATGGGTGTGGTATGAAATGGAAATATGGATGATAATAAGGAATTACATGAAGTTTCAGGGCAATCCGAGTTACTGTTATAGAGATAATGGGTACCCGAAAACTTTCATGCAAATGGGACGGACGAGCAAACGGACGGACGGACGGAGGAATGGACGGAATGACGAAAACCAAGAAACCCATCGACATACTTCATATGCCGGGGGTATAATTATCTTTATTCTGCAGAAACAAATAGAATGCAGAGAAATAATACCGTGTTATACATGCTATTTTGTTACAATACGAAATGCTACTATAAACTAGATTTGTCAGTAAGCGGGGGCTTACGGAATACCCCCCGCGTCAGCCCTGACCTAGAATGAATTCCAGCTCACATACTATCATTTTCAGATAAAAGACTATGTCAGCACATATGGAGAGTGCGATGGTGGTTCCAGTTGAAAAAAGCAAACTAGACATTCTAAGTCCGTGACCTTGACCCCTGGCATAAATGGGGGTCGTAGGTTTGTTGCAGAATGATGTATGAGTGTCAGAGAAGGGCCGGGTAAAATATCACTGCATTCCGCAAAGGGAAAGAGAAGTTATAAGGAAATTTACATTTGTTAAGTTTTAGTTTTTTTCTAAGTTTATAAGTCTGTGACCTTGAGCCCTGGCATAAATGGGGGTGGGGGGGTCGTAGGTTTGTTGCAGAATGATGTATGAGTGTCAGAGAAGGGGTGGGTGTAATTAAACATGAAAGATTTCCGCAAGGGAAAGGGAAAGAGAAGTTAAAAGGAAATTTATAATTGTTAAGTTTTATCTTTTTTTTCTAAGTTTCTAAGTCCGTGACCTTGACCCCTGGCATAAATGGGGGTCGTAGGTTTGTTGCAGAATGATGTATGAGTGTCAGAGAAGGGGCGGGTAAAATATGAAAGATTTCCGCAAAGGGAAAGAGAAGTTAAAAGGAAATTTACAATTGTTAAGTTTTCGTTTTTTTCTAAGTTTCTAAGTCCGTGACCTTGACCCCTGGCATAAATGGGGGTCGTAGGTTTGTTGCAGAATGATGTATGAGTGTCAGAGAAGGGGCAGCTAAAATATGAAAGATTTCCGCAAAGGGAAAGAGAAGTTAAAAAGGAAATTTACAAATGTTAAGTTTTGTGATGGACGGAAACACGGAAACTCGGACGGACGGACGGACGGACGGACGGACGGACAAGCTGACTCCAGTATACCCCCCCACAACTTTGTTGCGGGGGGGGGGGGGGGGGGGGGGGGGGTGGGGGGGGGGGGGGGTATAATAACAAAGCAAATGGCATTATGTTAATCTCAAGGAAAGTAATCATTGTATGACCGTGCCATTCATATATAGCAGTACCGATGTACGGCGAAATATGCCGCATGTCGGTGTTGAAAACCACAAATTACCAGAAACTACTAGATTTGTTATCTTTGTGCGAAAAAATGACGAAATTCAGCTAAAAGTTTACATTTAGCGGGAAAATTCAATGAAATGAAAATACCCGTTGCCATGACTACATACCTCTAAACAGGACATTGCAAATAAAACCTTTTTCCGTTTAAAATCTGCCATCAGTTCAATAATGCCCTGAAATACAAAATAAACATATTAACTCTTTGCATGCTGGCAAACTTGTGGGGTATAAATAGTTCCAACATAGCAGACGACAGTTTAGTATATTTTCTTTTAACTCCTTTTAAATATCATGAATATACCTTGGAATTGCATTAGAATTGTGTCCCCTCCGGACGCAATTCTAATGAAATTCCAAGATGTATTTTCAGGGAGAAATAAGAAAAATACTCCCAATTTGTTGGCTGTTAAAGAGTTAAACGGCCGCTGGTGGAGAAATGGGAATCTATGTAAAATGCAGTAACTAGTTTATTTTAAACCTTTCACCCCCAAGTAACTGGAATGGACGTTGATATGTCAATTTCCCGACCAATCCAATCGTCGTCACAAAATGATTTTCAGATGAGTCCATTTAAGAAAAGCGTGTGTTTTTGTTTTAAAAAATAGGAAAATTACTTGCAAAAAGTGCAGATCCTGATGAGATGGCTCGTTACGAGTCGGCTCATCTGGATCTACACTTTTTGCCAATACCACTATACAGGCCTGTGGTGTTGAAAGGGTTAAACAACATTTATTTACAAACTGTATACATTCGCATAAATACATGCATAATCTAAACAAGACTGCTGAAAGGTCACAATAATATAAGCCCGTCGAAGTATGGCTAATCAACAAGGGACATAACACATGATTGAAAATCAATCAGGGTTATTTCTCTTGACATGATAATCATGTGTACCAAATTTGGTTATGATCCCTCAAGTAGAACAAGAATTCTCACCTTGTTCCGCCTTGACCTTGACCCTGGGGCCTTGACCTTGACCCTGGGGCCCAGAGAATAGTCCTATATTCATGTACATATCATAGTAAAGGTATGTATAGAGTTTGATGACTGTAGCTGATAAGGTGTTGAAGTAATGACCGTAACACGAAAACTTAACATTGAATGACGACGCCGCCGCCGCCACCGACGACGACGACTCCGGAAAAGCAAAACCTTAGTCCAGCTTTCCGCTTTCGCGGGCGAGAGACAAAAAAGTGAAAAGTGAATGGGTTTAACATCCCAGCAACAGCTACGGTCATATAGAGACGGGAGCACAGTTTTAAAGTCTCATCCGACAGACCAGTGGGATGGAACTACTAATTTTCACACCTAGGATGAGGCTTGAACTCACAACCCCGTGATTGGGTCCTACCGCTAACCAAACTCGGTTTGCTACATAAGGACCCAATCACTGTGCATTATTTCACTACAATCGGCTCACCTGGTGAAATAAACGGTATTTCTTACATTTTACACATGATACTTTATAAAACGAAGCGAATCAGGCATAACATATGGTCAAGAGTTGTGCGACTAAAATAGTGAAGGTGCCTGTCTCGCGATTCAGAGGGTGTGTCTAAAAACATGATTTGATTGGTTGTATGAAACGTCATTGTGACATTACGGACATCATTTCTCCATATATAGTCAACACAAGAGTGGTGTAAACTACGGCCGCTCTACAGAGCAGAGACGTACCGTATTCATCCTAATATACGAGCCTGCCCTATTATTCGTGGCCCCGGCTAATTTTCAGAACATTGCCAGACGTGATTTCATCGTGTCAGGCCAAAATGTAGGGCTGATTTGTCATAGCACGGATATGTATGGCGATACATACATGTATTTTCCCAAGTATCAGGGCTCCAGATAAGGAATTAGTAATTGAGTATTGTTACTCCATCATTTCTGAAGCAATTGGGCATTTCAAAATTTTAATTGGGTAAAATTAAATCACACTACTGTTTACACATCAACAGACAGCAGAATAGTTTGTTTCGAAATGAAAACATATCTTGGCATTTCATTAGAATTGTCTCCTTGGAGACAATTCTAATGAAATGCCAAGATGTGTTTTCATGGAAAAATATGCTATATTGTGGTCTGTTTATTGTTTTCTGCAGCATGATAAAGGTACCACAATTGTTCTCATTGCTTTTTGATACTCACTACTTCTGATTTCAATTGGGTTTTTGGCAATTTAAATTGGGTATTTACACAAATACGCAGCTTATCTGGAGCCAAGTACCACATGTAGGTCCCAGGTATTACCCTGCAGTACATTTCATTACAATTTCAGCAAACATTTTATTTCACAATTTGCAATTCACCGCAAATAGTTACCAGTCATAACGAATACACATCGAATCTCGAGTACAGTTTAAAAGAGTAGGAATGCAAATGTAACCACACCGCAAGAATTGATTGTATGTGATGAGTTTGGCTGATTGTACTTGGGGAAATGCAATTCTGAATTACATATTGTCATCACAGTACACCTGGGGCCCGTTTCACTAAGCTTTGTACGACTAAAATGTTTGTAAGTGCAAACTTATGATAGTCTGTAATTTCACATTAACACTGTTTTCTTGTAAACAATTACTGGATTTACATTCATTGAGCATAGGCTGCATGTTCAATAAATGTAAATCCATCAATTAAAATTTCCAGACGATCGTAATTTTGCACTTACGAAAATTTTAGTCGTACAAAGTTTAGTGAAACAGCCGCCAGTTATTCAGAGTTACGTTACTCGAATCACACAACTTTATGAGACTAAAGTAAACTTCTGTACGTTGTTTATTAATGCGCAACACTATACCTGTAGTTCCGGGATCGTAATTTTATGTTTTTTCATAATTTTCTATGAATATTTTTGTTAATATTTAGGACCAGAATTAATGTGCCCGTTTCATGCTTTGCATCGAGCCCCGGCGCGTATATCAGGATAAATACGGTAATTCACCGTTATATTGGTGTAAACTACTCGCTGAAATAGTAAGAACATTGTAGGTATGGTGGGGGTGGGTTGAGGTACCTGGACGGTGGTGTAGTCGAGACCAGACAGGTGCGTACAGTCCAATACAATGGATACTGGTCGGTCTATATCTGCAACAAACAAACAAATAGAATCATTGACTGTTGCATTTCTTGTAGTAAGAAAAACATTTGGTCTGTTACGTTTACTGTAGTATGAAAACAGTTAGTCTGTTTAAACTGACCAAATGTTTTTCATACTACAGTAAAACGCAACAGCCCATCGTTTTACTACTTATATTTACTTTGCATTTCTGATGGTTTCAAAACTGTAAACTAGAGCACAGTCGATGGCGCGCCATCGCAATATACCCACTTTTCTCAAATGCTAAGTCGAAAAGGGGGACATAATCCATGACCGGGGGTCAAATAAAAAATCACTTTGTGTATCTAAACACCATGAGGAAGGCACACACCAAGTTCAAGTCCTTACCTATTACGGTTAAAATGTTTTGCTTCTTACAAGGTAAAATTGGCAAATTCTAACTGAAAAGGGGGAGATAATCCATGACGGGGGTCAAATAATAATAATAATAATAAAAAAAGATTCACTGCGCATCTACACATGATACGGAAGGCACACACCAAGTAAGTCCCTACCTATTACAGTTAAAAAGTTTTACTACTTACAAGAAACGTGACGGCCGGACGTACGGACCGACACAAAAACATTATACCCATTTTTTTCTTAAAAAAAAGTGGGTATAATAATTATGATCGGGTGAAACATAAAGTCGCCAAGCTTAAAACAATTTTCCAAATTAACCAACTTCATTAAGAATCAGGAGTCATATTGCTCTATATAGTAAACATATCCAAGAAATAGCTTGTCTATCGTTAGATACTAATTCCTTGAAGAAGGCCTTGTGCCGAAACGTCAGAAAAGTAGGTTCCTGGTTTTCGCAGAATTGTTGAACATATCGTTTATACAACTGTCCATTTTTTCTTATGAATTTTCTTTTAATCACGATTTTTATATTAAATATATAAATTTGTTTAAACGACATGACACTACTAATGGCAAATATCTATGCTGAATGGATGATCAATAACATGCTTTGACATTACTTTAGAATCATTTCCAATGGAAATGATTCTAAAGTGCTGTCAATTAATGTTTTTATTGAGAAAGAATTTACCTCGGCCCATCTCCTTGAGTATTTTTGTCTGGACGTGCTCAACTGCGGGAAACATGAGGCCTTGGTCTACCCGCACCACGACAGCATCTAAATATTGAATCTGAGAAACAGAGAAAACAGTTCTACAGAGGAACCTCTCTAAAATGGACACCCAGGGAGGTCCCCAGGGAGGTGTCCCCAGGGAATTCCCCCCAGGGTGGTCCCCAGGGATGTCCGCCGGGAGGTGTCCCCAGGGAGGTCCACAGGGAGGTCCCCAGGGAGGTCCACATGGAGGTCCTCAGGGAGGTCCCCAGGTTGTCCGGTTTAGAGAGGTTCCACTGTAAAACTACTAGTAGATGACTACTTCAAGACACGCGTGGATTTTTTAACAGACCTTATCAATAGAGGTAAATGGCAATGAAACGTATTAAAATTAACCCTATCTAACCGCTGCTATCTTAATTGTTTTGTCGTCTGCTGTTTATTTTCTATTTTCAATTTTTATCATCAAAAACATGGTTTGACAGCACTTTAAAACAATTTACAACATGGTTTGACAGCACTTCAGAATCATTTCCATTGGAAATGATTCTGAAGTGCTGTCAAACCATCTTTTTATTGAGAAATAAGGCAAAATATAAAAGCAACAGCAGACGACAATTGTTGTGTGTAGCGGTGTAAGGGTTAAGTACAACTAACACGTCTCTGTCCGGTTTAGAGAGGCTCCATTGTAGGTTTCATACATACACAGTAATAACTCTAAATATTCGCACACCATTTACTTTGGGAACACTTAGAAATATATGGTTTCCCCGCAACAGTGAGCGTGCACCAATATTTAGGGTTAGTATGACAGTAGTTGTCTAGAATCACAATAACAATGTATTTGGATTCAATTTGTTGCGAATTGTGAATTGTGTCCAAATATGTAGGGTTAATACGGTAATGAATGCACAGTGTGTCGAACAAATATCCAAGTGAAAAACCATTTATGCGTGGCTTAACCATAAGTGTGTGTATCTTTTTCAAAATGTGTTTGTTTATCAGTGTTGAACGGCCTATCAACAGCTAAGGTCATGTAAGGCCAGGCTAACGGGTTTGATCCCGTATTTAACCTGCTGCATTGGGGGGGGAAATCCCACAATCAGAACGGAATATAAATATATTCAGCCCTGAAATTAGAATAACCTGACATGGTACCAGGTCCATACCACGCCAAAGTCACTTGGACCCTTCTCCTCAAAGTAATAAGATTAGGAATAATCTTATTACTCATACAAAGGTTATAACCAGAATTAACCCTCACATGAAAGAATGGCAAAGATGTACCTGAGGGCAAAACCAAGTCCCCATTCGGGATTACAGTAAGTATGAATCCCGATCGTTAAATTACCCATCGCGTACTCCCACTTTAAAAATTAGCTTAGGTTTAAACAATATTTATTTCATGAAGAATAAGTGAGAAACATGTTTAGAAAATTAGAAAATACATACAGTTAGAAAACGTACTTCTACGATAAAAGTGTGATTTGATTTGTTTAACGGCCTGTCAACAGCTACGGTCATATTAGGCCAGGTTAATGGGGTCGATTCTTATATTTCACCACACCTGTAGCCGATTTCATCAACATTGCATAAGTATTCTTATCTAGCAAAGTATACTTTGAGGGAGTAATCTTTTATTTTTCCTGAAATGCATTATTTCATGTAGAACTAACGACTGCATATATTTGATGATTAAAAGTATGCAGAATTATTATACTGAATTTATTACATTATCACAGCCAAAATGGCTGTGATAATGTAATAAATTCAGTATAATAAAAATTAATAAATGTATACTTAAATTGAAAATGTCTCCTTCAAACTAAACTGCTAGATAAGTATACTTTGCAATGTTGGTGAAATAGGCTACAGTCACTTAGCCCCACTCCCTAAAAGTAATACAATTAGTACTAATCTTATTACATGTACATGTACTTGTACAATGGGTTTAACCGGATTCAACTCTCAAGTAACAAGGAAACCAAGAAGTACCTGAGGGCCAAACCAGGCATATCGCAATTCCGGTAAGGTGTTTTATGGGTGCTCTGAAAGTTATTTACAATAACTTATAACTTTCACAAAGAAACGAGTACTGTTTATTTCTTACATTCACATGCTCTAGTTTTTATTTACATTTACGGTAACCGATTTTTCGTCAAAACGACAAAATTATGAGATCAAACCGATTTTTCGTCAAAACGACAGAATTATGAGATCAAAGTGGCCTATACAATAAAGGGCAACGTGTACCGCATTTGCTACGGTATATTTCATTATAGGAATTAATGGCCTTTTTGTTGAATTTATCGGGGTATAAACTTGGAAAAGTCGCGGGTATACTGGACGAAGCGATAAAAAATTACAATTTTCGAAAAAAAAATTAAAAAAAAAAAGATATTTTTTTTTGATTTTTTTTCGAAAATTGTAATTTTTTAAGGCCTCGTCCAGTATTCCCGCGACTTTTCCAAGTTTATATCCCCGATAAATTCAACAAAAAGGCCATTCATTCCTTATAATTCCAGCATTTGAAATAAATTCATCAAGAAAATGTGTTTATTTTCCGTTTTCTTAAGAATTATTTTAACTGCGCCTAACGGTTACGGAAAGTAGTTCGGCGTGGGAGTTTACTGGGATATAAATTTTGGACAGAGACTTGCTACGGGCCAATCAAATGTTAGGGAAGTGTGTAAATATTTTTGTGCTGGAATTATAACAGTATGTCATTCCATTAGAAAGATATCAAAGGAAATCTACAGTAAACACATCTAAAAACATGACGCTGTTCGGAAACACATGATCCCACACCTTGTAATTGCTATACATGTCAATGTACATGTATTTATTTCTACCACATTTAACCCTTAGAATGCCAGAAAAAAAAATTGTCGTCTGCTGTTGTTTTATATTTCGTCATCTTCCTCAATAAAAATATGGTTTGACAGCCCTTTAGAATCTTTTCCATTGGTAATGATTCTAAATTGTTTTCACAAGTTGAAAATATAAAATAATCAGCAGACAGAAAATGGATTGCAGCTTTGAAAGGGTTAAAAGCTAATGTTGCCAAAATCTGGGGGGCCGTTTCACTAAACTTCGTACGACTAAAATGTTCGCAAGTGCAAAATTATGACATTTTTTTGCAAACAATTATTGGATTTACATGTATTGATGCAATGAAAGCAAGTCTGCAGCAATCTTTTCAACAAAAGCCATGTTATTTTTGCACATCTGCTAGCAAAATATATTAGCGTAATAAATAGAATACCATACTAGTGTCTTTTGATATGAAGTTTATCAGGCTCGGTTCGGAAACGGCAGGAATTCCTCGATGAGCCTCGGAATTCCGACACGTTTCCTAACCTTGCCTGATAAACTTCATATCAAGACACAAGACCAGTATTGTCAGCAGAAGAGCTGTATTAAAGGCAGACACGATTGGTTAGTAGATTGTGGCCGGATTAACTCGGTAGGTAGAGCGTCGGACTGCGGATCAGGTGATCCCGGGTTCGATTTCCACCTCGATTCAGCATGTCCTTGGGCAAGACAAATTCGTGTGAGCCTAGTCCTATCGGATGGGGACTTAAATAGTCAGATGCAAGGTCATCGAGCCAGTGCCGTCGTTAAATCAAAGCAAGAAAAAAAAGGTTACGGTAGTAGATTAGAAAATTGTTTTGAGATTTGAATTAGAACCATAATTTGATTTGATTTATTGGTATTTAACAGCTAATGTGATTTAATCCTTTCAACACTACAGACCTGTATAGTGGTATTGGCAAGCAGTGTAGATCCAGATGAGCCGGCTTGTGACGAGCCGTCTCATGAGGATCTGCTCTTTTTGCAAGTAATATCATATTTTTGAGAGAACAAAAACACCCCCCTTTTCATTAATGGACTAGTCTGAAAATCATTTTGTGGCAATTGGATTGGTTGCAAAATTAACATATCAACTCCATTCCAGATACTTACTTAGGGTTGAAAGGCAGACAAGATTGGTAAGTAGATTAGAAAATTGTTTTGAGATTTGAAGTAGAACCATGATTTGATTATATTTATTGGTGTTTAACAGCCTATCAACAGCTAAGGTAATTTAGGGCCGGGCCAACTGGTTCGATCCCACATTTAACCTGTTGCATTGGCGGAAAAATCCCAAAATGAGAACGGAATATTTACATTGTGGTGGGGCATAAAAACTCAATATTAAGCTCATTTTTCTCGTGGATGCTAAATTATGTTACAATAAAATACACAGTGCCAGTATTGGCTGCTCCCATCACCGTTATGCAAATTTGAAGCAAAATTGTGGCTGTGACCGGAGAAGTATGGAACATTCCTGTAGCCTGATGACAATCTATATTGCTTGTTAGTATCATGACAGCTGTCTCAATGATGGAATGGCGGACAGTGCAGATCCTGATCAGACTGTGCAGATGCACAGGCTGATCTGGATCTACACTGGTCACTGGTCCATTTCTCCAGTCACAGCCACAATTATCAAGCACACCCGAAATAACTAGATTGGTCAGCAAGCGAGGCTTACGGAATACATGCGTGGGCCCAGGTACCCCTAAAATATGTAAAAATTTCCAAGTGTGTGGGCTTGTGACCTTGACTCTAGGATTAGCGCGAGCGGCATGAATGTGGGTGGTAGAGGTCCATTGGAGCAATGAGTGTGTGAAATGTGAAGCAGATCCGAGCAAGGAAATAGAAGTTATAACCGATTTCTCTGATGTTAAGTTTTGTAAAGAGACTACCGTATAACCTCGAATTAACGCCCCCGGAGGCGTTACATTTTACAAAAGGGGGGGGCGTTTATAAACCAGTAAAAAAAAAAAAAAAATTACCAAGGACCGCCAATTTCAAACACAAATAAGGATTTAAGGATTATTTGTGTTTGAAATTGGCGGTCATTGGTCAATTTTTTATTTTTTTTTATTTTGGGGGGGGGGGCGCGTTGCGTTTATTAGGAGGGGGGCGTAAATTCGAGGTTATACGGTATGTATGTGACGTTGACCTCGAGATCAGCGGGGATTTGTCACAGCATATGAAATATTAAGAATTTTCAATGAAAGAAATAGAAGTTATAACATATTTCTCTGATGTTAAGTTTTGTAAAGAGACTAAGTATTTGACCTTGACATTGGGATCAGCGGGGGTTGGACGGTCATGGATTTGGCACAGCATGGTATTAGAGCCTTACAGGAATCCATGTGTGAAATATTAAGAATTTTAGATGAAGGAAATAGAAGTTAGAACAATATTTCTCTGATGTTAAGTTTTGTAAAGAGACTAAGTATTTGACCTTGACCTTGGGATCAGCGGGGGTTGGGACGGTCGTGGATTTGGCACAGCATGGTAGTAGAGCCTTACAGGAATGCATGTGTGAAATATTAAGCATTTTAGATGAAGGAAATAGAAGTTATAACAATATTTCTCTGATGTTAAGTTTTGTAAAGAGACTAAGTATTTGACCTTGACCTTGGGATCAGCGGGGGTTGGATGGTCGTGGATTTGGCACAGCATGGTAGTAGAGCCTTACAGGAATGCATGTGTGAAATATTAAGCATTTAGATGAAGGAAATAGAAGTTATAACAATATTTCTCTGATGTTAAGTTTTGTAAAGAGACTAAGTATTTGACCTTGACCTTGGGATCTGCGGGGGTTTGGACGGTCGTGGAATTTGGCACAGCATGGTTGTAGAGCCTTACAGGAATGCATGTGTGAAATATTAAGCATTTTAGATGAAGGAAATAGAAGTTATAACAATATTTCTCTGATGTTAAGTTTACGGACTAAGTATTTGACCTTGACCTTGGGATCTGCGGGGGTTGGACGGTCATGGATTTGGCACAGCATGGTAGTAGAGCCTTACAGGAATGCATGTGTGAAATATCAAGCATTTTAGAACAAGGAAATAGAAGTTATAACAATATTTCTCTGATGTTAAGTTTACGGACGCACGGACGGACGCACGGACGGACGGACAACCTGACTCCAGTATACCCCCCCACAACTCGTTGCGGGGGGTATAACTAGATTGGTCAGTAAGCGAGGCTTACAGAATACACGCGTGGGCCCAGGTACCCCTATATATGTAAGCATTCTCCATGTGTGTGAGCTTGTGACATTGATCATGGGCGGATTCAGGGGTGGGGGGACCAGACGCGCGCCCCACTAAAATTCGCCGAGTAAAGATTTTTTACAAGTTACAAGGCCAAAATTTTTCGGAGGGGACCCCCCTAGCACTATCCCTATCCCGAGCTCTGCTCGGTCGACTATTTTGCAATACTTTACTATATTATCGAACGAGTCAAGTATTGCAAAATAGTTACGCACCCCTAACCCGAAATCCTGGATCCACGTCTGTTGACTCTGGGCTTAGCGGGGGCGGCACAAACGTAAATTTGTCACAGACGGAGAGGTCCATTGGAGCAATGCGTGTGTGAAATGTGAAGCAGATCCGAGCAAGGAAATAGAAGTTATAACCAATTTCTCTGATGTTAAGTTTTGTAAAGAGACTAAGTATGTGACCTTGACCTCGAGATCAGCGGGAATTTGTCACAGCATGATAGAAGAGCCTTAGAGGAATGCATGCATGAAATATTAAGAATTTTCGATGAAAGAAATAGAAGTTAAAACATATTTCTCTGATGTTAAATTTTGTAAAAAGACTAAGTATGTCACCTTGACCTTGGGATCAGTGTGGGTTGGACGGTCGTAGATTTGTCACAGCACGATAGTACAACCTTAGTGGAATGCACACGTGAAATATTAATAATTTTCAATGAAGGAAATAGAAGTTATAACTTATTTCTCTGATGTTAAGTTTTGTAAAGAGACCAAGTATTTGACTAGGACCTTGGGATCAGCGGAGGTTGGACGGTCGTGGATTTGGCACAGTATGGTAGTAGAGCCTCACAGGAATGCATGTGTGAAATATTAAGCATTTTGATGAAGGAAATAGAAGTTATAACAATATTTCTCTGATGTTAAGTTTTGTAAAGAGATTAAGTATTTGACCTTGACCTTGGGATCAGCGGGGGTTGGACGGTCGTGGATTTGGCACAGTATGGTAGTAGAGCCTCACAGGAATGCATGTGTGAAATATTAAGCATTTTAGATGAAGGAAATAGAAGTTATAACAATATTTCTCTGATGTTAAGTTTTGTAAAGAGACTAAGTATTTGACCTTGACCTTGGGATCAGCGGGGGTTGGACGGTCGTGGATTTGGCACAGCATGGTAGTAGAGCCTTACAGGAATGCATGTGTGAAATATTAAGCATTTTTGATGGAAGAAATAGAAGTTATAACAATATTTATCTGATGTTAAGTTTAATGACGGACGGATGGACGGACGGACGGACAACTTGACTCCAGTATACCCCCCCACAACTCGTTGCGGGGGGTATAATAATATTGTCGACAGATTATAATGTATGATCATTGCACATCAAAAAATAAATACAGCCAATAAATAGTAATGTTCGTTGTCATTTTAAGGAAACACGGTTATCGCCCCTGATATTAGTGTGGAAATTTGCGTCTGATATAAAATGTATAAAAATGCCAATCAATATGTGGGGTTATGGTGAATTAATGTTTATTTTGCCAGAAATATCATATATACAGAATATACAAAACTATATGTCTTCCTATATTATAGACTACTGAGTGGGATGTACCTTTAATTGTATTATTGCGGAAAAATTAATATTTGTGTCGAGGAAAAAACTCCTGATTTCAAACGAAATGTTCTGATTTCTGAGCTGTATCTCCAACCATGGAACGTTCACTTTATAACGGGTATGGTGTGACAGCAGAATGGAAATGTGGCTGTGACTGGAGAAATCCAGATCAGTTTGTGCATCCACACAGTCTGATCAGAATATGCACTGTTCACCATTCCATCAATGAAACACAAGTAATATACAGTCGAACCTCCCCGAACAGCCACCTCTCTACAACAGCCATCTCTCTGTAACAGCCAATAATTTACATCAAAAATGGACAATTGTCTCTATATTTAACCTCCTTACAACAGCCACCTCTCTACAACAGCCAGTTTTGTGCCTTCCCATGACTGGCTGTTATAGACAGGTTGCACTGTATATATCATTATCAGGCGACAGGGGTGTGCTATTTGATCAAGAGCTACACTGGTCACAAATCGCATAAGCCCCATTTCTCCAGTCACAACCACATTTATGGATTGAATTCAATACAAAGCACGTACACTCCCTAAAACCCTGTGGACTCAATTCTAATGAAATCCCAAGACATCGTTAGAGAGAGAAATATGAATAATACTAATTTGCAGGCTGTTATTTTCACTGCACCTGAAATGTGGCAAATGGTGAAAGCAGTTGTTACCTCAGGATCATAGGAAAGTGATGAACGCGTGCGTGTTGTTTCTATTTTCTCAACCTGTTATAGTATCAAAGGTGAAACAACTTTTTACATCGGTTCAACAGCAAGGTCATATATAGGTTCGTGAAAAACATGAAGTTTCACGGTATTTACTAAACCTTTGTAACAGAACATCAGAGCTCCAGATAAGCTTTGTGTTGAAAGACTATTAAAACCGCCTGATTTCACATTCAATGTGTATTAAATTTTCGCAAATAGATTATTGAATTAACCGTTAGACCGCTACACACAACCATTGTCGTCTGCTGTTTCTTTTATATCTTGCCTTATTTCTCAATAAGCACTTCAAAATCATTTCCATTGGAAATGATTGTGAAGTGCTGTCAAAGCATGTTGTAGATTATTCTAAAGTGCTGTGAAAGCACATTTTTGATGATACAAATGGAAAATAGAAAATATACAGCAGACAACAAAATATTTAAGATAGCGGTGTAAGGGTTAACATAGGAATTCCTACGCGTTTCTTAGACTTGCCTGATAAACTTCATTTATCCCGTCAACTATGTCGCTACTAGACGTGAAAAGCAGGTACGTGTATTTTTTCTCGTTCACGTCTAGTAGATACGTCATTATGTATGACGTTACGTCATTATGTGAATGACGTAACACGATAATCTTGTTGCTTCAGAAGACAAACTTATGAGGCCACACATGCATTTTTAGAGACATTTGAACAACTTTGATGTGGTTAACGGGATAAATAGAATATTATTATAGTGTCATGAACGTGAATAAATATCTGACTCGGCTCGAAATCAGGATGTGCTCGGCAAGCCTCGCCCATCCTGATTTCTCAGCCTCGACAGATATTTATTCACGTTCATGACACTATACTAATATTCTCTATATCAAGACACAAGTATTGTCAGCAGAAGAGCTGTATTAAAGGTACATGCCCACGCAGTAGGTTATAATATAGTGATACAGATACTTTTGTATATTCTGTACATATGACATTTCCTGGCAAAATAAACATTCATTCACCATTACCCACGTATTGATTAGCATTATTATACATTTTATTTTAGACGAAAATTTTCACACTGATATCACAGGTGGAAGACTCGTCGGACCTACGACACAAAAAAAATGACTATTAAAAAAATCCCATTACCCCACCCACTTGGTCTCGTACAGTACCGTATTCTATTTATAAAGGTGAGTATCAATATGGCTATTATAGAAAGAGCCCTCTCTTTTCCTGCTCGCACAAAGACAATAAACATCGATTAAATGTATGACTTCTGTCTCTGGCAATCGATAAAGGTATTAGGTGTGTGAATATATTCACTTCAAATCGCTGTTTCCAGCATTTATTCAGTTATTCGCATTTTGTATACCCCATCCAAAGCGAAATTTGCGTGTACGAAAGAATCTCACACAGAATCAGAGGCCGTCCGGCGTGGATTATCGGTCATATTTGACCAATAACTGATCGCCAGCTCAAACTAAAGTCGTGCACCATGACCATATACATTTTGGTTAGGAACTCCAACCATACAAAGTTCGTCCAATTGTGATCGTTCACCGATCTAAAAAACACATTTTTTCTACTTTCATTCATGATTCGCGTACTATCAGATTATGTCTCCGGAATCCCGAAATAGGTTGAATGACGTCATCACAGTTTAGATTTAGCCAATCAGAGATGTTCTTTACATAGACGCTTCCGGTTGTATTATGGAAGATGGTGCATTGACCCGGTTCCAGATAATGAACGAAATTAGACAAAAAAGTGTTTTTTAGATCGGTGAACGATCAGAATTGGACGAACGTTGTATGGTTGGAGTTTCTAATGTATATGGTCATGGTGCACGTCATTAGTTTGAGCTGGCGATCAGCTATCGGCCAAATATGACTGATAATCCACGCCGGACGGCCTCCGATTCTGTGCGAGATTCTTTCGTACACACAACTTTCGCTTTGCATTACGCAAACATTGTATTAGCGAGCCTACCTCACCAAACCCGCGGTTACCTATGTAAACAGCGGGTTTGGTGAGGTTGCCGCGCAATAGGTAATGCGGTCAAATAGGTCACGATGCAGTGACTATTTTCAATCAATAACTTATGTTGTAAGCGATTGTAATGTGTATTTTCAATATTTATATTATTAAAATGTATCATATCGGTACCCCTTTAAGTAATATTTGTATATTTTAAATGTAATGATGTTGTCATGAAAGGGCATGAATATAAGTATTAATTAATCCAGTTTATATTGAGGCAAATCACACAGCCTAAAAACATAGTGCTGGAGTATAAACCATAGTATCGTATATTATTCATAAGTATATCACTATTTAAAACAATCACTAATTTAAACATTAATTACAATATGTATGCATATTATTAAAACAGTAGATGCTACCGCTGTTTCGCTGTATGTGATATTTATAACAAAATATTTTTTTTATTCGTCCGCGTACGGATTTCTGTCACACAAAGCGCCATTTTCAGTTCATATTTTGACCTGTGCATATGAACCGACTAAGTTTAAACAACGCTCGATTCCGTCCAATTCAGATTTCTCTGCAGAATGTTCAGACTAACTACATATTAAGTAATGTTGCTAAATAAGTGTTAACGGCTGGAACATGGTTATCACTAAAAGGAAGAAACCACAGTCGTATTATTGAAAAAAAAATAAGATTTACCTGAGACCTCATGGAGGCCGCCATTAATCCAGTGTAAACAATAGACCGTGTGATCCCATTTCCATGAGTAGCCCACGCTTAGTGAAACGATGTGCTAATCATGATATTATGTTCCCCAATAATTGGAAAACGGTTTGAATTTCTCGGTAAAAACTACGAAAGTCGAAAAAAAATAACGATGTATATTTAACATTCGATACGCTTAAACGGTATTACTCTCTCATCGGATCGTCAGTTGTCGTCGATAGCGATTTAACGTACTGATCTGGTCTTAATTTATTGTCAACTTTCAACGCCATTTACAGAATATATGGTTAATTTTGGAAATAAATAACGGCAAATTACGATGACGTCTGCTCTGAAATATCTGTCAACATGCGGACGTAATTTAAGGAAATCGATTATATTTTAAGGCTAATCATCTGTGACTAATTACGAATTTATGTATGGTCTTTGGCTACACCCGACACATTACACAGATCTAGTTGTAAATACACGTCGCTTTGTGTGGGGAAAAAATCGATAATGCGTAGTTGTGTGTGACGAGGTGTTGATCTGATGACACCACACAGCTGTGACCCTTAGGCAATGTTTTGAAATTGACGTGTCGTTTTGATGTGTGCCGCAACACCTCACTGTCGGAGACAACATGACAATTAACGATATACTCTCGATTATACACAGATCTATTAGACGGCTGGTTATTTAAACTAAAGATTAGTTCAGTACACCTTCGCCGATATTGTTTTTAGAAAATCAGTAATATTTTCCGTAAATGGTGTTGAAAAGTTGACAAAAATTCTATCACCGTATTTAGTTGTGCCGATATTGTTTAAAAAAATCAGTAATTTTTTTCCGTAAATGGTGTTTGACAAAATATATAGCCGCATTTCTCCGATATTCGTTTAGAAAATCACCAATATTTTCTGTAAATGGTGTTGACACAAAATGCAGCGTTCACGCGGAATTCAAATAAAATACAAAATAATAATTTAATAAATAGACGCCGATGGCTACTGTGTTTGCGGCCAGTGAATTCTGGTCGTGGTAGCCACAGGCGCAGTTCGAACAGTGTTGTGAGCAGATGGAGGACAATAATTATTTCAAATTCATAAAAAAATGTTTGCTGTCCGAAAATTAATTAATTGTGACAGCCAAAAAAAAAAGATTTTGGGACAGTAAAACATTATATGGTATAGACAGCATAGACAGTACCTCAAACTTAAAAAAACAGTAACAAACTGTCTGTGTATATTACTTAAACCTAAAACATCAGTAACAAACTGTCTGTGTATATATTACTTAAAGTAAAGACACACTTTAATTGTTGGTAAGTTTCTATCAATTTATAGGTATTTTTATTAAAATCATAAAATTGTGAAAATATTAAAAAATATTAAAATCACAAAAATAATATATATGGAGAAATTTTTTTTATACCACGTCGAGTTTTGAACCCCCGACCCTTTCGGGAATCGGTAATTAAATCATGGTAAGCCGGCGACCTTAACCTCACGACTGTTGCGCCATTTATGACAATCACAGTTATACAGAAGTGCTATCAGTATTACGCCACCATTTGAACGTAATAATTATTAAATTATTTGCAACTCCATCTACAACAATACCGTTACAGAGATACGCTATTGAAACAACATGTATTAGTACCCATAACATAACAAAGTAATGTATCATTATATATCACAGGATAGCTTTAAAACTATATATACTAATCATAAACAGAACAATCCGCTTGGCTCGTATGAAAATAGTTCGCGTGATATTGATTATCTCCCTTGCCGAAAGTAGTTCAATGATTTATTAATTCCAAATAAGACGTGTTTGCGTAATGGATAGGGTAATCAAAACGCGAATAACTCAATAAATGCTTGAAACAGCGATTTGAAGTGAGTATATTCACACACCTAATACCTTTATCGATTGCCAGAGACATATTTCATACATTTAATCGATGTTTATTTTTTTGTGCGAATCAGAAAAGAGAGGGCTCTTTCTATAATAGCCATATTCTTACCCACCTTTCTATAAATAGAAGATGGTAATGTACGAGACCAAGTGGGTGGGGTAATGGGATTTTTTTTAATAGGCATTTTTTTGGTGTCGTAGGTCCGAGTCTTCCACCTGTGACTGATATCAGGGGCGATAACCGTGTTTCCTTAAAATGTTAACGGACATTACTATTTATTCTCTGTATTTATTTTTTGATGTGCAATGATCATACTTTATAATCTGTCGAAAATATTATTTTTTCAGGCGACGCATTTCATTAGTATAAATAAGTAAAAAATATCATGCCTCATTTGCATATGAAAATAGCCTGATACCAACGCGCGTCACTATCAATAAAATAAATATTACTAAATGATTATATCTGTTTTCCGGGCACTTGTAATTTTTTAGAACTGGTGGAATAGTGACACAATTATACACTTATTTAATTCCTATAAATTGTGTCACTATTCAACCAATTCGAAAAATTACAAGTGCCTACATTACAGATATAATCATTTAGAAATAATTATTTTACTGATAGTGACTCGCTGTGGTATCAGGCTATTTTCATATGCAAATGAGGCATGATATTTTTTAATTATTTATACTAATTAAATACATCACCTGAAAAAATAATATTTTCAACAGATTATAAAGTATGATCATTGCATATCAAAAATGAGATACAGATAATAAACAGCAATGTCCCTTAACATTTTAAGGAAACACGGTTATCGCCCCTGATTTCAGTGTGGAAATTTGCATCTGATATAAAATGTATAATAATGCCAATAAATATGTGGGGTAATGGTGAATGAATGTTTATTTTGCCAGAAAATGTCTCAGATGATGTCTCTGATATAAAGAACAGTTTGTGCCTACTGAGTGGGCATGTATCTTTAAGGGCAGCATGGATGTCAGACATTTCTGCATATGTATGATGTATTGAAATATTAAAGTAATATTCAAGGCATAGAAAACTCCCAGATGATGTCTCTGATATAAAGAACATTTTGTGCCTACTGAGTGGGCATGTACCTTTAAAGGCAGACATGATTGGTTAGTAGATTGTGGCCAGATTAACTCGGTAGGTAGAGCGTCGGACTGCGGATCAGGAGATCCCGGGTTCGATTCCCACCTCGATTCGGCATGTCCTTGGGCAAGACAAATTTGTGCGAGCCTAGTCCTATCAGATTTAAATAGTCAGTCCCGACATGCAAGGTCTTCGAGCCAGTGCCATCGTTAAATCAAAGCATGAAAAAAAGAGTTAGTAGATTAAGAAAATTGTTTTGAGATTTGAATTAGAACCATGATTTGTATCTCTTTCCAGATAAGTGATAGTTCAGTCTCGGAAAGAGGAAATAGTCACAGGGAGCCAGTAGCCGATTTCACCAACATTTCAAAGAAAACTTATCTAGCAAAGTATACTTTGAGGAAGTAATCTTTTATTTTTCCCGAAATGCATTATTTCATATAGAACTAACAACTGCATATATTTGATGATTAAAAGTATGCATAATTATATAATAAAAATTAAAATTTAATAAATTTATCCTAAAATTGAAAATTTATCCCTCGAAGTATACTTTGCTAGAAAAGTATACTGTGCAATGTTGGTGAAATAGGCTACAGGTCTGGAGAGTAAGGTGGGTGGGGAAGAACTGTGACTGTCACAATACGTGCCTTGTAACCTGGAGTATTGTCGTGGAGAAGGCGTACGTATTTTAGACCTGTTGTAGGACGACGGCGTATTTCAGTACGACATTTTTATAGGACATTCCAGTGAGTGTTCTACCCTTTGGGACCGTGGTTTGTATGGCTGGACCATTATTGCATTAGTGAAAAATATTGCATACAACACCTTAACTGTTCTAGTTCTTTTGGCAATGCTTGGGCGTCTTGCGTTTTTAGTGTTAAGTAATTCAAGCAGAAAAAGTAGGTCAAGGACATGGATGGGCGGGTAGATTGTGGGTTACTTGTGTTAAATGGTGAAAGGAAGCAGTCATGTTGAAGTTTCATGAATATAGAACAAGACTCAAATGTAAACGTTAACCGAGATTTAAGAGCCAAAAATTTCAAAGTAAGTTTGTGCGGAAAAAGTAGGTCAAGGACATGGATGGGCATGTGTCTTGTGATGAGTGATGCACGAAGGATGTTGTGTCCAAGTTCATGAATATAGGTGAAGGGCTCGGTGAAGGGCTCGGTGAAGGGCTCGGTGAAGGGCTCGGTGAGAAATGACTTGAATGTAAAGGTTATCCAAGATTTAAGAGCATAACATTGCTAAGTAATTCCAGCATAAAAAGTAGGTCAAGGAAACGGATGGCATGTGGATCTTGGGTGGGTTGTGGTGAGTGATACAAGATGGAAGTTGCGTGCAAGTTTCATGAACATAGGCCTAGGGTTTGTTGAGAAAATACCTTGAATGTAAAGGTTAACCAAGACATAAGAGCATAAATTTGCTCAGTAATTCAAGCAGAAATAGTAGGTCAATGACATGGATGGGCATGTGGAATATGATGATGCATGAAGGATGTTGTGTCCAATTTCATGAATATAGGTCAAAGGCTTGGTGAGAAAATGACTTTCATGTAAAGGTTAACAAAAATTTAAGAGCATGACATTGCTTTGTAATTCAAGAGGAAAAGTAGGTCAAGGTCATGATTGGGTATGTGGATTGAGGGTGGGTTGTTGTGAGTGATGCAAGAAGGATGTTGTATCCAAGTTTCATGAACATAGGCCTTGGGGTTGTTGAGAAAATGACTCATATAACCGAAAAGTGTCTACTGACAGACGGACGGACGGATGGACAGGCAGACGGACAGGGTAAACACTATATGCTACCGACAACTATCGTTGCAGTGGTATAATAATTATAATGGTGTAGTGATTATTAAATGTTTCAAGTTTTCATGCAGAATTATGAAAATAAACAAATGTGGTGTCTCGAGCTAATTCGCTATAACTTTCTTATTTCTCTGACATCCAATTATCCTGGAATGTTCAGGTTTTGTCACATACATCATACACAATCTATCGCAATTTGTTTTCATTATTTTACCATAGTAAACTTTTATAAGCTTGCTGATCGCAATGGGTTTTATTTATTTATTTATTTTTTAATAAAAACATAAACAAATATTTTTATTAAATAATTTATTTTAAATATTTTAGTGCAGTTGAAAGAGGAATACCCGGTATGTATTTGATAAATATAGAAAATTTTAGGTTAATTGGTTAATATAAGAAATAAAAATGTTGTTATATCATTTTTGCTATAGGCATCCTGTTTGTCTGTGAGATTCCTCCAAAAACATGCTGGAACTGGTGAGTCTGTTATCTGCGCTGGCTGGCGCCAAACAAGTTGAACATCATTATAAACGTGAGTGACAAATTAAAACTGCAGCAATTGTTAGAATGTGCTCCCGAATAGTAATATGAAGTGCTTCCAAAGAGCGGGAACTTACGACATATTATAACAGGTTTATGCTAGTATTAACCCTTAGACCACTACTGTTGCTTTCATATCTTGCCTTATTTCTCAATAAAAACATGGTTTGACAGCACTTCAGAATCATTTCCAATGGAAATGATTCTGAAGTGCTGTCAAAGCATGTTGTAAATTGTTCTAAAGTGCTGTCAAAGCATGTTTTTTATGATAAAAATGGAAAATAAACAGCAGACGGAAAACAAAAAAAATAGCGGTCTACCCATGTAAGGGTTAAAACTATTTTTCTCTGTGGAAAATTAGGCGGAATAGGTGGAAATTGCGGTATTATAAAGTTGTAATTGAAAGGGTCAATTGAAGAAGGGGGTTAAGTCCATGAGGGACTTAGCCCCCTTCTTCTAATGACCAGTTCAATTGCCATTGGCGTTCGTACCTTGAAAGTTGGCCTTGCTATTGGATATAGCAGTAGGAGCAGAGATACACCGATTCCCACTAGTATGCCATACTGAAATAAACAAATAGTGTCGTTGGTTGGTTGGTTGGTTGGTTGGTTGGTTGGTTGGTTGGTTGGTTGGTTGGTTGGTTGGTTGGTTGGTTGGTTGGTTGGTTGGTTGGTTGGTAGGTTGGTTGGTTGGTTGGTTGGTTGGTTGGTTGGTTGGTTGGTTGGTTTGGTTGGTTTTGGTTGGTTTTGGTTGGTTGGTTGGTTGGTTGGTTGGTTGGTTGGTTGGTTGGGGTTGGTTGGTTTGTCAGCTGTGGGGTCAATTAGATGTACCGTTATAACCGTAAATATTCGGACACCATTTATTTGTGGGGAAACTTATAAAAGCATATGGTTTCCCCACAACAGTTAGTTTGCCAATATATAGGGTCAGTATGGCTGTACTGGTTTCATCACAATAACCATGTATTTGGATACAATTTTCTTTGGGAAACCCTTTCCCAAAGAAAATTGTGTCCGAATATTTAGGGTTAGTATGGCAGTACTGGTTTAATCATAATAACAATGTATTTGGATACAATTTGTTTCTTGCAAATGATGTCCAAATACTTAGGGTTATTACGGTAATTGATGTACAATGTATTGAATAGTGAATAGTGACCCGATAGTTATGGTTTATATTATTATTGTACTGGTTTATCAGAATAACAATGTATTTGGAAACAATTTGTGTCCAAATATTTACGATACTCACCTCAATTCCAAGGCCAAAGGAGGTCAGAAAGGTCAAAGCCAGCGGTATCAAATCCAGCCCTGTGGACAAACAAGCGGAAATAATAAGGCCATTTATATTAAGGGAACACGCTGACGATTTGAGGGTCGTTTATCAATTAGGAAACTAAAACATTATTATAGGAATGAATGGCCTTTTTGTGGAATTTATCGGGGTATAAACTTGGAAAAGTCGCGGGAATACTGGACGAAGGCCAGCATTTGAAATAAATTCATCAAGAAAATGTGTTTATTTTCCTGTTTTCTTAAGAATTATTTTAACTGAGCCTCACGGTTATGGAAAGTAGTTTGGCGTGGGAGTTTACTGGGATATAAATTTTGGACAGAAACTTGCTACGGGCCAATCGAATGTCAGGGAATTCTGTAAATATTTTTGTGCTGGACTTATTGTACGATGTGACGTGTGGTGATCACCTGACCGCATATTTTTAGACATGGATTCCCGTAACATTCAACAGAGATTCTACTTTCACTATCAAAAGTTGCAATAAAACATATTTTGGATAGGTTTTTGTTCTGTTCCAACCATGGATTGAAATACTAATTGTTTATTTGATATAATTTGTCAATTTGCATATTTCTAAGCTGTACTCTTGGGGCTGGATTTGTCGAGCAGCCCATTTAATCATCAGGGGCCCGTTTCACTAAACTTCTTACGACTGAAATGTTCGTAAGTTCAAATTCAAGATTTCAATTTATGGATTTACATTTATTGAGCATATGCAGCCTATGCTCAATACATGTAAATCCAATAATTGTTTACAAGAAAACATTGTTAATGTGAAATTTACAGACTATCATAAGTTTGCACTTACGATCATTTTAGTCATAAGAAGTTTAGTGAAACGGCCGCCAGATTCTCAACCAGATTCTCAACCAGATTCTCAACCAGATTTTGGAATAAAACGAGACGAGTGGAAGGGAGGATTTTAGTTTTTTATCATATGATACTTGTGTATTTACTGAAGCATAACCCTTTCAACACTAGAAATCTCTTTCCTAATATTTGCAAATGGTGTTGATCATGATGAGCCGGTTCGTAACCATTTGTTTTTTAGATCGGTGAATGATCATAATTGGACAAACTTTGTATGGTTGGAGTTTCTAATGTATATTGTCATGGTGCACGACTTTAGTTTGAGCTGGCGATCAGCTATCGGCCAAATATGACCGATAATCCACGCCAGACGGCCTCCGATTCTGTGTGAGATTCTTTCGTACACGCAAATTTCGCTTTGGATGGGGTATACAAATGCGAATAACTGAATAAATGCTGGAAACAGCGATTTGAAGTGAGTATATTCACACACCTAATACCTTTATCGATTGCCAGAGACAGAAGTCATACATTTAATAGATGTTAACGGATTCCACTGGCGATTGCCACTTTTGCAATTGGCGATAAAAATAAACAATTGGCGATAAAAAATTACAATTTTCGAGAAAAAAAAAAAATGATTTTTTTAATTTTTTTTCAAGTGGCGATTTTTTTATTTTCCCCAGCGGAATCCCTGGATGTTTATTGTGTTTGTGCGAGCCAGAATAGAGAGGGCTCTTTCTATAATAGCTATATTGATTCTCACCTTTCTATAAGAGAAGATAGTACTGTATGAGACCAAGTGGGTGGGGTAATGGATTTTTTTGTAATGGTCATTTTCTTTGTGTCGCAGGTCCGAGTCTTCCACCTGTGGTGTAAACTACTGCCGTTCTCCAGAACTGAGCGGTGTAAAATAGTGTACACTACTGTTTGAAATGTAAGAAAAGAGAACTCACGTTTGACCTTCCAGAGTTTTTTCACTATATGATAGTCGACCATCTGTATCACAGCCGATATGATGACGGCCGACAGGGCCGCCTTGGGAATGTAGTAAAACAGCGGCGTCAACAGCCACAACGCCACCAATATCACACCACCTGACGGAAAATTGTAAATATTTCCTATAAATTTCATCTCAAGTTTATATTGTAACCACCATTTGAACCGTCTCACAGTTCAAATGAGTGGTCACAACATTTACTTTCATTGAGAAATCGTAAAATTAATATAATTCTGAGGACACACCATCACACTGTCAGACAGAAACTCATCAGAAGTATATATTGTGATTACCATTTAAACCGTCTCAACGAGATGGTTCAAATGAGTGGTCACAACATATACTTTCATTGAAACAAATAAGAAAATACCTATGTATACACTTATGTATGACTGCCATACTATTATTTACAGATGTCTTATTCAAGAAGAATTCACATAAGCTCTGACACATTGAGCTTGTTTTCTAATCCTTATTCACAATTTCTGTCCATGTATGTTGATGTATACATGTATTCAATCTGAAATAAACATTGTTTAAACTAAATAAGAAAAGACATGGGAAAACCTACAACATTTTGTGTATACACCGTTTTACTGATGGAAAATTGTAAATAGTTCCTTTATCTCTCATCAGAAGTATATATTATGACTACCAGGCCATCCATAATTATATCTCCGTTTCCTGTAACCCGACCAACCTGCTAAAAATGGTGCGACCCGATTTTATTTTATTGCAATTTCGTTTACAATTTTTTTTTTTTAACAATTGTTTTTTTTTTCATACACCAAAAAGTGATTTCCGAATGTAATTGAGACTTATAGGTGGTCACAACATGTACTTTCAATGAGAAATAAGAAAAATTGGAAAGACAAAAATTAAAAGTTTTTCATACACCCAACAGTGCTCAGAATGCATTGGGTTGAAGTAAATTTCCACCATAAGCTGGCGTGACCTTGCGCTAAAATCAACTAGATTTGTCAGTAAGCGGGGGCTTACGGAATACCCCCCCCCCTCCCCCCCGCGTCTGCCCTGACCTAGAATGAATTCCAGCTCGCATACTATAATTTTCAGATAAAAGACTATGTCAGCACATATGGAGAGTGCGATGGTGGTTCCAGTTGAAAAAAGCAAAGTAGACATTCTAAGTTCGTGACATTGACCCCTGGCATAAATGGGGGTCGTAGGTTTGTTGCAGAATGATGTATGAGTGTCAGAGAAGAGCCGGGTAAAATATCACTGCATTCCGCAAAGGGAAAGAGAAGTTATAAGGAAATTTACATTTGTCAAGTTTTAGCTTTTTCTAAGTTTATAAGTCCGTGACCTTGAGCCCTGGCATAAATGGGGGTCGTAGGTTTGTTGCAGAATGATGTATGAGTGTCAGAGAAGGGGTGGGTAAAATATGAAAGATTTCCGCAAAGGGAAAGAGAAGTTAAGAGGAAATTTACAATTGTTAAGTTTTCTTCTAAGTTTCTAAGTCCGTGACCTTGACCCCTGGCATAAATGGGGGTCGTAGGTTTGTTGCAGAATAATGTATGAGTGTCAGAGAAGGGGTGGGTAAAATATGAAAGATTTCCGCAAAGGGAAAGAGAAGTTAAAAGGAAATTTACAATTGTTAAGTTTTCTTTTTTTTTCTAAGTTTCTAAGTCCGTGACCTTGACCCCTGGCATAAATGGGGGTCGTAGGTTTATTGCAGAATGATGTATGAGTGTCAGAGAAGGGGCGGGTAAAATATGAAAGATTTCCGCAAAGGGAAAGAGAAGTTAAAAGGAAATTTACAATTGTTAAGTTTTCGTTTTTTTCTAAGTTTCTAAGTCCGTGACCTTGACCCCTGGCATAAATGGGGGTCGTAGGTTTGTTGGAGAATGATGTATGTAGTGTCAGAAGAATGGGGGGGCGGGTAAAATATTGAAAAGATTTCCGCAAAGGGAAAGAGAAGTTAAAAGGAAATTTACAATTGTTAAGTTTTGTGACGGACGGAAACACGGAAACACGGATGGACGGACGGACGTTCTTACTTTCAGGTAACTATGTGGCTTATCGCATGTTAAATATTAGCCACATAAAACCACTTTTAGCCACATAAAACGATATCTTAGGTGGCTAATTGTAACCAACCCTATCCTTTAACAAGTCCATAACCCTGTGGGGCTAGCCACATAAGTACCTGAATGTCTGCCCGGACGGACGGACGGACGGACGGACGGACAAGCCGACTCCAATATACCCCCCCACAACTTCGTTGCAGGGGGGTATAATTATATGACATTTCAAGTCAATCCCACTGGGTATTGCAGAAATATAACAGATAGAAATTTGAGTTAACGTTTTTGGCTATTAAGTCATTTGACCTTGACCTTGACCTTGAACACAGGGGCCCCATGAGTGGGCTACGGAATGAACATATAGATGATGACAAATAAGTACATGTATACAAAGTTTCATAATACATGTACGTCCCGTTTTTCAAATGGGCGTATAAAAATGATGTCGGATGATAATCACTTAGCGATTTTGGTGAAGCCGGCTACTAAATGATTGTCTTACCGGTAACCAATCCACATGCAGGAGTTCGAACCCCGCTCTGCGAATTGACGGCCGTTCGTGAGAAACTGCCCGTTATAGGGTAGGACGATACAAATGAGGATAACACGTTCGCAGCACCTACAACAGAGAGTGGTGTACAGTATTTATTCTAATAAACAACCCCGGGGCTATGCAATCCGTGGGGATCAAAACGTGGAAAGTACGATCAAATTATGTTATTTTCACATACAAAAGCATTTAAAACAATGTTTTAAATGGCTTTTGTATGTGAAAATAACATATTCAGAATGCAAATATTGGATGGGGGCTACTATTAAATACGGTACATAAATTTCAGCCAGTAGTTTACAGAAATCTAACGGTGAATTACACCACTCGGCAGCAGTAGTTTACAGAAATCTAACGGTGAATTACACCACTCGGCAGCAGTAGTTTACAGAAATCTAACGGTGAATTACACCACTCGGCAGCAGTAGTTTACACCACTGTTGTGCTTACCATATATGTGGCTGTGACTGGATAAATTGGGCTTATGGGATTTGTGACCAGTGTAGCTTCTGATCAAATAGCACACTCCTGTATCCTGATAATGATGTGCATTGTTTGTTAGAAGCAGTGATGGTTCTTTCATTGATGAAATGGCAAACAGTGCAGATCCTGATCAGACTGTGGGGAAGAAAAGGCTGAAGGGGTGAACGTGTTACAAACACACGTACATCGACGAATGCGATATCCCCTCTTGCCTATCGGAGAGTGGATTATAATATTTGCTCCGACAGCCAATGTTGGTAAATCATGGTTGTGCTCACATTGAATGATATGCACATTTATGTAGAAAATGGAAGCATTAGGGAACCATGTTAATCTGAGATGCAAATTAACTCTTTGCATGCTGGGAAACTTGTGGGCTATAAATAGTTCAAAACTAGCGGACAAAAATTCATCATATTTTCTTTTATTTCTCCTTGTAAATATCATGAATATGTCTTGGAATTTCATTAGAATTGAGTCCTGAGGACTCAATTCTAATGAAATTCCAAGACATATTTACAGAGAGAAATAAAACATATAGTCCTAATTTGTTGGGCGGATATTTTCGCCACTAGCATGCAAAGAGTTAATAAAAATCTGTTTCATTGCACAAAGTTTAGTAAAGCAGGATTGTTGAATAAGGACATGAGAATCATTTGCATGATCCTAAAACAGATTGCACCTGAGAACTTTTTTATACAATATATTTACAGAAACTGCTATATTTTCTGACAATGACGTCAAAACGGAATAGAATTCCGCATTTGCTATGAAAATTTCATCATCAACATCATTTACGGAAAATGTAAATTTTGTAAATATTTTTCATGAGTTATAACACAATCATATTCTTAAGTACAAAGTCACATGGCTTGTCACAAATGTGGGACATGACTATCACATGGGTGAGATATGAAATGAATGGGGTTTAACGTCCCAGCAACAGCTAAGGTCATATAGGGACGAGACCTCAGTTTAAAGTCTCATCCGACAGACCAGTCGTGGGAAAGTATTTTTCACACCCTAAGGTAGGTTTTGAACTCACAACCTTCAGTATTGAAGTCCTGTATTCTACCCCTGAGCCACAGCCCATCCCCACATGGTTGAGAAAATAATCACCTACCTATAGCTAGTAGTTCTTGATTTGGTATAATTTTGTAACCATTCTGTCTCGCTGTAATGTAAAACAAGAACATTGATTGATTAATTGATTGATTGATTTTGGTTTTATGCCTATTTCACAGCAAGGTCATATACAGACAGGAATGCATCTGTATGGGGGGATTGATTGGGCTTTTACATCCATTCAACACAATGGATTTGCATATATTGAGCATAGGCTGCATATACAGACAGGAATGCACCTGTATGGGGGATTGATTGGGGTTTTATGTCCATTCAACAGCAAGGTCATATACAGACAGGAATGCACCTGTATTGATTGGGGTTTTTGATTGATTGGGGTTTTATGTCCATTCAACAGCAAGGTCATATACAGACAGGAATGCACATGTATGGGGGGTTGATTGATTGGGGTTTTATGTCAGTTCAACAGCAAGGTCATATACAGACAGGAATGCACATGTATGGGGGGTTGATTGATTGGGGTTTTATGTCAGTTCAACAGCAAGGTCATATACAGACAGGAATGCACATGTATGGGGGGTTGATTGATTGGGGTTTTATGTCAGTTCAACAGCAAGGTCATATACAGACAGGAATGCACCTGTATGGGGGTTTGATTGATTGGGGTTTTATGTCAGTTCAACAGCAAGGTCATATACAGACAGGAATGCACTGTATGATGTTGATTGATTGGGGTTTTATGTCAGTTCAACAGCAAGGTCATATACAGACAGGAATGCACATGTATGGGGGATTGATTGATTGGGGTTTTATGTCAGTTCAACAGCAAGGTCATATACAGACAGGAATGCATCTGTATGGGGGATTGATTGATTGGGGTTTTATGTCCATTCAACAGCAAGGTCATATACAGACAGGAATGCACATGTATGGGGGGTTGATTGATTGGGGTTTTAGGTCAGTTCAACAGCAAGGTCATATACAGACAGGAATGCACATGTATGGGGGGGGATTGATTGATTGGGGTTTTATGTCCATTCAACAGCAAGGTTACACCTGTATGGGGGGTTGATTGATTGGGGTTTTATGTCCATTCAACAGCAATGTCATATACAGACAGGAATGCACATGTATGGGGGATTGATTGATTGGGGTTTTATGTCAGTTCAACAGCAAGGTCATATACAGACAGGAATGCACCTGTATGGGGGATTGATTGATTGGGGTTTTATGTCCATTCAACAGCAAAGTCATATACAGACAGGAATGCACATGTATGGGTTGATTGATTGGGGTTTTATGTCAGTTCAACAGCAAGGTCATATACAGACAGGAATGCATCTGTATGGGGGATTGATTGATTGGGGTTTTATGTCCATTCAACAGCAAGGTCATATACAGACAGGAATGCATCTGTATGGGGGATTGATTGATTGGGGTTTTATGTCCATTCAACAGCAAGGTCATATACAGACAGGAATGCACATGTATGGGGGGTTGATTGATTGGGGTTTTATGTCAGTTCAACAGCAAGGTCATATACAGACAGGAATGCACATGTATGGGGGATTGATTATTGATTGGGGTTTTATGTCAGTTCAACAGCAAGGTCATATACAGACAGGAATGCATCTGTATGGGGGATTGATTGATTGGGGTTTTATGTCAGTTCAACAGCAAGGTCATATACAGACAGGAATGCACATGTATGGGGGTTGATTGATTGGGGTTTTATGTCAGTTCAACAGCAAGGTCATATACAGACAGGAATGCACATGTATGGGGGATTGATTGATTGGGGTTTTATGTCAGTTCAACAGCAAGGTCATATACAGACAGGAATGCACATGTATGGGGGATTGATTGATTGGGGTTTTATGTCAGTTCAACAGCAAGGTCATATACAGACAGGAATGCATCTGTATGGGGGATTGATTGATTGGGGTTTTATGTCAGTTCAACAGCAAGGTCATATACAGACAGGAATGCACCTGTATGGGAGATTGATTGATTGGGGTTTTATGTCAGTTCAACAGCAAGGTCATATACAGACAGGAATGCACCTGTATGGGGGATTGATTGATTGGGGTTTTATGTCAGTTCAACAGCAAGGTCATATACAGACAGGATTGCACCTGTATGGGGGTTGATTGATTGGGGTTTTATGTCCATTCAACAGCAAGGTTACACCTGTATGGGGGGTTGATTGATTGGGGTTTTATGTCCATTCAACAGCAAGGTCATATACAGACAGGAATGCACCTGTATGGGGGATTGATTGATTGGGGTTTTATGTCCATTCAACAGCAAGGTCATATACAGACAGGAATGCACCTGACTGGGGGGATTGACTGATTGGGGTTGGACATCCGTTCTACAGCAAGGTCATATACAGACAGTAATGCTTGGGGTTTTACATCCGTTCAACAGTAAGGTCAGATACAGCCAGGAATGCACCTGTATGGGGGGGGGGGGATTGATTGATAGAATGATTGACACCCTGGGAGGTCTATAGAGGTTTCATCATACTTACCAAAAGCTTTTCCTATTGCTATAGCTTCCACCAATCCCAATAGAGGGACAATACCGAGACCTGCTCCGATGTCCTGTAAAAAGAGTACGGAAATAGAAAATAGTAAGTTAGTGCCGTGAATGGAAAAAAATATCTGGCAAGGCTTAGGAAACGGGATGGGCGAGGCACCTATTCACGGCACTAACCTACAATTTTATTTATCCTGTCAACATTACAAATAGCTTTACAATGCAAAAAATTACCCCAGCCGCATTCTCAAAATCGGAGAATCGAACCGCACATATTCACCGTGTTTCACGGCACATACGCACTGTGTTGACGGAATAAATATATGTCAATACTCGGACACTAATTACAGTCAAACCTGTGTATAAAAGTCAGCCAGCGGAAGTGAAAAATCTGGCCTTTGTTCACAGGTGGTCTTTACTCGCAGGGTAATTTATATAGTAATTGTGTCATTGGGACAACGAAAGTGTGGCCTTTACAGTCAGGCGATTGCTATTCGGAGGTGGTATTTAGCACAGGTTCGGGAAACACATATAAATATATGGCTTCTACACAATAGTGAGTGTAGCAATATTTATTTGTGGGGGGGGGGGGGATGTACTAGCTTAATCACAATAACAATAGGGGTTTTCATTGTTGTCTTGTGACCAAATAATTACGGATATCACAGCAAAACATTTACAAATCTCTGTCCGTTTAACCCTTTCAACACCACAGGACTGTATAGTGGTATTGGCAAACAGTGTAGATCCAGATGAACCGGCTCGTGACGAGTTGTCTCATCAGGATCTGCAATTTTTGCAAGTAATTTTCACATTTTTGAGAACAAAAACACCCAATTTTCATAAATGGACTAGTCAGAACAACATTTCGTGATGATTGGATTGGTCGTAAAATTAGCATATCAAAATCCATTCCAGAAAGGGTTAATTGGGTTTTTCCAGTAAAATGAAAATGCCTGCTTCCGGCAGTGGCCACTTATTTATTATAGCCGAGTAATTGGCGGTGCAGATTCAGGGGCCCGTTTCACTAAACTTCATACGACTAAGAAATCATAAGTGTAAAATTTAAATCCACAATAACATTTGTTCTGACACTCGATTTTGGAAAATTGTTCGTGGATGTGCTCCATATACTGACATGAACCTGTATGTACAAACTGGTAGCATTACAGAAACACATTCATTTGAGAAGCAAATTCATAGAAATCTTCTTACAAACATTTTTATCGTACGAAGTTTAGTGAAACGGGTCCTTGGTCTGTTCACGTGGTTGCGTGATTACACATGAACCTGCACTGTAACGTATGTATATGGCTTCCCCACAATAGTAAGCGAGTGTACCAATATTTGTGGTTTGTATGGCGTTACTAGTTTAATCACAACAAGGGCATCGTTACTACGTGGTTAATCCCCTCGCTGGCCTTGATAATAATAATAATAACAAAAAATTAAGTCCTCAGTGACCTTGACCCTGGGCGGTCAGACGTGAGCCGTATACAAAACAAAGCACCATCCTTAGACACACATTGTGGCCATATGTTATCAAAATTGGGTGGCTCACAAGTTGTTGAATAAACCATTTTTTTTTTAAAGCATTTGCCTTAAAAACAAGGTGAATATGACCGTGAATAAAAAAACGTGTCCATGGGCATTCGGACGTGGGTCGTATGTAAAACAAAGCACCATCCATAGACACACATTATGGCCAAATATTATCAAAATCGGTGAAGCGGTTCATAAGTTATTGACTAGACAGCCGCTGCCTGCGTGTCACGCCCGCCGAGGCTTTCATAGTATACAGAAAAACTTAGCCAAAAACTTTAACCCGGACGCACGTGGGACGCACGTACACACGTGCCGACTATATCACGCTGTCTGTGAGGACGTGACGTACGTACGTTGTACACACATACGTATATAGACTGACGCTATATCACCTCTTGCCTATCTGAGAGGAGATAATAACAATGTATTTGGACACAATTTGCTTTGGGAAACCCCTATAAAATAGGGGTTTCCCAAAGCAAATTGTGTCTGAATATTTAGGGTTATTACAGTAAACCATTTACAAATCTCTGTCAGCTTAAAGGCACCAGATCTCAGATATGCACAGAAAGTGTTTGCTTTATTTAACCATTTCAACCCTATTAAGTAACAGGAATGGATTTTAATATGTGAATTTTGCAACCAATCCAATCATCACAAAATGATTTTCAAACTAGTCCGTTTATGAAAAGAGGGTGTTTTTGTTCTCAAAAATATGAAAATTACTAGAAACTAGAAATGTGGCCTGTCTGCACACGAATGCCCCCGCTGGCAGCCAAAGAAAACGAGGCATATTTGATTACAAGCCATTTACCCGAGTACGGACGGACGCCGGTAACACTATATGCCCCACTCACCATTCGGTTGCGGGGGCTTAATAAGCCATTTACCCGAGTGTTTGTGACCTTGACCCTGGGCTTAGCGGGAGCGGGACGAATGTGGATTTGTCACAGGGTGGTAGAGGACCATTGGAGCAATGTGTGTGTGAAATTTGAAGCAGATCCGAGCAAGGAAACAGAAATTATAAGGCATTTACCCAGCGTTAAGGTTTCGAACGCACCAAGTCTGTGAGCTTGACCCTGGGCTTGGCGGGGGCGGCACAAATGTGGATTTGTCACAGGGTGGCAGAGGACCATTGGAGCAATGCGTGTGTGAAATGTGAAGAGATCCGAGCAAGGAAAGAGAAATTATAAGGCATTTACCCAGCGTTAAGGTTTCGAACGCACCAAGTCTGTGACCTTGACCCTGGGCTTGGCGGGGGTGGCACGAATGTGGATTTGTCACAGGGTGGCAGAGGACCATTGGAGCAATGCGTGTGTGAAATGTGAAGCAGATCCGGGCAAGGAAAAAACAGAAATTGATAAGGCATTTACCCAGCGTTAAAAGGTTTCGAACGCACAAGTCTGTGACCTTGACCCTGGGCTATTCTTAGCGGGGGGGCGGCACAAATTGTGGATGTTGGTCACAGGGTGGCAGAGGACCATTGGAGCAAATGCGTGTGTGAAATGTGAAGCAGATCCGAGCAAGGAAACAGAAATTATAAGCATTTACCCAGCGTTAAGGTTTCGAAACGCACCAAGTCTGTGACCTTGACCCTGGGGTTTGGCGGGTTTTTTTTGGTTTTGCGGGGGTGGGTGGCACGAATATTGATTTGACACAGGGTGGTGGCAGGGAGGTCCATTTGGAGCTCAAATTGCGTGTGTGAAATGTGAAGCAGATCGAGAAAAGGAACAGAAATTATAAGGCATTTACCGAGCGTCAAGGTTCGAACGCACCAAGTCTGTGACCTTGACCCTGGGGTTTGGTGGCGGGGGCGGCACGAATGTGGGATTTGTCACAGGTTTGGCAGAGGGACCATTGGAGCAATGCGTGTGTGAAATGTGAAGCAGAAATCCGAGAAAGGAAAACAGAAATTATAAGCATTTACCCAGCGTTAAGGTTTCGAACGCACCAAGTCTGTGACCTTGACCCTGGGTTTGGGCGGCGGTGGGGGGCGGCTACGAGATGTGATTTGTCACAGGGGTGGCAGAGGACCATTGGAGCAATGCGTGTGTGAAATGTGAAGCAAAAAAAATCCGAGAAAGGAAACAGAAATTTAATAAAGCATTTACCAGCGTTACGGTATCGAACGCACCAAGTCTGTGACCTTGACCCTGGGTGGCGGGGGCGGCACAAAAATGAGGATTTGTCACAGGGTGGCAGAGGACCAATGGAGCAATGCGTGTGTGAAATGTGAAGCAGATCCGAGCAAAGAAACATTAAATTAAAATAAGGCATTACCCAGCGTTTAAGGTTTCGAACGCACCAAGTCTGTGACCTTGACCCTGGGCTTAGCGGGGGCGGCACAAATGTGGATTTGTCACAGGGTGGCAGAGGACCATTGGAGCAATGTGTGTGTGAAATGTGAAGCAGATCCGAGCAAGGAAACAGAAATTATAAGGTATTTACCCAGCGTTAAGGTTTCGAACGCACCAAGTCTGTGACCTTGACCCTGGGTTTGGCGGGGGCGGCACGAATGTGGATTTGTGGACCCAGCGTTAAGGTTTCGTACGTACGTCCGGACGTACGTTACGTACGTTACGTACGTGACGTACGTACGGACACCGGTAACACTATATGCCCCTCTCACCATTCGGTGGCGGGGGCATAAAAAGTGCAGATCCAGATGAGACGGCTCGTCACAAGCCGGCTCATCAGGATCTACACATTTTTGCCAATAACATACACTATATACCGACCTGTGGTGTTGAAAGGGTTAATGGCATGTCAACAGTTGAGGTCATTTTAGCCCGGGTTGATGGGGTTGAATCCCGTTCACATTCAGGGATGAGGGGGAAATATGAATATTTACAAAAAACTTGCAGAAACACTGTAAGGATACGGATGCCCCACATAAATGCTACATCAAGGACCATAACTATGTCTGTCCTTATTGGGGACAAGCACAAACCCCAGGTGCACAACTTTACATACTAATTAACATTTCTGTAAAGTTTGAAGACGATTGGTAAAATACTTTTTGAGATATGCAAACTGACTAAGGGCCATAACTCCATCTTCACAAGGCGTTTTCTTGTAAACAATTGTTGGATCCTACATTTGCACTTACAAACATTTTAGTCGTACAAAGTTTAGTGAAATGGCCCCCAGGTGCACAACTACAACCTGCTAAGTAACATTTCTGTCAAGAGTCAAGTCTCTTTGTCAAATACTAACGGAGATATGTGTGACGAATGAACAAGGGCAAATCTGCATGCCCTTGCCCGCAGAAGTGGAGCATTTTTCTGTACATTCTAAACATTTACAGGCAAAGAAGAAGTACAATAAGTTTCTGAAGTATGATACTTCGAAAATACAATTAAATTTTTTTTTTTTTTTTTAATAATAATCTGTTTCATCACTTTCTGCACATGTAAATGATATATCGCACATCAAAGGAGTCGGACGCTCTACCGTATGTTCAGTACTTTCAGCACTTTGATTTTCTGTTCGCTTTAGAAGCGAACAGAAAATCAAAGTGCTGAAAGTACTGAACATACGGTAGAGCTTCCGACTTCTTTGCGCACAAGATATCTTCTTGAGTACAAAATCACATGACTCGTTTCATATAAGGCTGCAGGAGTGTGCTAGCAGATCAGCAGCTACAGAGCTCCAGATAAGGTGCGTATTGTACGCACTTATTTCAGCAGAATACGCATTGATTAATAAAAGTGGGAGTACAAAATACTTGCAGAAATGTGAAATACGCATCGATTTTCAAATTGAGTAGTGAAAATACTGTAATAAAGTTGAAAATTTACTTAGTTGAGCTGCAGTTTACAGTGATTGCTTTTTGCTGATCAAATAAGTGAGTTTTAAATTTGCTTTATTTTTTATCATTTGTTCCCTATTTAATAAGGAAGAAAATCAATAATATATTTGTAAAAGTAAATTACGCATTGAATTTTAAATCAGGGGGTACAATACTCATTAGCTACAAAACTTATCTGGAGGTCTGGAGCTACACTGGCCACATGATGCCATAAGCCCCATTTCTCCAGTGACAGCCACAAATACAAACCCCTAAGATTTTCCCTGCACCTATCGTTTCGTTGCCTTTGTTGAGAGTAAACGAAGGGAATTTGAATGGCGGCAGCCCGGGCGAGATATTTCCAGTGATTGAGACCTTGTCCTTGACCCCGTACTGTATGAGGATTGCTACAATTGCCGAGGCCGATATTACGATGATGGCGTTCGCACCTGTAATTTACAAAAGGGTAGATAACTCACTGAAAACCATTGTTCTTCCTCTTGCCTTGATAAACACATGTATACCAAAGTGAGTAACAATATGTAAAGTAGTACTTGAATTATTGAGCGAACAAGGATACAGAAGGCAAACATTAAATATTGCCACCAAGGGGAGATCAGGGATCCGAAAATTTTGAAAATTAACAAGTTTCATCATCTTGCCATGACAAACATGTATACCAAATTTGGTTATAATCCGTCCAGTAGAACTTAGGTTATTGCATGTACAATCTGAGAATGAATATAATATGTGCATTTTTCGAACAGGCGTATAATAACTATTAACTAGAAAATGTGGTCACTTAGGCTATAGGTGATTTGAGAAACTCTTACAAAAACTTCCAAAAAATAAACTGACCGACGGACAGACGGACGACAGACAGACAGACAGACAGACGGACGGACGGACGGACGGACGGACGGACGGACGTTCTTACATTACTATACTTATGTGGCTTATCACATGTTAAATATTAGCCACATAAAACAATTTTTAGCCCACAAATAAAAACGATTTTTTAGGTGGCTAATTGTAACCAACCCTATCGTTTACCAAGTCCATAACCCTGTGGGGCTAGCCACATAAGTACCCTAATGTGTGCTCGGACGGACGGACGGACGTTCTTACATTACTATACTTATGTGGCTTATCACATGTTAAATATTAGCCACATAAAACGATTTTTAGCCACATAAAACAATTTTTTAGGTGGCTAATTGTAACCAACCCTATCCTTTACCAAGTCCATAACCCTGTGGGACTAGCCACATAAGTACCCTAATGTGTGCCCGAACGGACGGACGGACGGACAGACATACAGGGCAAAACCCATAGGGCACTGCCAAGTCTTGGCGGGGCCCTAATAAGCATATAAAGTAAAGAGATACTAGGTACCATTTTTTTTTTGCTTATATTTAACGGCGGCACTGGCTCTAAGACCTTGCATGCCATCTCCCAAGAATGGGAGAAAGAACGGAGGTAGAGGTAGAGATTTTTGAGAGAAGCCGGTAATTCGTATTTACAGAGCAACTACGAATTATCGGTACCCATTTACAGCTGGGTGAACTGGAGCAGTGTGGATAAAGTGTCTTGCTCAAGGACACAACGCACGCCGCTAGTCAGGCTCGAACCCACGACCCTTGGATCAGTAGTCCGACACACTAACCATTACGCCACGGCGCTCCACTAGGTACCAGAAAACTTTAATGGCAGACAGACATATGAACGGACAAACAGACGGACAGACGGAGAGGGAAGAGACAATATATAAGACACTAGCCTGGTATTCTAATCATGTATTAAAGTAGGAACAGAACAGAATATATCATTTATTAGTAAATGCGCATGTGTAATGTTTTTATGAATTAACCCTTACACTGCTACTCACAACAATTGTCTGCTGTTGCTTTTATATCTTGTCTTATTTCTCAATAAAAACATCGTTTGACAGCACTTCCGAATAATTTCCAATGGAAATGATTCTGAAGTGCTGTCAAAGCATGTTGTAAATTATTCTAAAGTGCTGTTAAAGCATGTTTTTGATGATAAAAATGGAAAATTGAAAATAAACAGCAGACGACAAAATAAATTAAGAAAGCGGTGTAAGGGTTAACGTGTTCTTGGCATTATGTTATTACACTGACATGATTTGGAAATGTCATGTGATGTCGCTCGACCAATGAAATGTCAGCGAAAGCAGAAGGAACAAATAGTATCGTCGATCTTCGAAAAAGTGAAAGTGAATGGGGTTTAACATCTAAGGTCATACAGCTATGGCACCACAGTTTAACCCATTCAACACTACAGACCTCTATAGCGGTGTTTACAAACAGTGTAGATCCAGATGAGCCTGCTCGTGACAAGCCGTCTCATCTGGATCTGCACTTCTGGATCTGCACAAGTTCTTTTCATATTTTTAAGAAGAAAAAAATACCCTGAAAATCACTTTGTGAGAATTGGATTGGTTCTTAACCCTTAGACCGCTATCTTCATTTGTTTGCCGTCTGCTCTTTATTTTCTATTTTTATCATTAAATACATGCTTTGGCAGCACTTTAGAATACTTTACAACATGCTTCGACATTGGAAATGATTCTGAAGTGCTGTCAAATCATGTTTTTATTGAGAAATAAGGCAAGATATAAAAGTAACAGCAGACGACAATTCGATGGTCTAGTAACATAAGGTCGTAACTGCTATGCTAAAGCATAGCAGTTACGACCTTATGTTACTAGACCATCGAATTGTTGTGTGTAGCAGTCTAAGGGTTAAATTAACATAACACAGTCCATTCCAGTGAAAGGGTTAAAGTCCCGTCTGACAGACCAGTGAGATGGAAAAACTGTATACCAGAGCTCCAGATAAGCTTTGCGTCTAAAGAGTATTGTACCCCGATTTCAAATTAAATACGTATTATATTTAGGTTATTGATTTTCTTCATTATTAAATAGGGAGCAAATGATGAAAAGAAATTTAAACATTCACTTATTTGACTATTATTACTTTATTATTCACTTATTTGACTATTATTACTTTATTATTCACTTATTTGACTATTATTACTTTATTATTCACTTATTTGACTATTATTACTTTATTATTCACTTATTTATACTGTAATACAGTTGAAATTTATTTAGTTGAGCTGCAATGCGCAAACAGTGTTTGCTTTTTGCAGCTCAACTAAATACATTTTCAACGTTATTACAGTATTTCCACTACTCAAATTGAAAATCAATACGTACTTTCACATTGCTGTGAGTATTTTGTACTCCCACTGTTGATAATCCATGCATATTCAGCTAATCTAAGAGCATAATATATGCCAATACAAACCTTATCTGGAGCATGGGGGCCCGTTTCACTAAACTTTGTACGACTAAAATGATCGTAAGTGCAAAAGTCTGTAAATTCCACATTAACAAGGTCTTGTAAACAATTATTGGATTTACATTTATCGAGATGCAGCCTATGCTCAATAAATGTAAATCCATCAATTGAAATTTCCAGACGATCCTAAATTTGCACTTACAAACATTTTAGTCGTACGAAGTTTAGTGAAACGGGCCCCAGTAGCCTATTTCATCAACATTGCAAAGTATACTTTAGTAGCAAAGTATACTTTGAGGGAGAAATTTTCAATTTTTTGAAAAATTTATTAATTTTTATTATACTGAATTTATTACATTATCACAGCCATTTAATGGCTGTGATAATGTAATAAATTCAGTATAATAATTCTGCATACTTTTAATCATGATATATATGCATTTGTTAGTTCTATATGAAATAATGCATTTCAGGAAAAATAAATGATTACTCCCTCAAAGTATACTTTGCTAGTAAAGTATACTTTGCAATGTTGATGAAATAGGCTACAGGTGTATGGTGGTCTTTGTAATCAAATGTTGAGTTTAGAATGTGTACAATACCTGTCCCCATTAACCAGAGGACTTTCCTAAATACTTTCTTCATCAGCGGCACAGGTAAGTCCTCTGGACGATCCTTCCATTTGATTTGTCGCAATTTCTGAAATTATGATTTATGGCGTTTAACAGCCTGTCACAGTTAAGGTCGTTTTAGGCCGGGTTAACACGGTCGAATCTCATATTTCGCTGCTGTGATGGATGGAAAATTGCAAAATCAAAACTGAATATTTACAGAAAAAAAAATATATTCAGCCGTGAAATTAGAATAACCTGGGGGCCGTTTCACTAAACTTCCCATGACTAAAATGTTCGTAAGCGCAAAATTATGATAGTCTGTAAACAATTATTGGATTTACATTTATTGAGCATAGGCTGCATACATGTATGCAGCCTATGCTCAATAAATGTAAATCCATCAATTGAAATTTACAGACTATTCTAAATCTGCACTTACGAACATTTTAGTCATACAAAGCTTAGTGAAACGGGAACCTGACCTGTAGCCTATTTCATCAACATTGCAAAGTATACTTTACTAGCAAAGTATACTTTGAGGGAGTAATCATTTATTTTTCCTGACATGCATTATTTCATATAGAACTAACAAATGCATATATTTCATGATTAAAAGTATGCAGAATTATTATACTGAATTTATTACATTATCACAGCCAAATTGGCTGTGATAATGTAATAAATTCAGTATAATAAAAATTAATAAATTTATCATAAAATTGAAAATTTCTCCCTCAAAGTATACTTTGCTACTAAAGTATACTTTGCAATGTTGATGAAATCGGCTACTGGTATAACCGGATTCAACTCTCAAGTAACAAGGAAGCCAAAAATGTACCTGAGGGCCAAACCGGGGATATCGGGATTCCGCTAAGGATGAAACCCATCGTTAAATTTACCCTTCGCATTCTCCCGACAAACCACCTCCAATTATGAGAATATATAGAAGATCTTAAATATGGCTGTGACTGGAGAAATGGGGCCAGAGCTGCAGATAAGCTGCGTATTTGCTTAAATACGCAATTAAAATTGCCAAAAACCCAATTGAAATCAGAAGTAGCGAGTATCAAAAAGCAATACAAATTTTGTGGTACCTTTACCATGCTGCAGAAAACAATAAACATACCACAAATATAGCATATTTTTCTTATTTTCCATGAAAACACATCTTGGTATTTCATTAGAATTGTCTCAAAGGAGACAATTCTAATGAAATACTAAGACATGTATTCATTTCGAAGCAAACTATTCAATAATTGCTGTCTGTTGATGTGTAAACAGTAGTGTGATTTGATTTTACCAAATTAAAATTTTGAAATACCCAATTGCTTCAGAAATGATGGAGTGACAATACTCAATTACTAATTCCTTATCTGGAGCCCTTTGGGGCATATGGGTTTTGCGACCAAACTAGATCCAGATCAGCCTGCGCATCCGCACCGTCTGATCAGGATCTACACTGTTCACCATTCCATCAATGAAACACCTGTCATGCTTGTAACAAGCACTATAGATGGTTATCGGGCTACAAGTGTGTGCTATCTGATCAGGAGGTGCACTGGTCACAAATCCCATAAGCCCCATTTCTCCAGTCATAGTTGTGGGCTATAAATAGTTAAATATAGCGGAATACAGTTCATTATATTTCCTTTTATTTCCCCCGGTAAATATCACCTGGGAATAATTCCAGCACAAACATATTCAAATACACAATTCCCTAACATTTGATTGGCCCGCAGCAAGTCTCTACTTTCCGGAACCGTGAATTCTTAAGAAAACGGAAAATAAACACATTTTCTTCATGAATTTATTTCAAATGCTGGAATTATAAGGAATGAATGGCCTTTTTGTGGAATTTATCGGGAATATAAACTTGGAAAAGTCGCGGGAATACTGGACGAGGCCTTCCGGCCTTCGTCCAGTATTCCCGCGACTTTTCCAAGTTTATACCCCGATAAATTCCACAAAAAGGCCATTCATTCCTATATTTATTTATTGGTATTTAACGGCATATCAACAACTAAGGTCATTTAAGGCTGGGTCAACGGATTCAATCACTCAGACGGAATATTTACATGGAAAGAAATATATATTCAGCCCTGAAATTAGATTAAACTGACATGGTGCCAGTTCCATACCAAACCAAAGTCACTTGGCCCCTTCCCCTAAAAGTAATATTACTCATATAAGGGGTATAACCAGATTCAACTCTCACATACAAGTAAATATCATGAATATGTCTTGGAATGGAGTCCCCTCCCTTCCGGACGGAATTCTAATGAAATTCCAAGACGCATTTAAAGAGTTAACCCTTACACCGCTATCTTATTTCTTTTGTCGTCTGCTGTTTATTTTCTATTTTCCATGTTTATCATCAAAAACATGCTTTGACAGCACTTTAGAATAAATCATTTCCATTGGAAATGATTCTGAAGTGCTGTCAAACCATGTTTTTTATTGAGAAATAAGGCAAGATATAAAAGCAACAGCGGACGACAATTGTAATGACAAATGTTGTGAGTAGCGGTCTAAGGGTTAATATGGTAATTATTTTCATAAGAAACAAGGTTTGATACGATACCGACCTACGATTAATTTAATTTGATTTATTGATGCTTATGAACAGCTACGGTCATTTAAGGCCGGGCGAACGGGTTCGATCCCACATTTAACCTGCTGCATTGAGAGGAAAATACCAATATTTCCGTGGAAAAAAATAAATACAATTAAATTATTTTTTCCTATTCTGCTTCATCAATACCCCACATATCTGTAGCATATTTCACCAACATTGCAAAGTATACTTTGAAGGAGTAACCATTTATTTTTCCTGAAATGCATTGTTTCATATAGAACTAACAAATGAATATATTTCATGATTAAAAGTATGCAGAATTATTATACTGAATTTATTACATTATCACAGCCAAAATGGCTGTGATAATGTAATAAATTCAGTATAATAAAAATTAATAAATTTATCCTAAAATTCAAAATTTCTGCCTCAAAGTATACTTTGCTGGAAAAGTATACTTTGCAATGTTGGTGAAACGGGCTACAGAAACACACGACCTTTAACCAGTTATGCGCTTTGGACATTTTGACGAAACAGAATATTTGTGAGCCACTCGCCTTAATAAAGTGAAGAAGAACGAGGCTGGTCAGTCCCATGGTCAAATCCCAGACGCTGAAACATGATACATGAAAATGTGATTAATCCATTACATGTGGCTTATGGGATTTGTGACCAGTGCAGCTCCTGTAGCCTATTTCATCAACATTGCAAAGTATACTTTACTAGCAAAGTATACTTTGAGGGAGAAATCATTTATTTTTCCTGAAATGCATTATTTCATATAGAACTAACAAATACATATATGTCATGATTAAAAGTATGCAGAATTATTATACTGAATTGATTACATTATCACAGCCATTAAATGGCTGTGATAATGTAATAAATTCAGTATAATAAAAATTAATAAATTTTTCAAAAAATTGAAAATTTCTCCCTCAAAGTATACTTTGCTACTAAAGTATACTTTGCAATGTTGATGAAATAGGCCCCTGATCAAATAGCACACTTATGTAGCTTGATAACCAGCTCTATTATAAGCTATTGTCATTCTACACATATGTCATGTTGCCCGTCTGGACATATATTCTCCCGAGGGTGCTGTTGTTTTATATTTTGTTGTAATTCTTAAGAAACTATTGGAAATGATTCTAAACTGCTGTCAAATTGAGTTTTTGATGAGAAAAATGTAATATAGAAAATAAACAGCAGACGGCAAAGTTTAATTCAGCATTGTAAGGGTTAGTGAATGTGGAAAAGGATTGCAATTTTCTTCTCAGCAAAAAAAAACCATGTGCGATATCTCATAAAAATGTTTAAAAAATTTAGGATATTTTGCGAAATGACGTCGAAGAGTGAACATTTAACTTACTTTGTATCAGGAAGTTTTTTACATGTTTCTATCACCATGTGAATAAACTCCCTCGGAATGTGGTGCAATCCCAGAATCCCCTTCAATTGGCCGACAGCAATGGTGATGGCCGCAGCAGACGTAAACGCATTGATCACAGGATAGGAGATGAAATTTACAATGATTCCTGGAAACAAACAGATATAACTGCATTGATCACAGGATACAGAGATGAATTTACAAATGATTCCTGGAAACAGACAGATATAACTGCATTGATCACAGGATACGAGATGAAATTTACAATGATTCCTGGAAACAGACAGATATAACTGCATTGATCACAGGATACGAGATGAAATTTACAATGATTCCTGGAAACAAGACAGATATAACTGCATTGATCCAAAAAAATCACAGGATACGAGATGAAATTTACAATGATTCCTGGAAAACAGACAGATACTAACGCATTGATCACAGTATACGAGATGAAATTTACAATGATTCCTGGAAACAGACAGATATAACTGCATTGATCACAGGATACGAGATGAAATTTACAATGATTCCTGGAAACAGACAGATATAACTGCATTGATCACAGGATACGAGATGAAATTTACAATGATTCCTGGAAACAGACAGATATAACTGCATTGATCACAGGATACGAGATGAAAATTACAATGATTCCTGGAAACAGACAGATATAACTGCATTGATCACAGGATACGAGATGAAATTTACAATGATTCTTGGAAACAGACAGATATAACTGCATTGATCACAGGATACAAGATGAAATTTACAATGATTCTTGGAAACAAACAGATATAACTGCATTGATCACAGGATACGAGATAAAATTTACAATGATTCCTGGAAACAGACAGATATATCTGCATTGATCACAGGATACGAGATAAAATTTACAACGAATTGGCGTTTCCATTACGAATTTAAGGACAGTGTAAATATTTGAGTATATTGGTTTACTAAATGAAATGAAGTGTAATTTTCCATTGACATTTCCTGCCTACTACGTAACTGACATACGTCCATGTTGACTGTATTTGGTTAACAATTGTGGCTGTGACTGTGAGAAATGGGGTTTATGATATTTGACACATGTATGCCATGTGATTTTGTACCTTTGGACATCTGCTTAATTTCATGAAATATGTTTTCCGTAAACAGCGGCAAAAGTTGACAATTTTGTCAAAACGGAGGTCGTCGCTAATAAAAATTCTTCGTTCTCATGAACCGCCAGCTACGCCCATTTTTTACCCCTGGGTCACCATTTTAACAACTTTGAAAGAGCATTGTACATCGATCATTCCTACCAAGTTTCGCCGAAATCCGGCTGGCGGTTCATGAGAAGAATTAAGAATTTATAAATGCGGAAGGTGAGATGGCCGCCGTCTAAAAATAGCATAAATTCTTAAAAAATCTTCTCAAGAACCACTTGCCGGATTTCGACGAAACTTGGTAGGAATGATCGATGTACAATGCTCTTTCAAAGTTGTTAAAATGGTGACCCAGGGGTAAAAAATGGGCGTAGCTGGCGGTTCATGAGAACGAAGAATTTTTATTAGCGACGACCTCCGTTTTGACAAATCTGAAAAAGCTTCACCCATGGACCATAACTGTGAAGTTTGGCCACCTTGGGCCACGCGGTGCGTGTGAAGAAGAATTTTGAAATCTCTAATAAAAGAACGACCGTTTGACCTTTCGGCGGCCATCGTGGATGACATGACCATCCAATTTCGACAAAAAATGTATCAGAGCGATTGCCTCTTTGATACCTTCGATTTGATATAGAAATAAAATTTTACCCCAATTTTACCACACGGGCAACGCCCATTTTTGACCCCGGAGTCACCATTTTAATAACTTTGAAAGAGCATTGTACATCGATCATTCTTACCAAGTTTCGTCGAAATCCGGCTAGCGGTTCATGAGAAGAAGATTTTTTAAGAATTTATGCTATTTTTAGACGGCGGCCATCTTGGATTAGCGATAACCTCCGTTTTAACAAATCTGAAAAGGCTTCACCCATGGACCATCACCTTGAAGTTTGGCAACCATGGGCCACGCGGTTCATGTGAAGAAGAATTTTGAAATCTCTAATAAAAGAACGACCTTTTGACATTTCGGCGGCCATCTTGGATGACATAGCCATCCGATTTCGACAAAAAAATGCACCAGAGTGATCGCCTCGTTGATACCTTCGATTTGATATATAACATGACCATATTCGGTCAAAAATAAAATTTGACCCCACGGACAATTCTCATATGCTGCCAAAACATGTTTATTAGAAAAAAATATATTTTGACAAAACTTGAAATCGGAGTAGAGAGACATACCTTTAACTTGATACTTTTACCATCAACATAGGTATTATAAAATATGAATTATAACCGTTTATAAAAGTTCCGTTTTTTTTACCATATAGTAAGTGCACGAGTTCCGGCGAATAAACCTGTCCCACGATGTTTATACAAAATGGCTTCCCGCGAAATGATAGAAATGTCTGTGCGATTAAATTGTGTGTCGTGACGCACAGGACGGGTATAAATGTAGGTTTGATCAAATGTTCGATTGGAAACAATGTTTTCTCTATGCAAAATGTTTCTTTACGGGCCGGGATGACGTAAAAGTGTATTTTGAACCCGATGTTTACTCCTTTATATAGCAATATCGGCCTCGGAAATGTGTCCATTCTTTCCCGACCTAGCAATGATGATAATTTTTTACAACAAAACAATCGATAGCTCGAAAACGCGTTGACATAGCGCATCGGGGAATATATCGTTGCGGAATACTAACATTCTCCCAACTTCTGCAATAGGCAACAATGATATAACTCGGTTGACGTTTCGTGAAAGTCCGTAGTCTCGAGCCCGTGCAGGTTCGGCATATTAGAAAGTTAGACCCCTTCCTATAATGGTTAGATGGAAGGGGTAAAACAAAAATATTTTTTTTCTTCATTTATTTATGCTTTTAGGCATATTTAATGTATTTATAGACCTCGGTCCGTTACTTCACCCTATGAGCACAGGCTGATCTGGATCTACACTGGTCGCAAAACCAGTAAGCCCCATTTCACCAATCACAGCCAATGACAGCCACAATTACAAAAACATTTTCAATAAAAAGTTCCATGCCTACCTAACTGACAGATTCCCATTGCGAGTTGCACTGTTCCACACATCAACGTGAGTACAATGGCGTAGGTAGCGTCATCTGCTACGGGCGACACGGCAAACGTTGCGGTCATCAGCGACATAATGGCCGTCGGCCCGAGCGTGATGTCCTTCGACGTGCCCAGTATCATGTACACGAAGCATCCCATAAAGGCGGAATAGAGTCCATACTGGAAAACAAAATGTGAAAGTGAATGGGTTTAAAGGTACATGCCCACTCAGTAGGCACAAAATGTTTGTTATAGGAATTAAATAAGTGTATAATTTTGTCACTATTCCACCAGTTTTAAAAATTACGAGTGCCAGCTATACAGATATAATTATTTAGTAATACATATATTTTTATTGACAGATTATAAAGTATGATCAAGGGACATAAACAAAATAAATACAGAGAATAAATAGTAATTTCCGTTTAAGGAAACACGGTTATCGCCCTGATATCAGTCTTGAAAGTTACATCTGATATAAAATGTATAATCAATACGTGGGGTAATGGTGAATGAACGTTTAGTTTGCCAGAAAATGTCCTATCTACAGAATATACAAAACTATCTGTCTCCCTATATTATAACCTGGAACGTGGGACCCCAGCTTTAACGTCCCAGCAACAGCTGAGGTGAAACAGGACTGGAAAACAAGCTTCCCGCACTATTAACTCTGTGCATGCAGGCGGTGAAAATACCCGCCAAACAAATTAGGAGTATATGTTTTATTTCTCTCTGTAAATATGTCTTGAAATTTCATTAGAATTGTGTCCTCTGGACACAATTCTAATGAAATTCCAAGACATATTCATGACATTTATAAGGAGAAATAAAAGAATATATAATGAATATTCATCTGCTATATTTGAACTATTTATAGCCCACAAATTTCCCAGCATGCAAAGAATGAAGATATATTAAACAATACTTCAGTAACCAAGAACCCACTCTTCCAACGTTTCGGCACAAGGCCTTTATCAAGGAATTAGCGTCTACTATCCGCTAAGTGGCATCCATTTTAGATTTCACGATGTTTATGTTTACGGAGTCGTGATTCTCATGCCATGACATCATGACGTTATGAATAAACGTTGTGAAATCTAAAATTGGTCGACAATCAGACCTTGCCCCTCCCACCATGGCTATGCCACTGAGAATACCGTTTCACTAAACTTTGTATCATAATTTATATAAATAATTCTAGAATGACAATTTTTGCATCCGTGTGGAAATGTATATCAAGATGTATGATCACGTGGTACTAACAACAAGTACTGAAATTTCCAGAATCCACCTGACTCAAAGTATGTATTCTTTTATAGTGTCCTTATTACGTAACGGATTTTGATGAAGTATGGCACATCAAACGCGTCTTGTTAAGCTGCATTTGGTGGTCTCTGTATTTTTGCCCAAACTTCTGTCGACACGGAAACTGATTTTTCGCAAAAATGACATAAGTCTGTGCCAAACTCCCTGGACCATCAAATGCAGCTCATGAAGACGTGTTTGCTGCGCCATATTTCATCAAAATTTATTGCATATTAAGGAAACTATCAAATAATACTTACTTGGGAGTGGGCGACGTTGTTGTTGTTGTAACCACGTGATCATGCACCTCGATATATAGGGCGATGTGGACTAGGGGATGCACAGATACCACTGACTGGCTATATTAAATCCCAAAATATACCAATTTACCATCAATCTATACTTACCGCACCCATTCATATCGATTGATTCCTTTTCTCTTGTTTCACACTATGCGTATTTAAACGTCATAGCGGACACCTGTCAAAAATTGATATTTCCGTTTCCGGTGTAGCGGTCAGAAATCCCCCCCGCCCGAAATCCCCCCGGGGGGGAGTTTGGGCTAGCCTAGTTTCCCCCCCTCCCCCCCGGGGGGAATCTGGGCCGGAGGGCTCGAAATCCCCCGGGGGGATTTCCAACTAGTCAACTTTCCCCCCACCCACCAGTCAGAAAATAAATTTTTTTTCCCCCCCCCCATTTTTTTTCAAACAATGACAGGTTAAATGCTAAATTAGCAACTACCATGAGATTGAAGTATTTGAAGAATGTATCGCGGCTATATGTAGATAAAATATCAGTTTTGAGGGTGGGGGGGGTGTTTGGGCCGGCCCGAAATCCCTCCGCCCCTCATATTTTTTTTTCAACAATGACAGGTTTGAATGCTGATTAGCAGGTTAAAATTAGCAACTAACATGCTACCGAAGTTTTTGAAGTATGTTTGATGGCTGTATATAGATAAAATTTCAGTTTGATGGGGGGGGGGGGGAGTTTGGGCCGGCCCGAAATCCCCCCCACCCCATTATTTTTTTTCAACAATGACAGGTTAAATGCTGAATTAGCAGATTAAAATTAACATGATACTGAAGTATTTGAATTAAGTATGATTGATATATATATATATAAAATATCAGTTTTGAGGGGGGGGGGGGGGGGGGGTGGTGGGGGGGGGGGAGTTTGGGCCGGCCCGAAATCCCCCCCCCCCCCATCCCCCCCCCATATTTTTTTTTCAACGATGACAGGTTGAATGCTGAATTAGCAGGTTAAATTAGCAACTAACATGCTACCGAAGTTTTTGAAGTATGTTCGATGGCTGTATATAGATAAAATTTCAGTTTGATGGGGGGGGGGGGGGGGGGAGTTTGGGCCGGCCCGAAATCCCCCCCCCCCCCCCCCCCCCCCATATTTTTTTTTCAATGATGACAGGTTGAATGCTGAATTAGCAGATTAAAATTAGCAACTAACATGCTACCGAAGTATTTAAGTATTTGAAGTATGTTTGATGGCTGT